>PVLD010000108.1:82953-397449 GCA_004027595.1 Dinomys branickii | reverse complement strand
GATGGGCTTTCCTTTATAGGTGATCTGTTTCATTTCTCTGGCAGCTTTTAATATTGTGTTCTTTTGCTGGATATCTGGGATCTTGATTATTATATGCCTGTGTGTGTTTTTCTTTGGATTATGGATCATTGGGGTTCTATATGCCTCGCTTAACTGAACTTCAGTATCTTTTACCTTGTTTGGGAAATTTTCTGCTATTTTTTCATCAAATATTCCTTTTATATCATTTGTGAGATCTGCTGTTTCACACACTCCTATAATTCGAATATTGTTACGTTTTGCCTCATCTTGCAGCTGTTGGATTGACTTTTCTTGTGTCTTTGATGATATCATGAGATTCTTCCTTTGACGCTCATAAGCTGCCATGCTGTCTTCAAGTTCTGAAATTCTTTTTTCAGTTTCATTTAAACGGTTTTTCATGCTTTCAGTGTTAGTTTTCAAAACCTGGCATTCTCTTTGGACCTGTTTCATTATTGGTAATTCATTCCTTAATTGCTCTTGTAACGTTTCCATTTGTTTCCTATTTTCTTCTAGTATTTTGCCTATTTCTTGTCTGTGTGAATGGAACATTTCTTCCATCATTGTTTTCAGCTCGTTTTTTATCTGAGAAATCATTGCGGGTATGTGGGTTATTTGTGCTTGGAGCTCTTTCATGGCCTGTTGGAGTTGTTTTATTTCGGATGCAATCGTTTCATAACTTGAAGTTATGAGGCTTCCTGGGTCCCCTGTAACTTCACATTCAAAACTTGCTCTGGGTGGGGTTGAGTTTTGAGACTGCGTTTTGTTCCTCTGTTTTCCCATTTCTGGGTATCAGATTCAAACTGTGGAGCTATAAATTCCATAGACAGTTCAGCAGGCAAAGGTCTGCTGCAGAGGCTGCTCCAATGGTTACTTCTCTTTGGGAGAATGTCCCTTAAGCTGTCTGCTGAGATTTCCGCTTCTACTCCCTACCCCAAGACCTGGTCAGGGCGAATAAACAGCTCGCCACCCCAGGATTCTTGCAGATAGGCCACTCAGGTGTTCCTCCCTGGGTGGAGCTCCTTCCCCCCTCACAAAACCCGTTACAAGGGTCTCACTCTTAAAGTGCCTGCTCCTAAGGCATCTATGAGTTTTCCGGGCTAAGACTCACA
Source organism: Dinomys branickii (assembly GCA_004027595.1). Lineage (NCBI taxonomy): Eukaryota > Metazoa > Chordata > Mammalia > Rodentia > Dinomyidae > Dinomys > Dinomys branickii. The sequence goes on along the minus strand of PVLD010000108.1, from coordinate 396,319 downwards.
AAGCACGGGCTCCTGTCCCACGTCCACACCCACAGCCTGCATGTGTGCTCCTACACTTGCATCTCAGAGCTGCCTTCATTACCATCATCTACTGCTTTTGTCTGGCTGTTCTCACTAAGGTGTCCAGCTAGAAATCAAGATCAGCTCTGATGTCTGTGAATCTATAGTCTCATGTATATAATAACTGATACACCATTCACCTGCTATCACCCCTTTTCTTGGCTGCATCCCGGGGTACCAAGATCAGAAGAGACCTGGTCACTACCCTCAGGAAACCCCCAGTATTTCTGAGCTTCACACTGGTCCTATAGGCTAAATATCAGTAACTTCATCCCTGCAGTGGTGAAACAGCCTCCAGGAGGCCGTGTCCTCCTTAGGCTGTGTAGCCGGTGTGTTGATCTGGAATCAGGCCCCAAGTTTTGGATTGAAACTCTGAACTCTTCTGTTTCTGTGGGCTGCCTCTTTCCTCTTACCAGCAGGGCACCTGCAGCAAGATGGTTGGCTCAGCCGAGCACAAGTGTGTGTGATGAGCTCTGGAAGATGAACTCTGCAGGGATGCTTTTGAGAACAAGGAGAAGCTTCACCTCACCTCGCCTCAAGTCACCTTTTGGGGGAGTTTCCCAAGTGCAAGTTTTGTGGGCACAGCACCTCTGGTAGTGGAGCAGATGAACACACTGCCTCTATGACCAGTGTGAGCCAGAAACACTCAGGCAGGAGCACTGATGCTTCCTGAGGCCACAGGAGAACACCTCTGGGTGGGCCACTCACATACCTATACTCTAGGTCCCCACATCAGCAGTTTTACTTGTATTCCCACTAAATTTACCTTTCAGCACTGCATTTTAGCCAATGATAAGAGCTTTTGCTAGATGTCATCAAGTCCAGCACCTCACACAGAGTCTTGCACACCGTGGGCATTTATTTTGTCAAACAAATGAATAAAAATTGAGATATTGAGGAGTTTCCCTAATAGTCCTTGATTCACACCAGAGTCCTATGTCTGTCGCTTGCCCCACCAGCACTCTCCCACCCCACATGCCCATCCTGGCAAAACTCATCTCCTTAGCCCCATGTGAAAAGGGCACTCAGCTTTTATCTCAAGAGGATTAAGCCTCTAAGAATGTCCATTGAGCTTTCGTTCTCTGACACCAATCCTTCTGGTCAAACTATGTGGAAAGTGCTTGCACACTGGGCATTCATTCCTCACAGACAGTCTGGAAGCTGAAGCACTGTGAGTCATACAGTCTGTCTGAGGGTTGGCCTGCCTTTGCAGAGTGCTGCTTCAAGTCGTGGACACTGCCTCCCAGACTATTGGTTGAGCTTTACACCAGGTTGGAAAAGGGTCATCATTGGTGACTGGATTTATTCTGGGAGAGAAGACCACAGTGAGGACTGAAGAAGAGCAGTGCATTACCTCGAGTACCAAGACTCTGCTAAGCGTATGCTTCACTGTCTTGTCCCCCAGAGTGCTTACTGATGACTCAGTGGAGACACAGGGAACCCCATACTTGTATAAAACCAGGAGCCAGTGTGTGCTATGGGATTGTCCATCAAAGTCCTCATGGCCTGGTTTCCAGGGCAGGAGTTGGCCTTGGTGCCTGCAACCCACTGCTAGCAGTAGCACGCATTCCCTGTTCTACTGTGTGTGTGCACTGGGTCAGGGTGTTATTTAATGTGGGGATTAAAGAGTTAAGGGCACCTTTATGCGGAGAGCTGCTGACTAGATGATTCTGCAGCCAAGGACCTGAACCTCTAGTGCCGAGAGTCTGCTGAGCCTCCATAGTGGCTGCACAGTGGAGTCACAGGTGGAGTCACCATGACCCTGCTACATCCTTGACCATCAGCAACCTTGGGTGGGGACCCATAGGCATCTGTAACACAGCCCGGTGAATTCCCAGGCTCTAGAACCACAGAGCATGAGGAACAAATAGAGGAGAAGTTTAGCTGTTATGATAGAACTAGAGTCCTTTTTCTAGGGTGCCTTAAGGTGTCAGAAATGTAGCCAGGGGCAGTGGCACTTGCTCACTGTCCCTGCTACTTAGGAGGCTGAGGCAATAGGAATGTTTGAGCCTAGGCACTCAAGAGCAGCCTGAACTGTATAATGATACTGTCTCCAAAAAAAAAGAAAAAGAGTAAAAATGATTTAAAACTGAAGAGTGTAGCTCCATGGTAGAATATGCACTTAGCATGTACAGGTTCCAGGTCCTCAGCTTGGAGGAGTCCGAGAACTGTTCACTATAAAGTAATAGCTTCTGATCAGGATTATGTGAGCAGTGAAGGGTCCTATTAGTCTGAGAATTGAAAATGCACCTCCTGTTACTAAACAGCGCATGGTGTTTGTCAGAGGTGCAGTTGTTCCTTGGTACACACAGAGGACTGACTCCAGGATCCCTGGAGTCAGGGATGTGGACACAGAATCCACATGCTCAAGTCTCTTCTATGAAATGTCTTGGTATTTGCTTAGAATCCAGAACACATCCCCTGTAAACTTTGAAATCATCTCTAGATTACTTGTGATCCCTAATACAATATAAATATTACACAACTAGTTGCTAATACTATATAGGCAGTGACAAGGAAAAATGTCCAAACATATTTAGTGGTACAGATTTAATTTTTCCCTAATATTTTCAGTGGAGTTTGGTTGAATCTGTGGTTGCAGAACCTGAGGACACAGAGGACTAAGTGTGGTCCCCCAGACCTTCACAGAGGGCCAAGTGTGGCCCCCCAGACTTTCACTTCAGCTCGGGAGTGGTTGTGGAACTTAGGTACAAGCCTGTGCTTGTTTTGGGGGGTTAGTTGTTTCATTGCTGCAGTCATAATACAGTCCTGCAAATCTCTATTTATAGTGATTCAACCTGGGCAGCTCCTGTGAGCTAGGAGCTCACTTCTCAGACACCAGGTGTCTGGGTGAGGCCAAGGAAAGAAATCTGGCAAGAGCTGCAGGCCTGGGATTACTGGCAGGGTTGAGTTTATCACAGCAAATCTGGAGGTGAGAAGTAATTCTCATTACGGATAAAACGTGTCTCACATCCATGTAGACTTTTAGCCTATAAGAAGAAAGTTCTAAAGATAGATGAGTTTTCTGTCTTTTCAGAATTTCAAAAGCACCTATACCCTAACATTTTCTTATTTTCATTTATGCACATTACTGAGATAAATACTTTCAGGATTTCCAGTGATAATATTTATCTTTGGAATTAATTTAAGAAATATATCTTGTATTTTTTATTGATTTTGCAAAAGCAACTGAGTTTGCCACATCAGCAACACATCTAGTGGAACACTAAAAAAATACATTTTTAACATGTAGATATGTGGAAAGCAGTAGCACTAGGAAACTCAGTAAACAGAAAGTATCTCTCAAATTAAATTTTAAAATTTCTACCCCCTCGCACAGGAGCAGGCACTCTCTCCGCGGGTTCAAGGTCATTTTCCCAGCTCCAGGATGGTGTTGTCTGTCTCCCTCTGCCCCTACCTCTCCAGCCCAAGTCCTCTCTTTCATGAAGGATTTCTACAAAGGCAGCGGGCAGATCCTCTGCCTCAGACACCCCTTAGAGTCTGGCGAGCCCGCGGTTATCTGGCTCTTGTAATGGGTTGTTAAAAGCACTTGTTCATCAGATATTTTCTTTTTCTTTTTATTTGTAGATTTAGGAGTATTTTAGCAGGTGTACATTTGCATATAAAAGAGAATAAAAGATAAGTTGAGGCTTTTTCTTTTTCCTCTTTTTAATGTCATCTCTCTCCTACCTCCTTGTGTTTAGGGTATTTTCACCTTTTCTAGCCATTTCTAATTTTTAGATACAAAGTGCATATCAAAAACAAAGCAAGAGCCTTAGTGATCTGCCACACACTGCAGGAGGGTGGGGCCCGGCAGCACATGTACCCACAGGGGAAGTAGGTTTACTGGTGGTGTCATTAGTGTGGATTTACAGGGTGGATTTTAATCTCCTGGAGCTGGATACTACACAAGGTGGGGTCCCTGCTTTGTTTCATGTTTTCAACTGAATATTTGTTACTTATTTGAAATAAATCCTGACACAGATTTGAATGGCAGAGTTGCCTGATGGAGATTCAGAACTGAAAGCTGTAGCTTATTGTGAGTGTGTTGTTTCTGTGTCTGAGAGACTATTCCTGCTGAACGGAAGTGAATGCTTTAAAAATGTTTGTTTAATGTCATTGTTTTCACATTCAGTAATTTTCTGAGAGTTAACATTGCTAATGGGAGGAAGTGTTTCCCTGGAGTTCTGAGTCACAGGCCAGAAGGCAAATAATGGCCACCCTGTGCTCAGGTTTTCAGATATGACTGAGAAGAGTGAATTATTTTCTCTTTGGAAATATATAAACTGTGTCCCTTTCCCATTTATAGCAGGATAACTTGAACCGTGTGATTTGTACTTTTGTTCCTTGTTTATTAATTGAATAACTTGATTGTGTGTAAGGCAACACCAGGGTAGCTTTCCGTGTGTGTGTGTGTGTGTGTGTGTGTATGTGTGTGTGTGTGTGTGTGGTGTGTGTGTAGCCCAGGCTGGCCTCAAATTTATGATCCTTCTGCCTCTGCCTCCCATGTGCTAGGATTACAGGCATGCATCACTCTAATACAGCTTATAACTGCTTGATTTATTCTTTTTCCTCCAGAAAAGCCTCGGCCTGAGTTGCCATGAAATTTGTGTCCTTTGCCTTTCTTTTTTTATACCATAAAGTTGGCATCCTGGCTAAGCCTCCCAGGCTATTCCAGGAGGGTGTCTGAATTGTGTGAGAGCCCCTAGCAAGAAGTATACTCTTGCCGCCAAAGAGTGGGAAACCTGGTCCTTTGCTGCAGACAGCTACTTAATCTCAGCCAGCTGTGCAGCCTTCCTTGATGTGGGCCCAGGTCACAGCTCTTTCATCAAGAAAGCTTTTCCCAGTATCTAGCTTGGCTTCTTTGACTGCAGAGTCCCCTACATATTCTTGTGCCACTTTTAGTAAACATGAAGATTGCTTGCTAACATCTAATTTCCAGGTTGTAAATATGTTCCGTTTAGATCCTATAGTGGCTTGGTATTTTTAAAACAAAGAAAAGGCCGGAGTCTGGTGAGACCAGGGTCACTTGCCCACCTGGCAGCTGCGGCTGTGGCTGGGGGGCAGCTGTCCTTAGTGGATGGGGTGTGCACTCCAGCTGCACCTGGCCAGAGTCACCCTTGTGTGGTGCCATCACTCACAGCCCCACAGAGCCCTTGTGGTTGGTTCTCAGAATGTGTCCTTGAACTGCCCTCTGTGCACCACCCTGTGTCGCCTTTAACCACACCATATTTTTTGAAATCAAGCCCCATTCATCTTGCTTTCTCTACGTGGTCTCCCAGAGCAGCGGCTCTGAGTTCAGGTATGACCCGTGTTGGAGAGGATGATTCCAGTCCTGGTGCATCTGGCATGGTTACATGTCTGTGGTGTGCCTCAGGTACTGTTGATTTCTGCAAGGATTGACACTTTATCCTCGAACCTTTTGAACTTCCCTCTGTCTTGAAGCCACCTGTGCTGGGGCTGCTGGTGGTGCCGTACCCAGCAGTCCTTAGCCTCATGTTGCCAGCCCTGACTCCGGTCCGGGCAGTTGTGTCCCACATGGAAATTACGCCAGGTGGCCTTCAGTGGCTGTAGCAGGCTCATGAGGCTATGCCAGTGAGAGGCAGGGGTGGAAGACCCTAGAGTGAGCTGCCTCCCCACTCCCCTCCAAGCCTCCTGGTCAGCAGCAGCACACTCAGGTAGCCCTGATGGGGAATCCAGTGACTGGCCCTGGCTGGGCAGGGGGACAGGAGGGAGTCGGGGGGGGGGGGTAACACAGAGTGTTAGTTCCCTGAATGGTGGTGATCTACTCCCTTGCTAGACTGAAACCATCGCAGTGTCTCACTTAGGACTGAGCAGATACCTGATGCCCTGACTGAAATCACCTTGGGCACTGGCTTGATGTTTCTCCTTCCTTCCTGTTGACCAGTAGCTACTCTGTTTTTATCCTTATTTTGTTTCCATCTATCTTTTCCTTGACCAAATAAGTTTAACTGAATGTAGAAATGACATGTGGTTATAATCCTAAAAGCTGAAAAACCTTTTGGTTCACACTTACGAACAAAGGCATTGTCATGTCTAATGGTGCCTTACCTTTAGGGGTTCAGACACCACAAGTTCACTGCTGTCTCCCCTGCCCAGGCCACCTTCCATCAAGTCATGTGATCCTGCCGGGAGAGTTGGTGATGGTGTCACCACACCAGCCTGGAGGAAGTACTTTCTCACATGGGCACTGTTCACGTGGCACACACACAGACACACACACACACACATTACACACATGGTATAGACATGCACATGCACACACATGCCATAGGCACACATACGTATTATACATGTGCACATATGTTACATGCATGGCACACATTGGCATCTTACACAGACCAGTCCTTTCCCTTCTGTATGTACTATATTTGCTATTTTCTTTGTTAAATTTTAAAAGATACTAGTTTCATCACACCAAACTGATTTTGCAGATCAGTGATGTTAAAAAGTGCTACTTTGGAACTTCTTGTCTTCAGAATTAAGAGCTCCTGATCCATATGTATTTTAACGATAGAGCATTTAATATTCCTAAGTACGATGTTCATTTCAAATATTCGTTTTGACTTGACTAATTTTCAGTAGAGCAAGATAAGTTATACTTACTTCATCCTAGTGGTAGTTTTAATCCAGTAATAAGGGACTTGCAGGTAGGGTCTTAAAATGAGCCAGAAAAAGCAGAAACCCAGCCAGTAGCTGATGTCCACAGCAGGAATCCTTTGGGGGCCACATTGAAGATGTGGACGTGGATATGGTTCTGTTTTGTCTTTACTTGAACAGATTCCTCATCCTCCATTTCACTGACATGTCCTCAAGACCTGGGGGGCTGGGCTGACTGTGTGGCTTGGGCCCTTGTGTAGTGTTTGTCTGCTGTCTTCCCTGCACCAGACCAGGGTGGGTGGGCTCTGCCCCCTGCAGACACATCCCTCTCCTCTCTGCGGGTTCCCTTCCTAGGTTGGGACCCTGTGCTCATCTTGCGTCACCAGCCCTGACACTCTTCACTTGCCAGCCTCTGCAGGACACTGTCCCCTGTGGGAGAGCCTGAGAATGCAGGGCCATCCCTGGCACTGACGACCTAGGGCATCAGCACTGTCTTCACTGCTGCTGCTCCCACGAGCCTGGAAGGGAAGAAAGTTAAGCCTTGTGACACCTCTCCCCCAGGAAATCAATTTCCTGCTGCAGATGAACTCCTACAACTGAACTCTTCTTTGAGTCTCGAAACCTAAGCTCAACGATATTGTGTTTTGTTTGTTTGCAGAATTTCTGAAAAAGTGAAATTCAAAAAAATAATTTGCATGCATTTGAAAAGTATTAACTTCATAGGAAGAATTTATGAAATCTTTCTGAGCAGCAGGAAATTCAGCATTCTGTGTTTTCCTTAATCTGTAGAAACAAAAGCCTATCAGTTGCTGAAGAAGTCCACCCTTCAGGAACATACAAATCAGATGGGAGATGGACACCAAGGGGAGCATGCCTCGGTAGCACAGTTTTCAGGTAAGGATTTGGCGCTTGAAGGTTGTGTTAGGCTGGGGCAGGGTGGGCACTCCTTGAGGACTTGGAGAGTTTGCAGTGTACGAAGCTGTCACTGGGCCCAAGTGGGTGCCGGAGCACTTTCCCTCCTCAGCATACACCTCTGGAAGAGCCCTCCCTGCGGGGCGTGTGCTGGCCCCACGCAGCCCCCATCTGAACACTGTGGTCTCTGCCTATCCTGTGTAGTCACTTGTCCTCAGCCACCAAAGGAGTGGCCCCAGTTCCTCCCCTTCCCTGGGTCCTAGCTTCTCAGTCATCAGAGGCCAGAGTGGTGCCGGCCAGCCCTCCGGCATTATTGGGAGGGCTGTACTGCTTTTCATGGGAAGATCACAGATCTCAGGAGAGCTAAATTTTAAGCTTAAATGTAATTCCATTAATCTAGAGTATATTTGAATTATAATTTTGTTTTCCTGTACTTTCTTATTGTACCTTTATTATTTGCAGTCATTTTCATTTTATTCTATTGTACCTTCTTTTTAAAGTATTAGTTACCTCACCCCCTTCATAAAAGTATGTGGATTAATTAATACAGAGGGAAATACACATTAATGGCTTAATTCTTACAGAGCCACCATGTCATGGTTTTCCCATTAAGCGTGGAAACTGCTTTCTTAATGTCGTGTAATTCCTGGTTCATGTTTGATATTTTCTTCGGACAGATACATTTAAGGAATAAACTTAGTGTGCATCAGAATCACCCTTCTCTGGAGGGGAACGCTTAGGTAGTGTTAGTGGTACATTGGTTGTGGAAAAGCCCAGCTTTGCTGGTGGTTCTGAGGGTTCAGCAGATGCCGCAGGCAAAAGGCCCAGCACAGGGCCTGGGTGGAGAGGTCTGAGGAGAGCTGACCCTGGGGGGGCGGGGGGCGTGCACTCTGCAGAGTAAGACATGCTGAGTTGCTGAGTAAGACATGCTGAGCTGTTGAGTAGAAAAGCAGGCCTCTGCCCCGCAGGAGGTCCTCGAGACTTTGGTGAGATGAACATTGGCTGACTCTTAGATGCTTACTGTCATCACCTTCACATGAGAGCCACCAAATTAGAATCCAAGGGTACCTTAGAAGGCATTTACCCGTCCTCATTTATACACATGGTCCCAAGACTAAGGCCTTACTCAGCACTGTGCAGGTACGAACAGATACACATCATGGAACATCAGCTCCACGAAGCCTTTTGCTAAGTGCATTTGGTACCTAACTGGACAAGTAAAATGAATAACTCTGGCTTAAATTGTAGCCCCTTGGATGTGTATGAAAAATTATGACATTGTTAAGCATACCGATAACACTTGTTAATTCATTCACAGGTGAAATGACACTGTCTAACTTATATAGTCAGAATTATATAATCACCCTTAGATCTAACTCCCTCAGTCCATCCTCCTAATTACCGTGTCTGCCTTTAAGCGGAGTATTTTCCCGAAATAAAATCATGCACATGCTCCTGCTAGTGTGGCTGTCACTTTAGTTAGCACCTCTGAGCACCTCTCCACTGCACTCTCCCTCTCCCCACGGACATGTGTGAGCTACAGAGAGAAGCAGAAACCACCTGGGAGACCCCACTACCAGGGTACCCAAGAGCCAGCGATCAGGGGACCCCTGCAGGCTGGGAGTGGTGAGACAGCCAGCTCCCCCAGCCCAGGGAAGGGGCAACATACCTCTTCTCAGCCCTCTGCCCTTTTCAGTGGAGATTCGATACCCTCGGTGGGGTTTGGCAGAGGGGCTGGAGGGTGGATGGGGTGGGTGCTATGATCCAGGGTGACGGTTATTTCTGAGAGCTGGTTTCCAGCACCTATTCCTGTGTGAGCCATTGCTATTGGCATCCCATAGCAGTGTGCCTTGTCAGGTACCATGTGTCATCAGGAAGGCTGATGTGCGTATACATGCGCCCTGCCCAGGTAGAGTAGAGCTCTTTGGGTGATTGTATTTTTTAGGCATCACAGGCGAAGCCTCCCATCTCTGTTTCCTTCCCCACGCTGCTCTTCCTGTGGTGGTATCGGTTTTTCCAGAGTTCCCAGAGGCCTCTCCATTCCTGTCTCCCTCCATGCAGGCTCCTGATACTCTCCCTCCTCTTTCATGCTATTGCAGGTCTGAACACAGGCAGCAGTACGCTCCAGATGAAGGCAGCTCACGAAGTTGCTTCGGAAGCTATTCTCTCATCGTGCAAAGGAAGTCCTTTGTCAAGGTAAATGATGAGAGCCTTTCTGAATGGCAACACAAGATGCAAAATGTCACTCCACAATGAATTCAGCACTGGCTGCATATTATTTTGTCGTGTGACTTGATGGAGAGTTATGGTTTGCGTTTTTGTTTATCTAAAAATCACAGTCAAAACTTTAGTCTTATCTTTGAAAATATTTGCCCCACAGCCAAGTATTGTTTTGCAGCTGTTGTTTCCTTGCTTTAAGACTCAATTGACACCTCAGTGAACCACAAATTAGCGCCTACAGCTGCTTGCAGTAGGGCTGCTTAGAGACCACACAATGGGGGCTGTCAGGAAAAGGGCAGAGAGAAAACATCAGGCCTTGAAAGAAAGAAATGTGGCCTGTTTTTCCTTTCTGAGCCAGTGCTAGATATTAGTTTTATATTCTTTTTTTTACCAAGTATTTAGGCTACATTACTCTTTCCATCTCTGATACTTTCTTGCTTTTTCTTTAAAGTACAAAAATTTATCTTTTTACACTTATTAAAGTGTAGTACTTCTTGTAAGATTTTTTGAGCAATGAATTGTGTACAGAATTTGTCATCAACATAGAATATTAATCATGTAGCAAATATAAGCAGTTTTAATAACACTGTTTTTAAAAGTGTCCCTTTCATGATTGCATTACATTTGAATTTACTACTTGACCTTGATGAAATTTTTAAACAGGAACTTTACATTTCTAATGTTGTATCTACTGACCTATTGCCTAAAATTATGTGACCTACAAGTATCATATTGAAATGAAAATGAAAAAATATAGCTTTCATTTATATTTTATAAGAATATTACAGCGTTTTAGTACCTGGAGTATATTAAAAGGAGGTTGGTTTTCTAAAATTCTTACTTTTAAAAACTTGACAAGCATCCAAAATGGTAATTTAATTATGAGAAATTATTATTTTTAATGCCTAAGTTTTCATCCATATTATGGAAGGAAATGTTAGATAACTGGTAAGGAAGAGTGTTGAAGTATTAGATTGTTATGATGGTAAAATAAATTTGAGCCCTAGATCTTTTACAAGAATTTTAAAGAACAATAAATTCTATAGATAGTTTTTAGGACTTAAAGTTACCAATTGGCTTAATAATATACCCCTTTAGTTTTTAATGGTTAAAAGTGTTTGTTTCAGTTGTATTTCAGAGTCATAAAGAAAACAAATTCTTCTTAAATGTTTCTTTGTAAATGTCTATTAGGCAGTTTTTAAATACACTAAAAAACAGGTGGACTTTGTAGAACATTTTCTCAACCTGACAATTTCACATCTGTATATTTCACCAAACTAAAATGGAACATTTTTCTCCTCCAAATGAAAACAGAGAGGCCTTTGGTTATTATTATTGTTTCTTCATGAAATTAATTTCCTAACAAGTGACAAGGGATCTCATCACCCCCTTTAAGGGGAAGAAAAACACACAAAGGTGTGTGAGGAACCCTTCTGGACACTCGCCAACAACCCTGTGACACGGCTGAGCGTCAAACACATGGGTCCGGTGAGCCTTCTGTGCTCTGGGCCTTGGGCTGGGTCTGGTACTGGGAGTTCCCACACTGGTGTTGGAGAGGCTGCTTTGCTGTTTGAGCCTCAAGTCCTCACTGATATTTCTTCAAGGCTTACATTTAAGGATCCCACTTACTACACTCACTCCTGTGCTTTATTGCTTTTACAAGTGGTCTCGAAACCCAGTACTTGAGAATAAACATAACAGTGCAGCGCTGCTGTAGCACTTTTAAAAATTCTTCTTTGCTCTGTTTTGTCAGTGAGCTGATGAGCAACCTCAAAAAAAAAAAAGGCCCTGCTGGACCTTAAAAAAATGGCTTCCTCTGATGTCCTAGAGACAATAATTATGATGTGCTAGTTAAGCCCGAACTACAGCTGAGGGATTTTACTTTAAAGCTGCGGCTTGGGCGCAAAAATGCATTTATAGCTCTTTGTCTGCACCTCATTATGTGTGGGCCTGATTCATTAAGTAATTGGTTTGCAGTTGTTTACATGAGTATTAAGGCCTTCTTTTCAGCAGCCTTTGAGAGATACATTGTGCAAATGTTGGCTGTGATGAATGCGGAATGAGGGCCAGAGGGCCTGTCCTATTGGCTAAACAGTGCACTCTGCTGAAAAGCCAGAGAAAAGGATTGGGTGCTGCTTTGCATAGCAATGACTTTCTTAATAAGCGTTACAGATTAATACACACAGCTATAAAAGATGCAAAGAGATACTCTTAGCACATTTATCCACGCTCATTTCATCGTGGTGGTGGTGGGCTCTGGCCGCTTTCGTGCTCCGTTTTTCAGAGCAGCGGCTTCAGAGCATGAGCCGTAATAGAATCCGGTGTTTATTGTATTATAAATCACGGGCAAGTAGGCAGATCAGCAACAGTTTATTATTAAAGATTCTTTCAGTGTAAATCTTTTTCTACCATTGTATTTGCTTCAGCAAAATCATTTTGTGGTTGAGTGGGGATGAAAGGCATAATGTTTGAAGGAGTGAGCCCTAATAGGAAGCCGCTCTCTGAGTAAAGACCACTTGTTCCCTTTTGTTCCGGGGTGCATGCCAAAGCTTCCTCTCCTCCGCAGACATTGTCTCGCTTTACCTTCCCCAGGAAGCGGTCTTCCCTCTGCCAGTCTGGCTCTTCAATGGGAGCAAATCTTAACAGCCTGCCGTGGAACTAACTTCAGCCTGCTGCTTCTTGCCTTGTAACTTCAGCTTACTGGTTGCATCGAGATAGTGCTTTTGCTAAAAGAAAAGGGTGTGTGCTTGCCACATAATTGCTAATGGGAAGGTAATAAATCACCCAGGCACCCACTGCAGGGTCTCTGTGGGTGGCATCCCCTGCCAGTCCTGCAGCCACAGGAGTGGCCAGCGGAGGGCACCAGCACGCAGCTGATGCTGGAGTGGGGCCTGGTATGGTTTTCCTTGCCCTGTCACGGTGCCGTTTTCCCCTTCACAGTCACAAGGACTCAGTTGTCCAGGGAAACAAGTTTTTCTTGGAATTCCTTTAGGTTTTTTTTATAAAAGTGTCTATCGCTGCCTCCAGCTTCGTCTGTATTCTCCTTCAATCCCACTGAAATAGCAGCTTCCCAAGCGTTCCTCATTCCCTGTCATAGACCCACATCTTTATTTTCTGCACAGAGGACTTCTGCATAAGAAAATGGTTTATTCACAAGTTGACCCCTAACAGTTAAAGACGGCATCTGCTGTAGGGCCCTCAACTAACCATAAGGGGGCGCTCCGACTTTGTCAAATTACTACCACCACAGCTTTCCGGGCCTCTGAAACTTCAAATTAGGGTTTAGGGAGTTGCTGGTCTACCTACTGAGTTTTGTTTTTCTTTCATTCTGAGTCATTTTTTGCCTCCTGTTTTTCAAAATATATGTCTATTTTAAGGAAAATTCCAAATGAAGATAGTATATGAGAAATGTCAACACTGATTTTATCTAGCAGTCAAAAATCATTAAAAGTTTCAGCTTCGGAATCTAGAGACCACACCTTGTCATAGGGTCATCATTTCCAGCCTCACAGTAGGCCTGGAACTAAAAGGTTACCCCAAGGCCACAGACCAGGCTCTTGGAGAGAGGCAGGTCTCAGTCATATCGCAGGACTCAGAGTCCTCGTGTGGCTTCCAAGGTTCAAGTCAATGTGTCATTCCTGTATGGGTCCCTAGATTCCTCCCCCTGCAGGCCCAGGCCCATATCACAGCCTCACCTCTGCTGCTACAGGTCTCTAGGTGGCCCTGCGGCCTGCCACTCCAATGTCACCCTGCACCCTCCCATGTCACCCTGTACCCTCCCAGCATGCCCTGCTACATCCAGATGCTCTTCTATGGCTCCCTGGCTGTTTTTGTCACTGCCTAGCATAGGGTCAGAAGCCATGTACAGATACCTTTCCCTCCCTGCCCTGCCCTGGGATGGTTTCTTCCTAATCCAGCACTGGGGGTCAGGACGCTTCCCAAGAAAGGGGGCAATTTTCTTAAAAACACTCAGTTGCCAAATACCCTCAAGTCTGCGTGGCACCCGATCTCTGGCATTCTGCAGTTACCTGGGGTGTACGTGCATGTGTGTGTGTGTGTGTGTGTGTGTCTGTTTCCCAGGGGAAGACTCATGATCCCCTCCTGTCAAATGGGCAGCCAGTACCAGGCCCAGGCAGCCATACACAGGCCATCCTGTGTCCTGGCCTGTCTGCTGCTGGAAGGGCTGTCGGGCTCCTGGCTGGACCTTCAAGAGAGGGCAGACTTGCAGGCACGCTGGGTGCCTGGAACCCACCCCCAGCATGCTGCATCCTCAGCCTTATGCCATCCCTGTAGCCTGTGTCACTTATTGCTTGGTGTCTGTCTCCTGCAGGCAGAGATGGAGCCTGCCTTGCTTGTGTGCTACCCAGCCCAGAGCCTTATGGTGTCCTTGTCCCTGTCACATTTTGCACTTCCTCTGGATGAGTGAGTCAGTGAGCAAGGGAGCTCAGACCAGAGGACTTGGACACACCAGCCTGCTCCTCTGCCACCCAGTTTTCCTGGGCCCCAGCTCCAAGGACTCATCCCCACCATCAGAGCACCACACTGGCCCTGATGTCTTACTGCAACAGGCTGCACAGCTCTTGGGGTGTTCACGCTGAGCCTGGCAGACACTTCCCCATTCTTCACACAGAGGACTGATCCCAGAGAGGAGGGGACCTGCCAGGGCCACACAGCGAGCACATGTGGTACCAGAAGCCAACACTGGCCCAGTGCTCATTAAACCTAGCGCCTGAAGGCAGCTCACATGGCCAACCACACGGTAGGCAGGGCCCGACTGCTGTGAGGCAGGCTTTTGCCTGCCCCGGAGCTCACTGCTCCTCAGGAGGCCAGGGAAGACCCTGCAAGGTCCAGGCAGCGGGGAAGCATCATGGTCCATTGTGGTTCTATAAAGCAAATGTATGCACTCACTTGCAGTGACCCTTGCCCTCTAGTTCTGTACCTCTATTGACCATGTGGCCTGGTTTCCATTACTTCATCTCTTTGCTCAGATGCCGGGAACAATGGCACCCACTTCTTGCAGCTCACCCTGTCACCCTGACTCCAGTGCAGTGTCCTGGCCAACCTTAGCTTCTTAAGTATCCTAGAAGTGAGTGTGGTGAAAGTGACTGTGAGTAAAATTGGCCTAACCTGGCTTATTAGTCGCAGGAGAACTCGTAAGCAATTACCGAGACCCATCAGCAGATAGGATAGCTTGATGGAGAGACAAGAGGGGGATGCCAGAAAAAGCCAGTGTGGAGAAATGTACACTGTGGAGCACCCTGAAAGGGCATGTGGTGCCCAAGGTGCAGCTGGGGTGAGATGGTGTTGAGAAATGCAGCAGATAATCGTCCATTACATTGCAACCAATGGAACCTTTTACGTTCTAAGTACTCAGTCACCTGTGACATCTTACCTGAAAATGCTTTGTTTTGAGTCAGAACCCAAGTCTTAATTGTAAACTTAGGGAAAAGATACCACACTGTCTACCCCGGTTTCCACAAAGGGCACTGACAGTCCCAGGCCTCTCTGGTGCAGGCCCAACAACAGCCCTGGGCCAAACCCAGGCACAGGTCTGTATGGCCCTCGAGTTAAGAGTAATATCCACACTTTTATTTGGTGGGGGAAACAGTCCAAAGAAGAAGAATGTTTCATGGTGCCTGAGAGCACAGGAGATTACAATTCCAATGTCTGTAAATGGGGTTTCGTCAGAATAGAGCATGTCCTTTAGTTCATGTTCTGCTCATGCTGATTTCTTGCCAGAGCCAGCATGGAGCCATTGTGATGGCCACATGGCCAGAGCCTTTCCTCCCATCTTAGTGACCAGTGTACCCAGCCTCTGCTCCCGGCGTACCCACTGCCCTGCATGATGGAAGCATCACTTCTGTGCTCATGACCCAGCCAGCAGGAGGCCTGCAGAAGGCCTACAGATGGTGGGGTGGTGCCTGAGCGCAAGGCTGAAATCTTGCTCCTCTTCATCTGAGGCCATCAGACAGGAATGGGTACTTGTTTCTTCTCAGCAGCCGGAGAGCTGAACAAGCTGGTTCTTTGCAGCACTTGAGGGAAGTTTCTCCCTCCATCCCAGCTGGCCTGGCCTGTTGTACGCATGTTGGCCCTGAGAGCCAGGGATAATAAATGTGCACCTTCAAGGGTGGTGCCACACTGACTGTTGGAAGTGGCTTCCATCATGATGATAGTGCCCTTAGGAGACTGTGGGAGACTGTGCACCCTCCGCTTTCTTCAGCAGTGAGCTACATGCATGCATTTCTGCAGTGTTTCTTGTAAGAAAACTGGTAAAACAGATAGAAACCATTGCACAGTGAATTCACATTTTACAGGGTTGCCAACTAGCTCTCTGTGGTTTACATAGACTTAAAGCCACTGTAACTGCAGCACAGCCAGCAAAAGCAGGTTCAGATTGCCTCGTGGGGACATGGCCTGCCCCATGCTTTATGCAGAGCCAAGGGTACTGGACTGTTTTGTCTTGTCCCCACTAGGTAGAACCCAGTTTTCCACCCGCTTCTCCCACTGAGCTGAATGATGGTGACACTCATCGGCAGGGGCCATTCCCACGGTAGTGTTTCAGCATTGTGTACAGCTTTTTCTTGGGGGGGGGCAGGTTTTTTTTCCTTCTTTTTTGCCAGAAGGAAAGCCAAAGAAAGTTGAACCACCAGATTCCAAAGTCACATGCTCCTAAGAAATATGCACACCATGTCTTCGCTTTGTGACCATTAACCATAGCCTAAGTTAGGCAGTGCCCTGCTTGGCAAGGTCCTTCACCTGCCCCAGCACCTTTCAGGTGCTAGACAGTGCTCCTCAGGGTGGGAGCTAGCGTGCCCTGCTCTGTAGATGGGAGGGGGGCAGCTCATCAGGGAGGCATGCAGGCAGGCGAGCAGCGGCAGCTTGGATGGGTGCTAGATGAGACAAGGACTTTCCCGTGTTCCAGCTCAGTCTGGAGGCCCTGTGCGGTGTTTCAGTCTCTGTGCCCATGCAGTGGGAAGGCATTGAAAGCCTTATGCAAGGAAGCGATCAGATTTATGCTTCATAAACCTCACTCCAATTGGAGTGGGAAACAGGTGAGAGAGGGACAGGGGTAAGGTGTCACCAGGTAGGAGAGATGCAGCCAGGAGACCCTGGTGGTCGTGAGGACATGGCAAGGGCTTCAGGAAGTGCAGGGAGCTCAGCTTGGTGGGACTTGGGCTGCACAGGTGGAAGCAGAACAGTGAGAGACGTGTGGGGACTGGAGACTTGGTACCCTGGGCCCTGTGATGCAAGGAGAAGCCTGCCCTGGTGGGGAGGGAGCCGCATCCAGGATGGTGAGTCTGTTCGTGTGGAAGAGCCCAGGGGCAGCTGTCAGAAGGACGCAGGGCATGCCCCTGGGGCCTGCCTACCTCTGTGCCCTCCTTCCTACGTCAAGGCTCCTGCTGTACGTCCTGTCGCACCTTGTCCCTCCGTCCTGGCTTATGATGTCCTATCTCTAAAATCTGAGGTGTAGGGCCAGGAATTTAGCTCAGTGGCACAGTGCCTGCCCAGCAAGTGCAATGTCCTGAGTTCGATTGCCAGTACATATATACATACATACATATGTATATACATGAATCTGAGGTCAAAGGCATCTCTGCAGCCTCCACCAAGCTCTCCATCCACTAGCCAGCATCTGGCTTATCCTCCTGCCCAGCTTGTCTTTCCTGATCACAGCTGGCAGATTCACCCCTTTGCGTTCCTATGGTGGCTTTAGAATCAACCTGTCTTCTCCACCCCATCCTGTTGTCTTCTGGTGATGAGAAGTGGATAAAGAGTAACACCCGTCTGCCTTCCTCCTCTGTGTGTGTGGGGGGGGGCACGTGCACACTTAGTTTAAATGACTCCTTTGGACTTACTGTGGGTGTGTCCACTTTCATAGCACCTTACCTATGGCCGGCTGCTGGGTCCTGCCAGGTGTCACAGTGGCTTCTGCTTTTTGCAGAGGGTGGCCACAGGTCTCCTTTGGTCACTGGACTTCAGGATCCTGACCTGGAAAATGATTCCGTGCTGGAGCTTGTTCATAAGAGAAAAAAGTAAAAGATGGCAGCAAGGGAAGAAACTAAAAGCTTTGACAAAAGGTGGTCTTGAAGCATAGGCCAGCACCTTTGGCCAGGGGTTCTTGCATCTGGAGGCAGCATGGTGGCCCCTGGTGAATGTGAACATTTCCTAATATCCCCTTTGACCTTGTCCCTCCTCCACATGTGCCTTGGGGAATTGAAGTATAATAAAAAATGTAAATGCTGCTCCCAGAAGGGACTTTTAAGTTCTTAGAATTTCAAAGCTCCCGAAAGGCATGCTGAGAAGCCCATCTCAGAGCCAGCCTTTGGCAGACAAGCCACAGGCACTGGCAACAGCGCCGAGCACCAGCACCCTATGCAGTCCGCCCTGAGCCCCAAGCACAGGCACGCACTACACTGCATTTTCTCCGTTTGTCGCCTTCTCCTTTTTTTTCTTTTTTTTTTTTCCTTTTTGAGACAGGGTCTCGCTATGCAGTTCAGGCTGGGCTTAAACTCATTTTGTAGCCCAGGCCAGCCTCAAACTTGCAACAATCCTCCTGCCTCAGCCTCCCGAGTGCTGGGATTACAGGTGTGTGCCACCACGCCTGGCTTGCCTTCTCCTGTGTTAAAATGCTGGTGTTGCTGGCACAGGCTCACCTAGGATGAGGATTTGAACTTTCTCGCCAAAATCAGGGAACACAGAAACACACCTACCTTGTTCCAGCATCTTGAATTCCCTGCTCCAGGTGGCCACTACGAGTCTTGACATTGTTTTCGTGCTTTTAAAATCTGAAACTAGAGAGAAAGTTTCTGGCCCTCCTGTGAATAACAGTAGCTCTCCCCTAATGTGTTCTTGTAAAACTATTTGTCTGATTGTCATTTATTTCAGGGTGTTTCTTTTACAGGCATGAAGACAATAAGAAATTAATGACCCATTTGAAGTCAAACGGTAAGAGAAATATCTGGACACCAATCTTTTTGCATTTGAATACAAAATTTCGTTTTCCCAGATACTAGTTGTCACGTGCTCTCATGAGGACTGTGAAGTGTGTCTTTGGTCCCAGATGGACCCCTGCTGGCCATAGGGTGGGATCAGAGGGCTCCTCAGTGATGAGACTTAAGTGACAGCACTGTGCGGGTATTATAAACACATGGGCTGCAGTACAGAGCAGGGTTATGTCCAGCTGTGGATTTGCAAGGCTTCCTGGCCTCCACACCCAACTGATGACCAGCACTTGCCCTCTGCTCTAGTACAGAAGAGAAGGAGGTAAGAGTGGAAGAGCAGCCAGGGGCATTTGTCTATCCCTGTCCTATAGCAGAGCTGGGCTCAAAGGAAGAGGAACGTTTCCCGACCCACAGAACACAGGGGAGCATGTGGGCTTGCATCCAGGTGTGTCTGTCCGGTCAGGTGCCTCGCATGCCCCAGTAACCGGTCCTGCTATACTGTTCTATAAACTTATGTCAGTTCATAAAATGTTATGCAGCTGTCTGCTTTTGTCTTGCAGCCTTCTGGGGGGAGTCTGATGACAGTAACTCAGAAATTGAAGCTGTTTTACGTCCTAGAAACCAAGAGGCATCCTCTGATGATTTTGACGACTTTTATAACTAGCAAGTGGTAAGAGCTACTGGAAATAAAGCCTTTAAATGACCTGAAATCCTGTTTATATGTGAAACGGTGCAGAAACTTTGAGAAACAATCCTCAAAAAGTTCACCATAGAGTTACCCCCTGACCTGACCACTCCAGGAAGTATTATTCACTAACTAAAATGTGGAAACAGCTCAAATATCCACCACATGGTAAATGGATAAACAAAATGTGGTATAGCCATATAAAAGAATATCATTGCTTAATTAAAAAAGGAATGAAATATTCATACATGCTACAGCATGGATAAACCTGGAAACTATTAAGCGAAGTAATTCAATCACAAAATGCCATATGACTCACAATTTGTGTGCATGGCATAGCTGGGACAAGAAAATCCATGGAGACAGCACACCCGTGGTTGTCTAGGCCTAGGGTTGAGAGGGGCAAGGACTGATTACTAGCAGATATGGCCAGTTTTATTCTAAAATGGATGATGGTGGCAGTTGTACAACTCTGAGTAAACTAAAAACAATAATCATATGCTTTAAATAGGTGAGTTACAAGCGTGTCACAATACGAATCATGTGTCAGTACTTTTGAAAAGGAAATTGGTGGTGAACACATTTTGGGGTCTGGTGACTTAAGAACACCTGTGGGCAACTCTTGATATAACACTTTGTTTTGTATTATGTTTTCTGGCTTACTTATTTGCTCTAATAAAGTATCTTTGCTTTTTTTAAACTCTTAACCTTTGTATTCCAGAATTGTTTTTTCAATTAGTTGTTCTTCCCTATCCATTATTAAAAAAAAAAAAAAAAAGGATTTAACTGTAATGGTCATTGCCATCTTTTGAATTTCCCTGCAAAGTTCACATTGAAGTTTCATTACTGTAGTGACCGTATTAGGAAGTTAGGCTATGAGTGAGTGCCATTACCATGGAAAGGAAAAGTCCGGCCCTCACCCTCCATGTGTCTGTCTCACCTGTCCCTCTTTGAAACATTGCCGCAGGAAGTCCCTCACCAGATGTTGGCACTGTGCTCTTGGACTAACAGTCTACAAAACTATCACCCCAAGTCTCTGTTCTTATAAAGTACCCAGCCTCTGGTATTTTGTCACAACACAGACTGGCATAGTCATTCTGCAGAAAAATTAAGAGATACATTATGGCCTAAAGCATACAATGGAAAGCTTTGGAACCATTTTGTTTTAGGACTGGAAAAGCATTTAGCAATTACCTGGTCTTCCAATGTGACAGTCAGAGGGTAATTATTTATCTAACATTCTCATTTAGAAAAGTTGCTCAAAGTGATAAAATACACACACACACACACACACACACACACACACACACACACACACACAAAATGAGCAGCCAAATGAAAGTGTTGGTACTAGTTTACCAATAGGTGCTAAGGAGAAAAGGAAAGGATAGTGTGCCTGGAAAGTAATGACATTAACTGTAAAAGTGTGAGTTGATTTGACCAGTGAAATGTGAAAAGAAATTTACAAACTGTTAAGTGCGATGTGTGATTCTCTGTCCTCTTTTCCCATATTGTCAGTCAGGGAAGTGTATGACAGAGTCTCCCAGGCATCTGAGCCCCTATAGACCCAGGTGGGCCAACTTCCCCTGCTGATGCCTGTTCAAGACAATGGGGTGGCAGTTGTTAACCACAAGAACATTCTGGCCCAGCCTTACCGATACACTATTCTTCCATGCAGGCATACTCTTAACTAGGCCACTAGAATTTAATTTTAGAGTGGTGACATTTGCAAGGTTTCCTAAATGCTCATTGTATAGTCATACTTTTGAACAAATTTAAAAATGAATTGGATTCTTAACATATTTTTTCCAGTTTGAGAACTTCAAGTCACCAAATATCCATGAACTTGGTGAAGATGAGGATGAGATGAACTCACAGGTCAAGGACTCAGCAGTCACTACTTCCCACTCAGCCCCCCCCCCCCCCCCGAAGATCAGGTACAGGTTTCTCATGTGCTCACTCAGCAAGCCTTCGCAAACACCCCATATGTCAGGCCCTGCTGTGTTGGTCATCAAGGATGCAAAGGGAATCTAACACAGTCATCGACCTCAGGATCCTCATACTGACAAAAGATAACAAAATCTCAAGCAGTACCTTACACACATTGTGCCAAGCTAGTGGGTGATCCACACAGAAAAACACTAAAGTTCAGCCGTAACACAAGAGAACACCCAGGTGGAGGAAAAAATTGAATGTGAAAAGAAAAACTTTAAAACTATTAAAGAAAAAGATAATTATCTGTATGATGTTGGAGCAAGGAATAATTTTGTAACCAAGACAGACACTCATAAAGGTAAAATTTTAATAAATTAAATGCAGCAAACGTGAAAACGTGTGTGACAAAATTACTGAAAATGTGAAAAAACTATCAGCTAAAAGGTGACATTTATAGAATATATGTCTGCATCTGGACCATAGAAATCATACATCAATAAGAAAAGCAAAGGAGAGGAATGAGCAATTCGTAGTAAAAGAAACCCAGGTGATCATAGATATAAAGAGATATGAAAGCAAACTACAAAAGAAATACACAATAGTGCTATTTCATACCCAGTGGACTATTACTGGTCAAGAGGCAGATCACACAGTGATGGGAAGAACTTAAGGTAGGGGACTTTCATACACTTGTGAGGTGCATTTTTATAACATCAAGTTGCAGGTGGGTACACTCATGACCCCATAATCCAACTGCTAAATATAAACTGTAGAGCCACAATCCCATGCAGGTATCATCAGCCATATGTGGCTGGAATCACTGAAATATGGCCAGTCCGGGTTGAAAAATACACAATACATTTGAAGACTTACATGAAAGAAATAGCCAAAATATTTCAATATTGGTCACATAGTATATTGGACATGTTGCATTAAAATATATTAAAACTAATTTTACTAGGTTTTCCCTACCATTTTCTTGTTACTATTTCTAAAGTAGTGACTAGATGTGCTGTTACATTTCAGATCCAGAATGTCCCCCTGGAACACTCACGTACTCAGAGGTAAGGCTGTTGGAAGGTGACTGGACCATGGTGGCATTGTACGTATCAGTGGATTCATCCACTGAGTTCAGCACCTGAGTGTGCTGTTAGGAGATAGGGGCTGGTTAGAGGCCTTTTGCTGGGGGGCATGACTAGAAGGGTATATCTCTGTCCTGACTCCCTTATCTGCTCCCTGACCACCATGATGTGAATAGTTCTCCTCCATGGCCTCTATCCCATGCTGTTCTGCCTGAGAGTCAGTGGACAATGGACTATAACTGTGAGCCAAAATAAACCTCACCTTTAAGTTATGTGTCAGGTATTCTGTCTCAGTGATGGGAAAGTGACTAAGAGATTTCGGTAATAGAGAAGTGGAGGCATTCCCATGACTATATCTGACACACGTGGTTTAGAAGCCTTTGGAACTGGTTCTTGAGTCTGGAAAGGTTTGGAGGTGCCAACTAGAGAAGCCATAGGATACTGTAAGCCAAGCTTGATGGAAAATTCTAGTGGCAACTCAGAAGATCAGAATACTAAAAGAAATGCAATGAAGTCCAGGCTCGGGAAGTATAGTCTGGGAGCAAGGACTCTATATTGACAGTTGGACTCAAACCATATATGTTATGCTCTGGCAGAAAATTTGTGTACATTTTGCCTATGGCAGACAGATTAAGGGTGATGAACTAATTCGTCTGGTGGAATAAATTTCAAGCCAGCTTATATTTAGGCTGTAGCATGGACACTACTTGCTGCCTTTTGTGAGATCTATAGTAAAAATCAAGAACACGTGGAAGAGTTAAATGATTTTAAAAGTTTATAGTTTCATCAGAAAGGAAGTGCCTGTAAAATTGGGACAAAGGAAAATGTGATTACTGAAAAGATTAGCATCAAAAAGAAAAGTATTTTGCATGAGGACAATAGAAAAGATGCCTTCAGTGCATCTCAGAAATTAGCAAGACACCATTCTTTGCTGATTCAAGGGTAAAATCCTTTGAAAGATTTTGCTTTGAGAAGACACCCCAGAGTGCCCATCCCAAAAAGCGCCACCCAGGAAATTGATTCCCCAGAATTCATTTCACAGTGCTCCCTTATCCAGGCACTCAGAGGCCTCTACAGACATAATCCAAAGAGGCCTGATTACTGCTTGAGTGTACTGGATTTCAGGCATGCAGAATCTAAGAGTTAGATCATGGAGGCTTCCACTCAGATTTCAGAAAGCCTGGGAGGCAAAGCAATGTGCCCCTGTAAGAAGATGTATGAGTGAAGCCAAAAGTGCAGTGGAGACCCCAGGAAGTTGGAGAAGCCAGGCATAAGTGGAGCCACCCCAAGAAAGAGGCCAGGAGAAGTCTGTTGCCTTTTGTCCCAAAAAGAGGTGTCTTGCCAACACATGAAACTATTCAAAGCCAGCTCCACAAACATCACCTTTGCCACAATGAGGATTCCACAGTGATCAGAATGTTGTCACAATCAGACAACCACCACAATCAGAAATCCCTATGACAGCTGCCAGTTCCTAATTTGTGCTCCCCATTTACCATCCACAATAGCAGAATGGATGTCCTCTGCTGTACCTCAACACCCGGGTCCTCTACTGACGCTCAACAAGTAAACTGCTAAACCAAGCAGCAGCAGTGGCAGAGTCTTGCCTCCTTCCCACTGTCCAAATCTCATACTCAGCAAGACTGACCTAAATCACAACAGAACTCTCACTGCAAGGGAATCTAGGAAATGTAGCTTTGGGCCTTCCAGGCTCTGCAACATAGCAGACATACCAGAAGGGGCTGAAATGGATGCTAAATATTCTTCTGCCATATTCTCTATATATCCACTACTGGTACAGGGATACAATTGAGAAGAAATGTAGGGGGAGGTGAATTCTGTGAACCACCGAAGTCAATTTCACTGATTTCTGTCCCTAGAAACATACACTTATAACCCCCCCATGCACATACTTTGTCCAGACATAAACCCTAATAAGGTAAGTCTTGATGGAAAGACCATACACAGATAATTGTCAACAAATTTCCTACATTTGTTGCCACTGGGACTTGGCTATCCTTGAACTTTTCATTCGAATGAATTGTTTTTCTAATTCTTTTAAAATAATCAAACATTCCTGTCTCTTCCCTGACTCTCCCCCTTACCCTGTGGTTTGACATAGTCAGTGTTCACTTATGTTACTGACTGATGAAATTTATTTAGGCCCCAACTCTGTTTGTGATAGGCTGTGACCTTTTTACTCCATCCCCTCAACAACACAAAAAAATTAGAAAAACTGAGCATCTAAAAAACCCTAATAGCTTTCATTGAATTCTGAAGCTTTCATCGTCCTTTGGCATTCCTGTCACTAATGCCAGTGACCTGAGCACAGTGCTTGGATGACAATCAGATTTTGATGAATCAAACTGACAAAATACTTTAATGATGATCACAATAATTCTAGCCTAAAAGTCAAGCAGGTAAGGGTGATTGAGTGACAGAAACTGAACTTGTCTAAAGGAAAGACTCATTAGCAGTCAACAGCTAAGACTTCAAGTCTAACTGCTTTCGGTAATGGTTGTAGGTATTTATTTCAAAATCATCTGGACATCTCAGATTCCTTAAGGTAGTTCCCTTTAAGTCTTTTTGAACGACATATTGTTATTTGCTTCCCTCTGCCAATGTTTTTCGTTTCCTCAAGCCAGTCCAGTCGTTGACACAAAGACTCATATTTGATGACAGATGGCTCTGTGAGCTTCTGGTAAGGCCATATCTCACTTATGGAATGTGTGTGATAACAGAGTTCCTCTAGAGCCTTATTTATTATACTATTATTGTGCACAAACTCATTAGATGTAAAACATTCTGCCAGTCAACTTGATCCCACTCTTCCCCAGCTGTCATGCTGGCAGCTCAAAGATGAGGACAGATGATACCAATGGACAGTACCACTGCCATCACCTGCCTTCCCAGATGGAGACCAGGGTGCTACTCAACTGAGGGAGCACGCTAGAGGACAGAACTAAGGTTTACTCACTGTGACAGTTCCCTGACTGGCATTTGTAGGGTTCTGTTGGCTGGGCCTTCCTACCACTTGTAAGCACACTCCGGTGGGACATGAAATCAGCCACAGTCATCAAACAATACACCCTCCTGTCCCACAAGAGTGATACCAGTTTTGCATGTGGGCTAGGTTCTTGCTGAAGACCAGTCTCTGTCCCTATTCATATACACATGCACCCAGTCTCAAGGCACAGAGAGATATTTGTACAGCAGTTTAAGAAGTAGCCATTACGCAGTTTCTCATTCTAAAGGAGCATCCATTCAGGAGTTCTTGTTATGCTCCAGGACTGTGCCAGGCCGAATCTACGGCAAGATGGATTTGGTGTGGTCTCTGCCTCCAAAGACTTTTCTGTCTCATAACAAAACGAATGAGTGGCAACCAAGAAAAGCCCATTGTTATCTCAGTGTGAATTATTTAGGGTGATGCTTCAGCCTCTGTGACAAATAAGCCCCCAGTGCTATGGCTTAGGGAATATAAGTTTGTTTCACAACTGTTAAGAGTTCCAGGCTAGGCGTGGTGGTTTATGCCTATAATCCCAGTACTCAGGAGGCTGAGGAAGGAGAATCACCATGAGTTGAGGCCAGCCTGGGCTACATAGTGAGTTTGAGGCTTAGCAGTTAGATCTGTTCTATGCATTTAGAAGCTCAGGTCTTTTCCATTTGATTCCTCCATCTCCCCAGAAAGCCATCCTGGTGTGTGTAGCCAAGCTGGGTGCTAAGCGAAGAAAGAGTAGAATTCCCAGGAGTGACGTGGGAATTTCTAAATTCTCTGGGGAATACTTAGTTGCTTGGCACACCTAGCCATACAGTAGATTGCAAAACAGTCACCATCTGTGCAGCCATGTTCCTTAGAAAAGGAAATAAATGGAGAGAGGAGCGTGTCCACAGAGGCCAAGCCATTCATTGGGTAAATGTTCAGGCTCAGGAGTGAGACAAGCCTCTATTTGAATTCCCATGCTTGTCACAGGGCCTGTGTGCTACTGCATGTAAATGCACTTAAAGGATTGTGTAGGGGTATGATTTGTCCTATGTAAGGCATGGACCTTGGGCTGAGTCTCAAAGGTCAATAGAAGTTCAGCAAGGGGATAATTTGGGGTGCCGTCATTCTGAGCATGGGGAAGCCAAGGGAAGCTGGTAATCAGGATATCATTTTCCCTGTGACTGATTAGAATTTTCTCATACCAACGGTGGTCATACTGGGCTCCAAAAAACGTTCTGTCCCTTGGTGACAGTGAACCTCAGCAAGTTTCCTTGGGAGGATGTGGGAGAAGAAAGCTTTCTAACATGCACCATGAGAATCAGGGACAGTGTCACAGTGCCCCTGAGGAAGGCAGCAAATTGGTCAGGGTGCCATCCAATGAGGAGCCAACCCAAAGAATCAGGAAGATAAGCTTGTGGATGGTTCTATATTACACCCCTAGGACACATGAGATATTTAAATCCTTGGGATAATTTTCTGCAACAAGGAAACTTGTTTTATTTTTTCATAGAAAAGTTTATCACTGCTTTTTAACTGAGGTGCCCTAGTGTGGCTGAAGAATTTTGAGACACAGTCACTTCTTAGGTACCCTGTTCCTGAGGTTGTTGGTCTCAAAAATTGTCTAGGTGTGGCACGCAATCCATTGGGTACCCCCAGGAGTCTCTTCACCTGATGTTAAAGTCCCTTGAAGCTGGTCTCGCACCGTCTCCTGTTGCCAGTTACCATGGTGCCCCTTGTAGATCTAAGCCTTGTGGAGATCTAGCAAATTCCTCTTTCACACTTCAGGAAAAGTTGCCTATCATGTAAGAAATCTGACTGCTCTAAGACCACCATACTGCAAGGAAACCCCAGCCAACCACCCAGAGAAGGCTGTGGTGTAGAACCAAGGAAACCTGTCTGGTGCCACCCTCTTGCACACCATGGGAGATACCACAGGAAGCTCTGATGAGTGGCTGCCAACATTGTAGTGCATAAGCAGATAAGCAATTATTGGTTGAGGCCTCTGTGTTTTGGGCTGATCTGTTACACAGCAATAAGTATTCAAAATGTGTTTCCTATCAGGATAGATGGGCCCCTGTATTGGCAAGGATTGTCTAGAATGGGAGAGTCCAGTCCCCAGGACACATACTGGTACTGATCTGTGGCCTGTTAGGAACTGGGCCACACATCAGGAGGTGAGCAGTAGATAAGCAAGCGAAGCTTCATCTGTATTTACAGCCACTCCCATTGCTGCTTGACTACCCGAGCTCTGCTTCCCATCAGATTTGCAGCCTTAGATTCTCATATGAATGTGAACCCTACTGTGACCTGTGCACATCAGAGGTCTTGATTGCATACTCCTTTGAATCATCTTGAAACCATTCCCATCACCTTCCACTGAAAAATTGTTTTCCAGGAAACCAGTCCGTGCTAACAAAAAGGGGGGGGGGCTACTGCTCTAGAGGAACAGAAGCAATAGTAATTGAATATATATATATATATATATATATATATATATATATATATATATATATATATTACATGGAGATTTTATTAGATTGGCTTGTGAGATCAGAGGTTTCTACCACAGTCCACAGTGGCTGTCTTCACACTGAAGAGCTAGAGGATCCAGTAACTACTGAGCCCAAGAGCTGGAACCCTCAGAACAAGGAGCAAGAACAAAGCCCCAGTTCAAAGCTGAAGACCTGGGAGCTCCCTAGAGTGTCACTGTAAGTCCATGTCATATGCTGAAGACGCTGGAATCTGATGTCCATAGGCAATGGCAGCATCAACAGACTTAGCTGCTCAAGCAGATGGAACTTGCCAGGGTGCTGGCTGATGTCTGCTAATTTTAGTGTTTTTCCTCCATCTGGGATGCAAGCCTGCTACTACTGGACAGAGGTTCCCACCATCAGCAGAGGTCTTCCCTACTCAGGTTGCTAGCCTACATGCCTGTCACCTCTGGATCCCCCACCCCTGCCAATGCACTATATTGGTCAGCTTTTCACTACTAGGACCAAATACCTGACATCCAGGTATTTGGCTCATGGTTTCGGGGGAATCAGTCCATGGTTAGCCAGCTCCAAGGCAGGAACATGGCAGAAGGACTGGTGGAGTAAAGCTTTTTAGTTCATGCCAGCTGAACCAGAGCAGAGAAACAGTACCTGAGAAAAAGAGGCGAAACACCAGATATAGACCTCAAGGTCATGATCCTAGACACACTCAGGCACACCCAGAAGTGTGCTACACTAATCTCTAGGCATCTCTCAAGCCAACCAAGTTGACAGTGAAGATTAAGTGTCACAACTACTGAGGAGACCCACTGGGTCCCTTGCCCCCTTCAGTCTCCTGGTTTCTATGCTTTCTTCTTCTTTCCCATGTCTAAGAGCTCCAACCAGCATCTTCAAAGAACATGGGCATTTCCTATGTAGTGGTAAATACTATCATCTCCTTTAAGGATCATAGCACTAATTCAACAATGCCATCCAATATACAGTCCTTATGCAAATGTCCTTATTTGTATGAAATGTTCTCTTACAGTACTTTTTAACTCAAAGAGCCACTCAAACCTCGTTCATTGCATTTGGTTTTATGGACATGAAGGATTATTGAAAGGCTGTTCATTGAAGGAAAGGATTACAGCTAGAAATTGTTCATGGGTATTGCCTGCACAACACTTTACTCACCTAAATTGGGAATAACACCTTGTCTTGGTTACTTTTCTCTCATTGCTGAGGCAAAATACCCAATACCCAAAATGAAGGAAGGAAAGGTTTATTTAGCTTACAGTTTGTGGAGGTTTCAGTCCATACTTGGCTGGTTCCGAGGCAGAGTGGCACAGGGCAGAGGGCAAACTATTCATGGCAGCACAGCACAGCAAAACAACCAGCAAAAGGGAGGAATGGCTGCAAGCCGCCTCTTTCCTTCTCTTACATTGTAACAGGCTACCCCCACCCAGGGGGCGTGTAGCTCTCACACAATCTCCATGCCCTCCACTTCCAGGCTCAGGATGTATACAAAGTAAGCACCCGGGCTTCCTGCTGAATCACTCAGCCAAACCTCTAGACTCCCCAAGTTGACACAATGTATCAACCATAACACACCTGCTTTACTTGCTTCACGGGTCCCAGGACTCAGTAACAGTCCTCACTTCTGTGTGGTGCACACTATTCTACTCCAGTCCCATCTGGATTACACACGCTTCAACACATTGTTTTCATTTGCAGTCACATCTAAACACCTAAGTGTAGTTGTTGTGTGGCACATTGGCTTCTTGGTGAACCTTATCCATGTTCTGTTTTCCTTGGTGGAGCCCTCAGTTCTTTGAGTAGTAATCCAAGATGTGCATGTCTTTTATTGAACATCTACTTCCTTTGGTGGACCTTTTCTGAGCAGAGATGCTTGCTTTAGAGGGGGCTGCTTAAAGAATGAGTGACGTCAGGGGATGGATAAGTTAAAGAGGAAGGTGAACAGGTCTTTGCTGTATGGCACTGAGGGATAGGAAGTAAGCACTAGGCTCTAGCAGTAGGGTAGGGGCAAGCACCTCCAGAGACAGCCATGCCAGAGATGGAAGGTCATAACCCTAGCCATGACATATAAACCAATTTGGGTTTGTGTGTGTGTGTACGTGTGTGTGTGTGTGTGTGTGTGTGTTAGTATTTTGTTTTTGTTTTGCATGAAGAACCAGGCATCCACACAAGTACATGTTTTGGTTGGTGCCTTATCTGCCCAATAACCCCCACGCTTCTTATTGACATTGCCTGGAAGGGTACAAAAGGTTCAGAGTGAGGTTAGCCTGCTTTACACCAAGTGGAGAAGTCATCATTTTATCCTAGTCAACATGAAACTGTTCACAAGGACTTCAAAGGCTTCTTCATATCTCAGTCCTTGTCACTTGTGAGTCCTTTCCCTCAAGTCCTCTGCCTGGAAGGAGGAATCCCTGCACTTAGTGTCAACAGCGCCCTCCTCCATGCTCTCACCCAGGAAACCAGGGGAACAGAGCACTCCAGGGACCCTGCAGGCTGTCACTGGGACCTTAGGACTCAGATGGAAATGCTTACCTATTTCTTCACAAGAAGCCAGTGCTGCCAGAACTGGAAAGGGGCTTCAGAGAGAAAGAGAGGAAGGTGAGAGGACATATTGCAGGCCCCATCTTCTGCATGGCCTCTGGGGAAGAAGCGTTGATTAAAACTAGAAGGTCAATATTGTTCCTGCTGGGCAAACTCAAGATCCTTGAAGAGCCTCTCAGCCTAGTAGGACTCTCAAACCCTGCTCTGGAGTGAGCAGAAAAGAGACTCAGCACCTTCCCCTTAAAGGCTGATGTTAGCCTGAGCTCCTTATTAAATAAAGAACATTGGGATTTTCATGGTGCCCACATGGCCCCAATGAGAACTCTATCTGCACCAGCACCGAGCTTTAGAATTTCCTGAGAAGCAGATTTGAAGTCACTCTTATCCTTTGTTTTAAGGAAATGAGAGATGACCATTGACCTGTGGGTCCAGCATAGCACTCTGGGTCCCTGCTGTCTCATTCTACCCAAGGCTTGTCCGTGACCCTCTAGATCTCTCTATTCTACCTGCGTTCATTTGCTGAACACAACCAGTTTCTTTTCTAGGGCAGCAAAAAGCTTTATTCTGACATTTAAAAATAGATGTCAAATATTAGTATAGCAGCAGGTTGGTATCTCATCCATCTAATTCCATTCTATGGTTATAGACAGAATCCCTGAGGTAGCCACATCCTCCCACAGGGTGGGGTGAAGTTGAATCTCTGCAGTGGGACAGGCAGGGCAGCGATAGGTCAGGGGGCAGCTCCTGTTCCTCTCATTGCAGCACCCATCAGAATCACCTGTCAGATGAGACGCACCACAAAGAGAAAGCAACACCCGTCCAAGATGGCTCTGCAAAGACAGCCCCCAAAAACGAACCAGGCCTGGAGACGCTGCCTGGGGGTGTGGTGACTTTCTGTGAACAGAAGTTTCTCTGTTGGGCACCTTTTCCTGCAGGGTCTGGTTCACAAAACTTATGGCTCTGGTCACACCCAGGAGTCCTTGGCAAGTCCTTGGCAGACTGAGCAGAAGGTGCTGTCGCTCATCAGTGACCTCAGCCTGGAACCACACTCTTCTCCTTAGAGGCGTGTTAGAATCCCCTGAGAGAGGATGTGTTACAACCCAGATTCCTGGGCCTCACTGCTGAGATTCAAACTGAGAGGTCTGGGATAGGGGCCTGAGAACATACATTTCTCACCAGCTCCCTGAAGATGCTGCCCTGTTGGGGACCTTGGAGGCACCTGGTCATTATCTCTCTTAGTCACTTCCATGGTCACTGGGACACCATACCCAACAAAGCTTAAGGAAGGAGAGGTTTATTTTGGCACATATTTCAGTCTGTCATCAGCTGGCTCAAACAGGATGGCAGGGCAGAGGGGCTGGTGGAAGAGAGCTGCTCACCACATGGCAGCCACAGAGTGGGGAGAAAGGGAGGAGTTGGGGAGGGAGAGGGGCCCTTCCGGTCACATCCCCAGTGACCGCCCTGCCTCTTCCACTAGACTCCACCTCCCAGCATCAACTCTAGCTATAAACTCATCAGTGGACTAATGCAATGTGTACCCTACCCCATGATCCAGCCACCTCCCCAAACCTCACCTATGAGCACATGAGGCCTTGAGGGACACCGAGATACAAACCCTGACACCTTCTCTTACTCATCTGTGTGCATGTCCTCACACTGTGGGCAAAATATGCCCCAGCCATGAGATAAAGGAGGGAACCTTTCCATCCTAGGACTCCTCTGCAAGGCATTTTCAGACTCTGGTGGGATGTGCCAGTGTGGCTGCTGAATGACATTTGCCACCAATTGCAAGAGGTGAGCTTGGAGTTGATTTCCAAGAAAAGGCGGTCACCCTAGAGGGATGGGAGCAAAGGCTCTCTGTTAGCAAAGGAGGCTGCAAGCCTCATCAACTAGCTCCGCTGGCTTAGATCATCTTAGAAGTACCCTGTCTGTGGAAGGTAATTCATAAATTGGTTGCTTCACCCTCAGGATGCATTTTCTGATGCAAAAAAGGACTGTACATGATGGCTACGTGAGTATTCAGATCAGCCAGGGACAGCTATCCCATCCTATCATGTGGCTGCTGCTACTCATCCTCACCCAGGTAGCAAACCATATGCTATTTCACCTAAGTTTCATAGAGCACTGAACATGTTCTCGCTGACTTGAACCACCAGTGGTACATGCATGACCGTCCCATGACTGCTTGCACCACTGGTGGCACAAAGGGACCTAATCACTATTAAAATTAGCAATAAACTTTCTGATAGAACTGTCATCCATGTACCACTAGTGGCTCAGGCTACTCAGCAGAGAGGCATATGAATTATAGCCCACTATGCATGTGTTAAACACATAGCACATCATGAATGACCAATAAATATATGAAAAAAATGTTCAACATCTCTAGTGAGGAAAAAAAAGGCAAATTAAAAACAACACTGTGCTTCCACCTTACCTCAGAAAAAATAGCCATCATCAGGAAATTAAATAATAACAAATGCTGGTGAGTCTGCAGAAAGGAACACTTCTACATTTTTAATGATAATGTAAATGAGTGCAACCACTATGGAAATCAGTGTGGAGATTCCTCAGAGAAATAAAACTAGAAACTCCACTTGCCCCAACGATTTCCCTTTAAGTTATCTTCCCAAACGAGTTAAAAATATCATCTGAGTACATCCATGTTTATGACATAAGTGACATATAGGCAGAATGAAAGTACATACTCTATAGTGACATATAGTGACATACTCATTGTGCACATAAATAGTATTCCCTGTGATCTTTCCATACACATGCTAGCTAAATTGTGGGAGTGGCCCACATGTCCATCAACAGATGCATGGATAAAGAAAATGTGGCATTTACACATGATGGACCACTATTCTACCATAAAGAAAGATAGGCTTGAGTCACCAAGTTTAGGAAAATGGATGCACCTTGAGAGACCATAATGTTCAGTGAAGTAAATCAGATATGCAAGCTTAAATATCACATGGTTTCTCTTATATGAGAAATCCAAAGTATAAATAATTGAAAGAACAAAATAAGTAAGTAATATTATGAAAGAGAGTGATAGATCACCTGTAAATGGGAAGAGAACTAGAGATGGAAGGAGGGGAAGAAAGGAGACAGGAAGGGGAAATAAAATGAGTTAAGAATTGTTACAAACATGCACTAACTCCCCACAATGAAGGCAGTCATTGTGTACAAGACAGGGATACTGATAAACATTAAAAAAGAAAAAAATAAGCACACAGAGTACATCATCAAAAGTTTCATTTCCTTTTTATTTTTGGATACTAATTTTCGTTTCTTTTTACTTTTCATTATGACAATTTTCAAACAAACACAAAATCTTGTTTCATTTCTACTTTTCCCACTGCTTACCTGTATTATCATTGGTTATCTGTTAGTACACGTTTGCAGTACATAGAGTTCACAATCTTCTTGGAGAATGGGTACATGTGCATAATACATATTCATTCTTTTTTCTTTAATCCCCTTGTCTTTCCCTCCCACCGCCCGCCCTCCTCCTATAAATCTCTTCCCCCCCGTGTTATGTTAAAGCAAATGCAAAAATTCATATTATTTCATTGATGAATATTTAGCGCAATATTTCAATACTAAACATTCTGCTTTTTAAGTAGCACCACTGTCACTACTTCACCCAAAAATGTTGGCAGAGTCTGGTGATCTTTGTGTAAATGGTTTGTGTTAAATCCCACTTTAATCTGCAAGCAGATGTCCTAGGATTTGCAGTCCTTGACATTCCTTGAGATGTCTTTAGGGCTCAGATGTGGCTGCCTGGGTGACCCTCCCAGGTGAGCTTGGGACCAGTGTGCACTGCTGCATTGGATGAAGCATGCTATCGCCACCAGGCTTCAACAGCTGATTAACAGTGTCATGAGTTCAGTTCCACCCTCACTAACTTTATATCTGCTGGGTCTGTCCATTTCTTTTTTTAAAAAAGTCTTTATTTTTTTATTAGCACATAGTAATTGTGCACATAAGTAGTATTCCCTGTGATCTTTCCATACACACACGTGATGAGCACTGCTCACATCCACCCCCTCACCTTTCCCAGGCCCTAGAAGTCACTGATGCAAAAGCCTCTTCAGAGAAACTATCACTTAGAATGTGTTATATTACAAATAATTAGGACATAAAATACAATTAAATAGGATAAAATTTCATTTTACCTGGATTGCCCATGCCAAAGGATGGGTTTATTGTAGGCAGAGTGGAGTAGGCCATCAAGGGAGCAGGAAGGGCCCTTCTGAGGGTTTGAGACCATGACGCCTGTCCCTGTGTTCTCCCAGAACAGACAGTCCAGGGCAGCTCGGAGCAATGTCTGCTTCTGGTGTTGGGGCAGGAAAAGTAGATGAGCTTGGGACTACTTACTGTGCCAGGAAGAAAGTACATACTCTAAAAATGTTGAAGTATACCAGAAAATGCATCCCCTTCTGCCAGTATACTTCAGTTTGCTAGTTGCCCAGGCAATAGTTCCTGTTCCAGATCCAGTTGCTTTTATCTCTTAGAAATGGCTGGTCACTGTAATGCATAGCTGATCGTTATGATGTGCATTGTACAAACCAACCCTCAATTGACATGTCATTCTGCCTCTTATTTCCTGCTCGCTTATCCCTTATAAGCCCTAGACCACCAGAGATCAGGGCCTGATATGTTGGGAATGATCCCAATCAGTGCCCATTGATGTAAATAAATCTGCCTCCAAATCCTGGGTGTCATATTATGTTTCTGCTTGCCATTGCATTTGGTGTGTTGGCCAGGAAGACCAACCATGCTGACCTCTTTGGTCACTGGTTGTGGCTCTTGCAGATGGAGCAAGGACTTCTCCAGGTCCTGAAAGGAAGGCATGTCGTCAAGATTCCTCATGTCCCCTAGGAGGTCTGGAGGAAAATTGCTTGTTCCCCGCTCAAGCAGTTCACATTGGACCCCAAAGGGAGGAGAACATAGTCTGTCTGTCTGTCTTCCTACCTACATGATTCCAGTAAGACCCCTGGGAGCACCCCAGTTAGTCTGTCAGTCCTGCTCAGGTCAAGCAGAAGAGCTTCATCAGCTCTTGTTAAGGCCACTCTCAAGAAAAGGAGGGTTGGAATGTTTAACCTCTGAGTGTCTGTTGAATGAACATATGAGTGGAATGGACAGCTAAGCAATAGGCTGCTCTGTCTGTGTGCCAAGACTCGTAAGCTCTGGTCACTGTGATTGATTGGGCCCTCACCTGGTGATCAACATATGGCATTACAAAGGCCTCGCACCCTCATTAGCTAAGTCACAGCTAAATCCTCACAAAGGGTGCAGCCAGGCAGGCATCTGAATGATCTCTCTCTGAGGTGAACCCACCCTTTGCCTGTCACACCATCATTCAAGAGTACACAACACACATGTAGGGAGCCAGAAATGGGAACTAATTAGTTAAAACCCGCAGTCCCTGACTGCAGGAAGAGGGGCTTTTATGAAGTTAAAAATGAAACCAAACCACTCCCTGCATTTCAAAGAAAAAGAAAGGGGAAAAGAGGCCCATCTCTCCTGAGAATTCCACCTTGGCACCCTTGTCAGCTGCTGCAGTGGCTGCTAACACCTATAGCTTGACTCCCCGCTCCTAACTCATCTACTTCCAGCCGGTTGAACCAGTCCCACTTCATTGCCTGCATTTGGCCACAATATGCCCTCCCAGAGACACACCTGTCCCCATCAGAAGATGTCATATAATGCCCACCCGAGATGACTGTCAACAATTCCTTCTGAGTTCCACATTTTGAGGAGAAAAAGTTGGACTGTCAACCCTGACAAAATTAGGTGTGCCCTGTTGGACCTGAATAGACAGAACAAACTGAGTTCTATCAAACTGGGACCCCAAGAGCCTGTGGTCATTGCAAAAGTCAGGAGCAAACCTGTGACTCTCCTGGTAGACAATGGAACAGAACTCTCTCCCTTCAAAAGTTCCCTCTGTCAAAAAGTTACCAACACCAGGCGTGGTGGTGTATGCCTATAATCCCAGCAGTCAGGAGGCTAAGGTAGGAGGATCATTGCAAGTTTGAGACCAGCCTGGGCTACAAAGTGAGCTAAGGCCAGCCTGAACTGCACAGTGAGACCCTGTCTCAAAAAGACAAAAAAAAAGTTACCATTACAGGGAAACTGGGACTCTTGCCTCTTGCCCCTTCTGCCAGCACAAGCTTGCAGCCTGGGAGGACACCACCTGGGTACCAAGCCAATTAGCCTCCCTCTCATTTAACCCTGAACTTTCCACTTTAACTGTTTCCTGAGAAAAAGATGACACCTGCATCAGCCTGAGGCACATAACTGCAATCCTGAAATTCTAAAAACTCTTCTCCCAGAGATATAGACTAAAGACTCACCTCCTCAACCATGCTACCTCCCCTTGACCCTGGTTGCTATCAGATGTCACAGAAAACACAAACAGGCATCCAGCCGCACATCAGACTGATAAGACTGTTAATCACTTTGGGCAAGATGTCCATGCTATCAGCAATGCAGAAAAGATGCCTTCCTCTGCTTGCAAGTCACTCCCATAAGCCCTTTCAACTAGGAAAATCCTGAAATAAAAGACCAGCTCACTTGGACTCAATAAAGGGATTAAAAATTCTCCCATCTTGGCTCCTCATCTGTATCCTGCATGACAAAAAAGCCATCCTAGTCATCAAAATGAACCCACAAGGCTGTCTGAGAGGCTCTCAGATTCAACCCAACCAGAAAAGATTTATCCTGTTCTGCCCGAGGACCCTGAGCCTGATCTGCCTCCTCCTTACATTCATCAACCCCAAGTTGCTCAGCCAGCCACACCACCACCACCGCCAGTTCTGTCTCCTACACCACAGCCTCTTGCTCATACAAAAGAATACTGCTGTATTTTAGATGGGGCCCAAGCCTGGTTAAAGTCAAAAGTCCCTGCCACTGTAGTTGATATTGATGTGTGGGTGAACACAATCCTCCCTCAAGTATGTCCAAACTGGGACTGTAATACAACAGAGGGCCTTCAATCACTACCATACTGCTCTCCTGGCAGACCTCAAAGAGGGAAACAAGAAGCCAATAAACATGTCTAAAGTTACTGAAGTTACCCACTGGAGCCCCCACTGAAAAGAAACTCTGCCAAAGCAGATTCTGTGAGATTGACTGGCACTTCATCAAACATGAATCCCTGTACATGTTTGAGTACCCTATGCCTCTCCTGGGACGTGACCAGACTCCTTCACACTTCGGTCCTCTATCCTTGACTTGATATTGACTCTGAGTGTACCCTGGGAGAAAAAAAAGCACCTACATCTTCCTGACATGCTTGATAATTATAACCTTGAAATTCTGCGAGACTCATTTTCAGAAGTATGGACAAAGGACTCATGCCTGGGGCTTGCTATCAATCATGCCCCTTCTGTGATCAAGCTCTGTCCCCAAGGCAACCCCTACCTGCATCAAAGAGTATACCTCTTCCGCCTGTAAGGCCAATTCCAGATCTCCAAGCTGCCAATGCCACACAGTTGCCCTCCATATACATTGCCTCAGTCTTTTGCCACCCACAGCCTGCTGCCACACCTGTCCAGACCTAAAAATGCCTTCTTACTCAATGTCCCAGAGGTTCAAAAACTCATTTTTCTGTTAAAATATCCAGTAGAAACTGGTTCCATGCTCTAACAGCCACTGTCCTTCTGATTTAAAAAGCTGATAAGCTTACCTCAGGCTGAGATCTAACTGTCCAGGTGCCACATGCTGCAGTGGGATGAACTGTTCTAAAAAAATAGATACCCAGGCAAATGCTGACTACACCCCGGTTATGGATGGAAGTAGCTCTGTTAGGAATAAAGTCCAACAGGGTAGATATGCTGTGGTCACCTTGGACAAAATTATTTTGTCCAAAACTCTCCTGCAGGGATCTGCACAGCAAACTGCTTCCTGTTGCTGTTTGGAAACCTGCTACCAACAATGCAAAATAATCAGGTCCAGATACCTAATACTCCTCTGGGGATCCAACTGACTAAAAAACCTGGTATCCCTTGAAGATCAGAGCCAGACCTGCCCCCACTGTCTGTTTTGCAAGCTCAAGCTACTGTGCTGGCACCTGTATCCCTGCAGCCAACTCAGGCTTCAGCGTCTGTGTTGCTGGCCCTGATCTCTCATTCCCTACCCATACTGAAAAAAGTCTGTAGGGTCTTGCTGTAGAAACATCATCCCTAGATGTGGCCTACCCTTGATCATTGGCAGTGACAATGGGCCTACATTTGTAACTCAAAAACTAGATTAAATAAAAACTACATACAGCTTGTAACCAGTTAAAAGATCTGTTGACATTCCTACACATACACTTAACCCAGGTACACATTGACTACCTCTTCAAGTTTTAGAAATCCAGCCTTAGATCTGAAAAATTTACCTGGACAGCTCCTCTAAGGCTCACTCTGAAGAGACAATGCATGCATAGCTGAAGCCTGAGGATATTGTTCACAGGATTTCCATATCTATTCCCCTTGATTTTTGTGTCTTTTCAGGCTGCTTACTCCAGTCCTCACTTCCCTGCCCCCTGGCTAGCTGTTCCTTAAACTGTAACAGTCAATCAAACACTTGACCAAGATTTAATGAGCATCCAAGGACACAATGGACACTCTCCTAGATCAGATGAATTCTCTCACTACCTTACCAGACTAATGTTACAGAACAGACAGGCCTAAATTCTAGCTGGGACTTATAAGATTACAAGTAATATGCCCAGCAAAGATTTCCCAGGGAAAATAAAAGAGGGGGGAAATGTAACAGAAATATACTCCCTCAATCAGTATACTTTAATTTCTTAGTTGCCCAGGTAACAGTTCCTGTCCCAGTTCCGGTTGCTTCTGTCTTTTAGAAACTGCCGGTCACTGTGATGCATAGCTCGTCACTATCACACATATTGTAAGAACCAATCCCCAATTGACAAGCCATTCTGTCTCTGTACTTCCTAGTTGGTTATTCATACAAGCCTTAGACCACCAGAGATCAGGGCCTGATATGTTGGGAATGATCCCAGTGTCCATTGACATGAATAAATCTGTCTCCAAATCCTCGGTGTCATTTCAGTGTTTCACTTGCTGTTGCAAAAGCATACTGAAGGAATGCAGGGGACTATGGGTCAAGCTTTCTGTTGACCAAATTTGAGAAAATTTGAGCATCAAGATAAGTCAAAATGTGTCAGGTGTGGAGGTTGAGGCAGGAGGATTGCTACAAGTTCCAGGCCCACCTGGTGTACACAGTAAATTCAAGACCCTGTCACTTTGGGCCTGTGGCAGCACAGTGTATCATGGTGGAAGACATGACACCTTGTTCACCTTGTGGACACCTTGTCTATCTGGGCAGCATCACAAGAGAGACAGGAAAGGGCTGGACTCCCAATTTCCCCTTCTAGGCCACACCTAACTCCAAGGAGACCTGACCTTCTAAAGGTGTCACCATGGCCTGGGGATCATGCCTTCACTCAGGGGCTCTAGGTGCATTACAGATCTGAATTATAGCAGAGCATCAGCCAGGACATCTATGAAAAGTGTTATGATGCAATAGATGTCCCCCGAAAGCCTCGTGCAGTCATGGGGTGGGCTTCTAGAGTTTTTGATTGATCATGCTCCAATGCTGGGATTACGGGTGTGAGTGCTACAGGTACCCTTGGGTGGGTATCCTGCACACAATATAAGGGAGAGACAGAGGCTTGTTCTCTGCTGCTTCTCCCTTTTTGCTCTTGCTGCTTTTGTCAGTTTCCACTGCCATGAACTGTTGCCCTCTGCTATGTGTCACCCTGCCTTGGAGCCAGCTGATTATGGACTGAAACCTCCACAAACTGTGCGCTAAATAAACCTCTCCTTCCTTAATTTTGGGCATCAGGTAATTTGTCTTAGCAAAGAGAGAAAAGTAACCGAGACACATGGCCTCTGCTTCCTCAAAGAACAGTAAATGAGTCTTCTGAGGGTCAGAAAGAGGGAAGGAGAGAGAGAGAAAGGGAGAGAAGGAATGGGGCAAAAGAAGAGAGGGGAGAGAGGAGAGGAGGGAAGTGAAGGAGGAGAGGGCCAGCTGACCTTGTTGGATTTGGTCTTCAGAATCACACCCATGTGTGCTTGGTCAGTAGATTAAAGAGAGGGGAATGGCAGGGACAATGTCATGTAATTTTCAGGCGTGTTTTAAAACCACCACAGGTCTATAAAATCATTACACTCACCCACAGAACACTTTGGAACTAAACCTTTTATGTCAATTATACATCAATGTTTAAAAAAATAGAAAAGTGGCTTCCCCTGGCTCCCTGGCCATAAACTAGAGTTCTCAGCCTACGGTCACTGCCCTCACCCCCATTGGCCCTGTTTTGCTCGCCTTCACTGCCTGCGCAACCATCTCCCGAACACAACAGTCCAGAGGAGCAAAGCACTGGACCAAGTCCTCAGCAGTGATCCAGAGACCAGGAGAGCCACACAACTGAGATAAGCAGCATCACACCATGTACATGTCACCTGGCTGGAAGCAGGTCACAATGTCACATGCACCTTGGTCTGGACCTACAGCCCCAGGAGGTCCTGAATGGCTCAGTTCCCCATTTGTAGGTGAGGCTATGGCTCTGATGGAGGTGACAGGCTTGCCCCAGCTAGAGCAGCAGGTTGTGATTTGGGCCATGAGAGAGGGTTCTGGGCTCTTGCTCTGCTGAGTTGGGCTGCCTCTTCCCCATGCAGCCTTAGGTAGCATGTCCTGGCCTGGCAGGAGCATCCAAGGACACAAAGGACACTCTCCTAGATTACTCTCCTGCTGACTATGTAATCGGACCATAAAAGACAGGCTTATAATTTTTTTTCTCTGGTATACTGAGTATTGAACCCAGGACCTTTGTTCCGAGCTGCATCCTCAGTTTTCTTTATTTTGAGATGGTCTCGTTAAGTCACTAACTTGCTCAGACTGGGCTCCAACTTGTAGTCCTCTCACCTCAGCCTCCCAGAATGCTGGGATCACAGGTGTTGCCACCACACTTGGCAAGGCTAGTACTTTATGAGTTCTCTTTTTGCTTCACATCAGTCTGCTCAGTCCCTTCAGGCTCTCTTGGGCTATCTGTGGTGTCCTCCCCTTTCCACAGCTGCATCAACTCCCATCCAGCAGAAACCCTGCATGTTGTTACCTCCCACAATGCTCTGCTCTATGTGCTGGTTAAATGTTTGTTGACTGAATATGTGGGGAGAGAATGCTGTCTGTACTGTCCTCCTTCAAAACAGACTATCCTCAGACACTAACATTTTATGATTAGTAACATCTGTGAAACTTGTCTTTAGAATTTGATGATTCATACATGTAATTCTGGACCTAACCCTGACCCCTCTAGCTCGTGATTGCGTGTCACAGGACATGTAGACACTCACCCAGCCTCCATAAACCCATCCACAGTTCTGGAAGTACTGTCCCTCAGTGTGGCTCGGTTGTGGACCAGTAGGTGGCTCAATAATGTTCGAGAGAGAAGGAAGCCATAAAAGAAAGAGTGCAATGAGAAAAGAAATCAGGGCTGGTCATGGGGAGCTGAGCTACAAGTCTCGAGTGTGAATTCCATTCTCCAAAACATAGATGTAGCACAGCAACACAGTGTTTGCCTCACATGCACAGGGCCTGAGTTTGACTTCAACAAAAGAGAAAACAAAAACAGAGACCTCAGGGCTGGGGATATAGCTCAGTGGAATAAGCGCCTGCCTAGCAAGTGCAGGGTCCTGAGTTCGATCCCCAGTACCGCAAAAAAAAAAAAAAAAAAAAAAAAAAACAGAGACCTCCAGATTTTCTTCAATGGCAGTAATACCCATTCCTATAACCATCAAGCATTACATTTAAATAATGTGGCAAAGCTGTTTAGAAAACAGCTTAATGATTTCTTACATAGTTACACACACAACTACTACCTAACCCTTATTTCTAGGACTTTGTTCCAAAGAAATAAAGATGTATTTCTGCCAAAAGACTTATGTGTGAATGTTCATGTTCATAGCAGCTTTATTCTAAAAAACTTGAAATGGCCCAGATAGCTATCAAAAGGTGAATGGCCAAAGGAACTGTGGTATATCTATTACCACAAAGCAAGAAAAATTTTTTAAAAACTGGGCTGGGGGTATAGCTCAGTGGTAGAATACTTGGTGAGGTCCTGTGTTTGATCTCCAGTACTGAAAAAAAAAACAAACAAATAAATGACCTGCACAACATGGACCCTTTCAAGAACATTGTTTTGAGTAAAAGAAGCTAGACCAAGGACTATAAAATGTTATGATTTCATGGGTATAAAAGTTTAAGGAAAAAACTTTTACTCTACAGAGACCAAAACCAGATCAAGGATTGCTTAAGGCCAGGGACAGGGAGGGACTCTCTACAGAAAAATACAAGGGACACTGGGGTGATGGAACTGTCCTATGTCTTGATTGTAGTGGTGAGTTTCAATATATATATTTTTCAAAACTCACTGAACCCTAGGTTACAACTAATGTATTTGGGCCGGGGATGTACCTCAGTGCACAGCACCTGCCTGGCAAGTGCAAGGTTGTGAGTTTGATTCTCAGTTTAAAAAAAACAAAATTTATGCATTTTAATGTAAGTTATAACTCAATAAAGTTAGTTTTTTAAAAAACATAGAGTTGGGCACCTGTAATCTCAGCTACTTGGGAGGCTGAGGCAAAAGGATTGCAAGTTTGAAAATTGCCTGAGCAAATTACTTAGACTCTGTCTCAAAAACATAAAAGGGCTGGAGAGGCAGCTCAGTGGTAGAGTACTCCAGATCATCCATAGTTCTGCATGAAAGCAAAACAAATTTAATCTGGGCCCAGTTCTCCACCAGAGGGAGGAAATAGAGCTTTCCTGAGGTGCTTATGATCTAGGATGAGGCTGAGGGGCAGGTCCATGATATGGGGGATGAATTCAGTGGCCAAGAAAGAATATGGTCAAGAAGTGGAGGAGAAGGAGGGAAAGGGAAGGGTAGAAGGAGATGGGGGAGGAGAGGAAGGGAGGGGACTGGCACCATCCTGTCGGGCCCTAGTACTACATGGTTGGGTGATGGTCTCATTTATCTTACTTTTCCATCAGGAGCTGTTTCAAGTCTAACTTCCACCATAAATTCTTGCCTCCCTGCCCATATTTTTTCTCCTTTCCCTTCTTTGAACTTTTATAGTAAGTTCTGCCTAATTTACTTGTAAATAGTTATGGCCCTTTTCTTCTTTCATCTACTATTCACACTGCTTACTGCTACTAAATTCTGAGTGTTCCTGTGCTTTCCCATTGGGATGCAAGCCCTCTGTGTGAGTGTATAACCCTGGGCCCCCCATCATTCCTTACTGTCAAGATGGCCCTGGTCATAGATGATCTTGGTTTTTGGCCCTGAAACCAGAGTGGGTCAACAATTTGGGTAAGAGACATCTACCATTCTATAATGATTTTACAGAGGAAATAAGTAGGGAGAACCCCTCAGCAATTCATTCTACTCCCACTTTAATTGACAGACCACAATTTCTATCACAAAGCCAAGACCCTCTTCGGGCAGTGTATTCTCTGAGGCTAAGTGAAATGGAGTTGATATGGTTCCCTGATTATTTCATACTCCAGTGACTTTTTTTTCCAAT
Source organism: Dinomys branickii (assembly GCA_004027595.1). Classification (NCBI taxonomy): domain Eukaryota; kingdom Metazoa; phylum Chordata; class Mammalia; order Rodentia; family Dinomyidae; genus Dinomys; species Dinomys branickii. Next base: position 352,224 of record PVLD010000108.1, on the reverse strand, counting down.
CAAATTTAAGCCAGGGCAGTCACATTTGTATTTGAAGCCTGCCAACTCTGACCAGAAATCAGGTCTCCGTAGAGACACACCTTGACAAGTGGATTAGATGTTCTAGTGAGAGGGAGATAAATGTCACTCATGTCACTATAAATAAAAGTCTGGGCCTGCTTATCAGCTTGTAGGGTTGAGGCCTTACCTTCAACACTTCTCAGAGTGCTTTATACTTTATTATCCTTTAAATGAGGTCTTTTCCATCCAGCTTGCTCCATTTATACTCCCAGCGGGAATTACAACTGTTCAGCTCTTTGAAACATATGGCTTCTGTCAACTTCCTGTCTTTTCCTTTAGGAGACAATACAACCTGTGGCCTAAAACAGAAATCTGCCAGGATTTTCTCAAATGTCGTATTAGGGAATGAAATGTAGTAGGATCCTTTCACAGAGCTGGATCTAGGGCATCTTATACCATTTTTATAAGCAAATCATGTTCCAGGAGGCTTTCATTGTTTGGGGTTGTGTTTTAGAGCATAGGATTTGCCATCTAAATCCATGTAATAACAAGTATGGATTTAGACCTGTGGTTTTTATCATATCCTGCTCAGAGGATGTTGTTCCATATGTCCTTAGTAGTGTGCACTTTTCTACATACATAGCATCATTTCACAACACATCTATGGCACCATTCCCAGAATGTCTAAGGGATACAAGACAAAAAGGAAAAAAAAGATGATCATGATTAGAGAAATTTAGGATGGGGCAGGTGCAGGGACTGAGATGGGCTTAGACCTACAGGCCTTAAAAATGCATCTTCCACATTTGTTCCATTCTGTTACATGTTCATACCTACCTTTCTGAGTTGCACTGTAGAGCTCTACCAGGAAAGGGCTGCATGGAAGCACACAGGTTACATATTTGTTCACTAATGTCATGCTCACTGGCACCTAGGAATTATACTTGGTGGTGGTATCAGATTGTTTAGGATTAGCAAAGGCCAAATGAGACAAGGTCTAGAGATGTAAGAATCATAGGAATTTGAAAAATTAGCTTTGGATGGGTTCTAGGAACAGAGACTTATAGTTCGCATTTCGTTTCATGTTCTAAAACAGTTTCTCAAAGTTTTTGGTCTCAAAAAATCATTGATATGCCAAGGTGCTTAAGTGAATTGGGCCTGTTGATATTTGTTATGTTAGAAATCAAACCTGAGAAAAATTTTTGAGAACTAACTTATTGATTCACTTACAATAACAAAAATCCTCAAAATAAGAAATATATCATAACATCACTAACATTTTAATAAAATAACATTATTTTCTCAAACAAAAAAGCTTGCTAGAGGATCAGCACCGTTTTACATTTTGGAACTCCTTCCCATACTGAATGGACTGTCATAGCTCCTTCTGACTCCGTCTGCTGTGACACTGCATGTCCCCGAGCCTCTGAAGAATCTCACATTGGAAGAATGAGAAGGAAAAGAGTACATAACAGCTCAGTGTGATGAAAACAGTTTTGGTCTTGTGGAATCCCTGAGAGTTTCTGGGACACACTTCGAGAATTACTACTCCAAGAATTCAATACAAATATTTATTGAGAGTCTACTGGATGCCCACCTAAGATAAATACATGTCATATCCCTTCCCCAAGGAATTTAACGACTCCCTCCATACCTTCCGATTGCCAACCAAAACTTAATATTCCAAGCCTCAGTGTCATTCTCCTATCATCTGTGGTGATCCCATCAGGTGACAAGACTGTCATTTTTTCTAAATGCCTTAACAATTCTTATCTGTGAAATTCATTTGGAATTTGGTCAGGTGCTGTGGCAGGTGACTTATTGTTGGTCAAGCCATTATGTAATTCTTGATGTTTTGTATTTGGTGGTTATATGTTGGCCTTGCTACTGATGGCAGGCTCTTTGAGGGCAGTGACTTTTTCTTGTGATGCCCAAGATACACAGCAAAGATTGAGTATTACATGGATATTTAGTAGTTTGTTTTGCAGCTAATTGAGGATGACAGAGGCAATACTATGTGCCTGCCAAGCTTATATTCGTTTCCTGTTCTTGAGTACCAGGAAGACGATTTCCCAGTCTCTCTGCAAGTGGGCATGGGCTGGGTCAAGTGTATGTGAGCAAAAGTACCGTAAGTCACCACCACACCTGGCCCTTGAAACCATCCAGCATAGTCTTCCTGTCCTGTCTTCCCTTTTATAAAATAAAAAAGTCTTATTTTATAATAAGGTCTACATTATATATATGTGTGTGTATATACACACACACACACACACACACACACACACACACACACACACATATAATGATCATATTCCTGTCTTCCCTTTCGGCAGTGATTGTAGTGGTCATGTGTCTCGAGCTGGCAAAACCAAGGATGACAGCAGCAGGATCCCAGATGATCACGTGTGGGACAGCCCTGGAGCCCAGCACCACACAGGGTATGTGAATGAAACTTTGGGCATTACTTGTACTACATCAAAACCCATCTTATCCTGACCCATGAGAAGAGTGTGAGGAGAGAGAATGTTCACAGACTGAACCTGAAATAATGTGAAGCGTAATACCACATGTAGGAGTTGAAGTGATATGGAAGATGAGTGTGAACAGGCAGTTTGCGCTCATGTGGTGGGATAGGACAAGAGAGGATGAGAATGTGAACTGGCAAAAAGGTGGTGGGAGCACTAGCAGTGTACACAGTGCAAAAGGGAGAAGGAAGATAGACTTGATATCTAAGTTTCCAGCCATTCCTGGTGTTTGGAAAACTAAGGTACTACTCAATTACACTGTCCCAAACCTTTAAAGTGGACCATGCTAATCAAGCTTTGGCTTTTCAAAGCAACACAAATGATGAGCACACAATAGCAGACATTGCAATGCTTGCTGGTGCTCTGCATGTGCTGGGCTTTGCCCTAGGCACTGTCTCACTGAGTCTTTACAGAATCCTATGAAACTGAGAACACTTATAAAGAGAAGGAGGCTTCGAGAGCTTTAAGAATCTTACCAATGTCAGGGTTCTCTAGAGAAACAGGAACTTATAGATGTGACAGAGAAAGATTTAAGAAATCGGCTCACAAGATTGAGGAGGGTTGAGGAGTCCAAAGGCTGATGTGGGAGGCCCGCAGGCTGGAGACTGGGGGAAGGGCTGCAGTTACAGGCCAAGGAAATCTCCTGAAAGAATCCACTCTTGGTACAAGAGGATCTATTTTACTCAGTCTATTGACTTAAATGTTAATTGCACCCTAAAAACAATTTTAGAAAACATCTGGAGTAATGTTTGAATGAACATCTGGCACTGTGGCCCAGTCAAATTGAGATATAAAAGTAACCACTGCATTCAAGACTCCAGGATTAGAGTTCCTCAAATTTCAGAGCCACAAATCTCCTTGACAGGCAGCTGTTGGTTTCAGAGTTGAATCCAGTCCACGTTGGCAAATCCTTCAATGTCAGCAGGAGGAAAAGTCATAAAGATTAAGTCCTGCCCCCCCTCTAGGCCCTAGGTTGCTAAGATGTCATCTTTGGAAATGTGTACCTCCTAAAGTACTGCCACTAAAATGTCAAGGGGTGAGAAAAATGAGGTGACCATGGTCACTCCAATAGTGTACAATCAGAACATTTCTCTTTTCTTCCTGGATTCTTCCAAGTTTTACTAAACGGTTATGAGAACATTAGACTTTTGGAATAAGCCTCAAAAAGGGCAACTTTTAGAAACAGTTGCTAGCTATTTAACAAAAGAAAAGTTGTCATATTTCAGAACAAAGTTAAGACTGCAGCCTCTGTGGATGTTTGTTAGAAAAGCTGGGACCTGGATACATCAGTCAATAAGCTCTCTGGAGGTAGAGTCAGTGAGATGGGAACGTTAAAAGATAGCTGGGACCCCAAGCAATGGTGGTCAGTGAGGGCCTGGACAGGCACCCTGGGAGGCGAGGATCCTCTTTTGCCCTTTGCTTATAAAAAATTACCTTTGCCTTCCCAGAAGTACACAGTAGATGTACAATAAATATCCGCCAAGGAAATGACTGAGTAGCAGCTAGTTTAAATGCTGAGAAAAATACAAAGATAAATACACACAAAAGCCAACCTGTGTGCTTGACCTTATGTGGGGAGATGGGATCTGTATTTTTCTGTAACCTCAGTTTATTCACTTTCATTGTTACAACCTTTTAGAAATACAATTCATTTACCCATTCCTCTGTTGAGGGCGGTAAACTGGTTTCCAGTCTTAAGTAAGCTGAGCAAGGGTGCTGTTAGTAGTCTTGTGGAGCTCCTCAGGCATAAAGGCCGGGTAAGAAAGTAAATTGCTTCATTTCTTTACTGCACTTGGTACAGCTGTCTAATTTTTGCCAGTCTGCTTTGCTGTTGCTTTAATTTGTAATTCTTGGATTTCCCCTGAGCTTGAGCACCTTTTCGCGTATTGCTCATGTAGATTTCCTTCTCCACCAAGGGCTTATAACTTTATAAAGCCTAGCCTATTTTTCTGTTGGGTTTTCTGTTCTGAGTTTTAAGAGTTAAATATTCTGGGTATAAGTTCTCTGTTGGTGGTGTGCGTTGCAAATACTTTTTGTAATACTGTGGTTGGTTTGTCTTTTTATTGTCTATCACTCTTTGTGGGATAGAGCTCTTCATGGTAGTGTATTTTATCAGCCTTTCTCTTTATGATTAGTGCTTGTTATGTGTCTCTCATGCACAGCTTCTAAAGCTATTTTCCCATGTTATATTTACCAGCTTTATAATTCTACCTTTCATGAGGAGGAATATGGAGCTTTTTGTTCTTCTAAAAGTTTTACAGGTGCTACTTACTTTCATTTTTTTTTTCCATTTAGACAAGAAATTATTCTGGCACAATTTTATTATTATTATTTTTTATTTTAAAGACAAAAGAATGGAGACATACGAACCAGAACAAGCCATAAACAATCTCAAAAATACAAAATTATACAGAACATAGCAGGGAATCAGCCCTGGATGCTGTATTACATAATGTCATCTTCACACTAGTTAACACACAAACTTTAAAGGAAATACCAAATTATAGAGAAGATAGTAGGGAATCAGCACTGGATGCTGTATAACATAAAGTTATCTTCACTTCTGTTAATACAAAAACAATTGAGGAAATACAAATTATAGAGAACATAAAAGGGAATTAGCTCTGGATGCTGTCCTGCATGTTACCTTCATGTTACTCAGTTACACAGATGGCCCATTTGATCATTCAATTTCCTCCTCCCTCATCTCCATTGCCCTACCACTCAATCAGCCATCTTCCCTGTGATAATAACTGTATTCCTGGGTTTATCTATACCCCTGGACTCTCACCTTGGGAAGAGATATAGCTACCTCAGACTATACTATAGCATACATGGGTATATATGAACTGCCATGGTTGGAGGTGGGAAAGCACATATGCTCACAGCGGACCACCTGGCTCCACCTTGTCGTCGTGCTATGGGTGGGGGCAGGTCCAGTCCGTGGGGCGCCCTCAGCAGAGCCCACAGCGGAGCAGCCGTGGGGCCCTCAGCAGAGCAGCCACGGGGCCCACAGCAGAGCAGCCGTGGGGCACGTGCCCCCGTTGGGGTGCCCTCGGTGACCCGTTTGGCTCTGTCCCGTTGCCTCGATGCCAGAGGCCCTTTCTTCTCCTCCTCCCTCCTCCTGATCTCCAGTATTACCATTCTCCACCCCTTGAAGCTGGGCATTGGACGGACTTACCATGCTTGGTGTAAGGGCTTGAAATCTTCCTGGCCTGTTCTCACTGTGTTAGTTCAGGGTATGAACTGAGTTTAAAGATTAATTCTAGAATAGAGTTGGAGGATTTTCTCGGGTCTGCTGTATAGAGTACGTTGTTGTTTTTCAGATTCCTGGTCTGCTGCTTTTCATCTAATTTGTTGCTATGGGTTCATGCAAGGTTCATATGTGCAAGCTGTAAGGAGACCCTCTTGGTGCTTACATTAATAGTTTGGGGTGAGTCCTGAAGACTGGATTTGTCCCATTGTTGCCAGGAACAGGCGGTGCTTGCTCAAGCTGCCGAGACTCAAGGTGCTCCCAGAGAGAGTTCAGGGTGGGAGCTGAGTTCCGGCAACCCAGCTCGTGCTTCCTGCCTGATGTTGGAGTGAGAAGGGTGTGGAGCCATGCAATCCACCTCCATCAGCATCTCCCTTTGGTTGCAGTGCTGGAGCCACCATCCGCTCCTCGGCTGGATCCCTGGGAGCCGCCACGGCTCACCGCTGAGGTTCCCCGCTGCTCACCGCCGGTAGCTGCTCACCCAGTGGAGAGGCAGGGGGCCACAGCCTCGAGGCCGGTGCAGAGCTGGGCGTGGTGGGCTGTGTACTAGTTGCATTGATTCTCTCCAGGCGCTGATTAGGAAGGTTGCCACAGGGTGGGGACTCTGCCCCAGTGGCTGTCGCAACCTCTCATTCTCACACTGGGTTCGACAACTGCTCCCGACTGCCACTGCCTCCTTTCCTGGCTGTGCCCTCCCCTCTCCAGCCCTGGACCAGCTCTCAGAACTCCGCTCTCCCCTGGCCAAGTCGTGAGGCTTCCATGAGCGTGGGCCTCCGAAGCTGAAGCTGTGAATGCCGGAACGAGGGCGTGGGCCATGGGTGTGCTTGGAGCGGTGACTTCCTCCTTCTCCTCTCCCCGCAACTGCACCAGGGGGATCTCCGATCCTTTCCTCCAGCAGAGGTTTTGCTTATTCTTTCTGAGGGCTTCAATTCCCATTTCAGATCCTTCCTGAGTTCAGGATACCCACCTCTTTCCCTTCCGTCCTTCACATGTTGCTATATTCCTATATTCCTTTGTCTGAGTGGCATTCCTCTGGGAGGTTCTCTCTCTGCTGCCAACCCGGTTGCCATCTTGAAGTCCTCTCGTAAAATTTATTTAGTTATTTGTTACTTTCTAGTGAATTGACCATTACATTTCTAAAGTTCTGAAATGGCCAACAGACCATAGAAAGATACCACTTTAGGCTCCTGCTTGAAACCAACAGCTACAGAAAACTGCTGGCCTTGATTTAGGGCCACTTATTTTTTTTTAAAAAAAGATTTCTCTTCTCCAGTTCTCTACAGTGCAAGACCTATTGTTTTTTAAATGTTTGCATATGTATGTGGATGCATGGTTCTGTTTAGGGGTTTATTTCCCATTGATTCCTATGTCTGTCCCTGTAAAAATATTCTTAACCTTCTTCACATAACCTTATAAATCTTGATTTAGCATCTTTTCACCAACAAAGTATTTTAATTTCTAAGTCCTATATTTGTTTTGTTTGGATTAAAAAGAAAACCCTAAAAAACTCCATTGAATTGAAGAAAATTTAATCTAGAATGTCAAGCAGGTTATTTGCAGATTTATCTGACATGAAATAGCAAAGTACAGAAAACAAATTCACATGTAAATGAAACTATTATATTAGGGTTTTTTAGAGTAACAGAATCCATAGTTATCTGTATCTGTCTGCAGAGACTGATTGATCTGTGGATAATTGTTAGAAAAGCCTCTGTGGAGGCTAGCAAATCCCAATCTGTGGTGTTGAATGGTAGGTTCAAAACTCACAACACCCAATAGTGTAGGTGAAACCTGGAGGCAATATACAGCCCAGAGAATTTCTGTTTTTTGAGGGCTAGTCTTTTTGTTCTACTGAGGCCTTCAACTGATTGGAAGAGGCCTACTGACATTATTATGGAAGGCAATCTGTTTTTCTCTACTGATTAAAAAGATGTTAATCTCGTTCAAAAATGCCTTTCTAGAAATATCCAGAATAATGTTTAACTGAGTATCTAAGAACACTGTGGCCCAGTCAAGTTGGCACATGAAATTCACCATCATAACTACTATTTTATTTTTTGTTTGTTTTGTTTTTGTCTTTTTGAGACAGAGTCTCGCTTTGCAGTTGAGGCTGGCCTTGAGCTCACTTTGTAGCCCAGGCTGGTCTCAAACTCCGGACAACTCTCCTGCCTCACCTCCCAAGTGCTGGGATTATAAGCTTTCACCACCACGCCCAGCTACAACTACTATTTTAAATGCATTGGGATAATCACATTGAACTTTGTAAGGATCAAGAGGGAAAGAAAGCAATTGATAATCCAAAATGAATAGTAGACAAAATCAGGTAAGATTCTTTTCTACAATAATTATCATGTTAATGGGCTTTTAAGGAATGTTTATGAATATTCTTATTTGTATATATATATATATTTTTTTGTATTATCTTCACATTAATTAATCCAGATATCAGCTGGGACCTTCCTCTGCCCCCTCAAAGTCTAGGCAAAAGGTTTCAAAATCTCTGGATTCTCAGCCTACCAAAGTCCAAGGTCTGTGTTCATTTCTGACATTCAGATTCTCATAATCTCTTCTCCTTCTTGACCTCTGCTGTTTCCCAGCCCAGAGCTATGGATCATGGTGACCCCAACCTGAGACTCATTCTTTGATTTCTACAAGAAGAAAAGCTCACACCAACCCGAGTCCGACAGGACACATTCAACTTAATCTATATCCTCTTGCCACCTTTCAGACTGCTCTCTTCTTTTTACTCTTTCTCAGAGTTCCAAAACCTTCAAGATTTTTGGACTTCTTTTATGCAAAGTAACTTCAGCATGTAGTCAAATTAGCTATGCACATCTCAAATTTTGTTACCTGTTTGGGCTCTTTCCTTTGCAAGGAATAGGAACTTAGACCAAACCTGCTTAGGACAACAGATTTTCTGGCTCATTGACTCAAAGGACAAGATTACCAACAAAACTGTAGCAAGAGAAGGATTTAGCTGGAACCTAAAATCTACTGGGACCAAGGACTTGAATGTGCTTCTTTCATCGTAGACTGGCAAGAAGTTCTGACTTTTTTTTTTTTTTGTCTTTTTGAGACAGGGTCTCCCTGTGCAGTTCAGGCTGGACTTGAACTCACTTTGTAGCCCAAGCTGGTCTCAAACTCCCAACAACCCTCCTGCCACAGCCTCCAGAGTGCTGGGATTATAGGCATGTGCCACCAGGCCCAGCACAGTAAGTCCTGATTCTTATCTTATAGCATTTGACTGTCTCCTGTCTTATATTGTTTATGGCTCAAAGATCAAAAATTCTGGGCACAAATATGAATGTGTCACCTTGGTCAGCTGCCTATGTCTGTACCAATTATGATGTATGTGTTCTTATTTATATAAAGACTACTAAGGAAACCAAGTACTTGAGGAATGGGGCCATTTGCAGGTAAAAACTCAAAATTTCACCACAGACATAATCCTCTGGAGAGTTTTAAATATCTTTAAGTAAAATATGGGATAACCACATCTCTAAATTCTACATTTAGCAAGACTATCTCAAAATTTTTTAAAGAATAAAAGGAGGAGCTGGGAAGTAGCTAAGTGGTAAAATGGAGACTGGTCTGCACAAATTAGTTTATACAAACTTGAGGACTTGGGTTCAATCCCCAGTCTCTCTTCTCTCTCTCTCACGTGCGCACCCCCCCCCACACACACATACACAGACACGTCATCAGGCTACCGAGGGGACAATGAATACTGCTGCCTGGTAACATGGGAGAAGTACTTTCCTGGAGGCCTCTTGAAGTGAGCCTTTATGACTGAGTGTAATTTGTGAAGCCAAGAAGGGATAGAGGGGAGAGAGACAGACTTCCTGGCCTGAACAAATGGTCATAAATACTAAGTCTTTCAGACATCTCCATAGATAGATAGATATTACATTTGATGCCATCAGAAACAAAGGATAAAAGTAACATGTTAGTCCATGGATTTTGCTCGAATTGAAACATACACTACGTAAAGAAGCAAGTGATTTAGCTCCTCTACAATTTGACTTTTTTACCTATTACGTTACACGTTACCATACTTAGCTGGCAGGGGAGATACCATGATCACCCTACACATTACCAGGGGATGGCAATAGTGCCTCAGAGACTTCAAATGATGACTAAATATCGAATCCCTTGGTCAATGCCTTAGCACATTCTATGAGGTCGATAAAGTTATACATAAATTTAGCAATTTTTAAATACACGTTAAGTGCAACTTAAGTTTGTATTGGATGCTAACTGCTGGCTACATTCTGTAGTCGAGTTAATTATGCAAACCAGTCTTATTGTAAAATACTTTAAAATGTTACGTTTCATGGTCTCGGTTCTTACTGTGCGGCAAAACCGTGAGATATCAGGAAACAGAACTAACGCGGGACTTCAGATGGTTCATTTGGACTATCGAGATGAGTGGGGAAAAATATTTTCCCAAACTGACCCAAAGGGCAGGCGTCCTCGGTGATGTGCGGAGCACGGAAACCGGGAGGTCGGAGCCCTGTGAGTGAGACTAGCCAATTCGCGCCCCAAGGATGGGACTGCAGGGAATAACCAAGACTAGTAAATACGCGAGCTCCCCACCCACCACCCGCCTCACCTCACCTGGCCGGACTCATCCCGGCGTTCCCCGCGGCGAACCGTGTCGTCACTTCCTATCGCGACGCGCACGTGGGCGGAAGTGCCCCTGCCCGCTGCTACCGCTCACGCCTGTCTCTCTGGTTACCCTGGTCGCTGGCCGGGCCCCTGCAACGGCTGTGGCGCCGCTATGGGAGTCCCGGCCTTCTTCCGCTGGCTCAGCCGCAAGTACCCGTCCATCATTGTAAACTGCGTGGAAGAGAAGGTGAGTAGGCGTTGGGCGGTCGCCGTGCGGGAACTCAGGCCCGCCGTGTGTAGGCCTCGTCCCTTGGTCCCAACGCCCGACCCAGGGGAGCTGCCTGGGAGTTCCCGCCGTCCCGCCCTTCCGGGTGGACGCGGCTGAGGGCTAGAGCCGTCACAGGGCGGTCAGGGCGGGGCAGGACCCGCGGGTGAGAGGGCAGACCCAGGACCTCCCGTCCCGCGTTTTCCGGTACCCGCAGGCCCCGCCCACGCTTTGTCTCGGCCCGGGACCGCGCACCTCGGCTGGGCTCGCTGAGGGCTGGGAGGCCCCGGAAACCGCCCGGCCAGATCTGCGGTGCTGACTGGTTAGGGATGAGCGGGTGCCGAATATGCTTTTACTCCCCTTGCGAGGCAATACCTGGCGGCGTGCATTTTTGTTACTATTGGAGCCAGACCTTTTGTTGCTGTTGTCAAATTTCGATCACAAAGTATCGGGTTGGAAAGGGTTAGGACAGAAAACTCACATCCCACAAAGTCACTTCCTTTAGGTCTGATAAGTACCCACTTCTTTGAGTCCCGACAGCGAGACAGTTTGTTAACATTTTCAGGATGCATTGAAAGACATTTTTTGTTAGCTTGTTAAAATATAGGAAGACTTTTGGCCATTCTTGAGTTGTATCACTTTCATGATTCTGAGTTCGATGGTGAACTCTGAATTTCTGGAATGGGAAAGTTCGGGACACAGGTCCGCTTCTCTCTTCGGTTTTTGAAGTCGTTGTCTACCTGTTGCTGTGAAGTTTTCTTTTGCTTAGATGGCAGAGATCTTGATTTTAAATTTCTTAGGTGCTAACCTAGGAGAAATCAAAAGTCTTGTTTGAGTGACAGCTTGTTTCATAAAAGAAGTTGCTAAGCTTAATGCTTGCTTGTTTGTAAAATAAAACTTTTTTTAAAAATCAAACTTTACATTATCATAGTGCTAAGCAGATAAAAAGCAATAGTTCATAGGTGCACCCTTTCCCAAACTGCTTCTTCTCTCCGGAGACACCCACTGTGAACTATTTTGGTTTTATTTCTAAATATGTTTATACTTGATTTATCAGTTTTAGTTTTTAATTCTCTCTATAGTAGAGCATTTAGCCGCTTATTCAGCCCTCCCCTCAAAGGCAGTAAGTCATCGTTTTCATTTCTTCCGTTGGTTAGTTTTGTAACTTCAAGGAATACTTTTTAAAAACCCCACTATCTTTGTAAAGTGCCATTTGGCTGGCTCGTTTCTTGCGCTGGTGTTAGCTTTTTTACCTCAGTGGGCCTTACCCTTCATCTCACCATTGTCAGTTGTACTTTGTCATTGTTAGCATCCAGAATTGTTAGAGCTTTGGTCTGTTCCTAAAAGCTAGGAAATCAAATGATGCTGTTGATTGTTGCCGTGGTGCAGATTCGTGTTATGTATGTATGCTGCCTTTTCTTTTTCTGCTTTCCCTTTTCTCTATCTGAACACTTTGATCAGACATTCTGTTAGGTCCACTTTTGTCTTGGGGACTCCTCCTTGCAGTCTTCCTTATTCCTGTTGCAGTCAACCTGGTTATTATGTGGCCTTGCTGGAGAGCTGCTCCCCGAGATTTTCAATGGAAGGTATCGTTTAATGGATCATCATCTTCCTTGGCTAAATCTTCCGTTAGTATTTATTTTCAGGTGACTTCATGGGAAATGCCTTAGTGGGATTTGAGTTTTCTGTCATTATAGGCTGCAAAATACCTTATTATACAACATATCCATACACATGGAAGATCACTAGCTAGACATAAGAGTTCCAAGTTTCAAAGTTACTTTTCCCTCAAAATGTTGAAAGCATTGTCTTTAATTACCTAGTATTGCAGATGATAAGTTCAACATTAATGTGCTTTTTATTTAACAATACTTAACATGTACCATGTACCAGGCATATTTTAAGCACTTTACAATTAACTTGTTAGATTCTCCTACCACCCATGTGATTATTATTTCTTGTTATTACAGATAAGAAAACAAGTAGAAGGTTGAGTAAACCACCTAAGATCAGTCAGCTAATATTTAGGTAGGACCAGTATGGGAACCAAGAAAGCCTTGATCTTAATTTTTTAATGCTTTCACTTTCATTCTTTTCATGTTGTTTAGTTTTTCTTTCAGAATTTTATTTGCTTATTTATTTATTTTATCTATTTATTTGAGTCAGCATTATTATTTAGCCCAGACTCACCTTGAATTCCTGGGCTCAAGTGATCTTCCTAAGTAGGATTATAGCCCGTGCAAACATGTCTGGTTTCTTTTTGATTTTTTTTTTTTTTTTTTTTTTTTTTGTGGTGTCGGGGAGGTGTTTGAGACAGGGTATTGCTGTGCAGGTCAGGCTGGCCTTGAACTCACTTTCCAGCTCAGGCTGGCCTTGAATTTACAGGGATCCTCCTGCCTCAGCCTCCCAAGTGCTGAGATTACGGGTGTGTGCCACCATGGCTGGGTCTTTTTGAACATAAATTTTCATGATTATGTACCTAGCCATAGATTTCATTTTTATATTTAAATTTAATTTGATCAGTACTAGGCCAACTGAATATGAACTTTTTAGTGTGTTCTTTAATTTTAGGGAATAGTATTTATTTTTTGACCTCTTCTTCCTTCCCAAACTTTGGATATTAGTCTTCCTAGACTGATTTTTTTTCCTGTTCTCTCATTACCTAGCTCTTTCCCTCTTCCCAATCCCTTCCTTCCTTTTGCAGCTGTACTGAAGTACATGTGATATAATGTAAAGCATATTTAAAGTATATAATTTAATACAGTGTATGATGAATCCAATAAAGACAAGAATCGCCTCTAAAATACTGCTTCTGCCCCTTTGTAATTGTTCCATCTTTTATCAACTACTTCCTGTTTGCTTTCTGACCCTAATGATAAATTTTCATTTTCTAGAAGTTTGTGTCAGTGCTTTGTACAATATATACTCTTTTTAACCTGGCTTACTTTCATGTAGCATTATTACTTTGAGATTCATTTGATACAGGGGAAAGAAACTCCCAACCTGCTAGATCTCTGGTACAAGTTCGTGTTCTCTAAAATTGAAGAATGAATTTTAGGAACAATGGAAGCTAAGAGCAAAGTATATTTATTGAGGGAAAGAAAGCTTCTGTCTGCGACAGAGACAGAATTGGTCCTGAGTGGGTTGTCGAGGACCCTGCCTTTTCTAGGGATTTTTATAGAGCAAAAGCATGATGAGAGGTGGGTCCAAGGTGGGAAAAAATGGGAAATCACAAGATGTACATGAGGTGAGTGAAAACTGTGGTCAGCCAATAAGACTATAAGTATAATTGCTCAGGTAAAATTGATTAAATCAGGATCAAATGGGAAGCATGCCATGTCATGCAGCAAGTGGGCATGAATACAGAACAGGAGCTTCCCCTGTAGTGGCTGAGTTAGTGACTCTTTCTGGCTTTCTCAAGATGATAGATCCCTATTTAGAATATCAATCCCTGATGCTTATCCTTAGGGAATTATGTGTGTGCATTTGTTTCATCTTTTATCTTGAGGTCTGGCCCAGAGCAGAGGTTCCTGTCTCCCCCACTGTTGCCAGGCATTTCAGCTTCTGCACTGGCTCTTTGGAGGGCTGAGCCCATCTGACTGTCTATAGTATTTCTGTCTAACTTAGTTGCCTACAATACATTCATGTTGTTATGGGTATCAGTAGTTTATTTTTGAATAGCATTCTGTGTTGTGGATATACTATATTTTCTTGATAGATGAACATTTGAATTATTTCAACTTTTGTGCTGTTATAAAAGCCTGTAAACATCTGTGTACAAGTTTGTGTGAATGTATGCTTCTGTTTCCTTATGGGGAAAAATTACAAGTGAAATAGTTGGATTGTATGGTAGGTATGTGATTATTTAGAAAGAAAAACTTACTTATTTTTCCAAATTGGTTGTGCCGCTTCATGTTGATGCGCGTACCACCTGAGAGTTCCAGTTACTTAGCTTCCTTGCCAACACTCGGTATGGTTAGTTTGAAGTTTTGGACATTCTAGTGTAGTGTCATCTTATTATGGTTGTAAACTTGCATTTCCCTAATGGCAAATGTTGTTGAACATCATTTCAGGTGTGTCTTCCATACATCTTCTTGACTGTGTGGTCTGTTCAAATTTTTTTTTTTTATCTTTTCGAGACAGAGTCTCACTCTGCAGTTCAGGCTGGGCAGTTTCAGGTAGCTCTTACCTCTTTCAGGGTTGCATTTCCAACACATTCTATAGTGATTTCTTGAGAACTGCAAGCAAGGAAATGGAGGGACGAGAACCGTGTTAGTCCGAGATCACCTAGAGAACTGTCTTACACTTGCTCATACACCTGTCTGATGTATTTATTCATAGCTGGTGTGTAAAATAGATATCCCACTGTGCGTTGAGTTACATGTGCTTATTGTCCATTTGTGTCTTTTTTGGAAGTATATTTTCGGGTTTTTTGTCCCTTTGTAAATAAGGTTGTCCTTTCATTGGTTGAATCTGTGGGAGACTGAGGCAGGATTGCATGAGCCCAGATGTTCGGGAGTTCAAAACTAGCCTGAACAACATAGCAAAATCCTGTGACCAAAAAAAAAAAGTGGAGAGGGAAGGAGAGGTGTATATGTGTATGTGTGTGCATTATGGATATAACATCCATATTAGAGATACGAATTACAAGTATTTTTTCCTATTCTGTAGGTTGTCTTTTCACTTTGTTGATGGTATACTTTGAAAAATAAAAGTTTTAAATTTTGATGAGGTCCGTTTTATGTATTTCTCTTGGTATTGTGTATGCTTTTGGTGGCATATCTAAGAATATATTGCTAAATCCAAGGTCACAAAGATTTCTGTTTTTTCATCTGAGAGTTTTACAGTATCAACTCTTAAATTTAGGTACATGATGTTTTACGTATGGTATGAGGTAGGGGTCCGAATTTATGCTTTTGTATGTGGCTAATTGTCCCACACCATTTGACTACTCTTTCCCCCATTTAATGGACTTGATAGCATTGTAGAAATAAGTTGACTATAGGTGTATTAATTTATTTTTGCACTCTTAAATTCTATTCCAATAGCCACCCTCCCAGGAATTTAATTTGAGACCTTGTGGTTACCCACCAGGCACGGTTCTACTGAGCTATATTCCCTGCCCTCCAGTAGGTCTTTATGTTTGACCTTATGCCAGTATCACAGCATCTTGATTACTATCGTTTTGTAATAAATTTTGAAATCAGGATACATGAACCCTCTTATTTTTCCTTCAGGACTATATTGGCTATTCCAATTCCCTTGCATTTCTATTTGAAACTTAAAAATACCTTTTCAGTTTCTACAAAGAAGACAGCTGAGATTCTGAGAGGATTTTGTTGAACTTGTGAATCGATTTGGGCAGTATTGCCATTTTAATGCCAGATCTTCTGTTCCAGGCATACAGAATGTGTTCCATTTATTTAGAATTTAGCTTCTCTCAATATACTTTTTAGAACATGGGTCATAGTTTCTAGAACATGGGCTATAGGTTTATTGTTAAATGTATTTCCTTTTAGGGAGATACTACTGTGAATGGAATTTTTACATTTTTGGAATGTTCATTGCAAGTATGTAGAAATTCACTTTATTCTTTGTGTATTAATCTTAAAAGAACATAAGCTCTTACTGAACCTTACTGAACTCCTATATTAGTTCTGATAGTTTTCTGGTGGATTCTTTAAATTTTTCTATAGACAAAAATCGTGTCATCTGCAAATACAGTTTTACTTTCTTTCCAACATGGTTGCCATTTATTTCTTTTTCTTACCTAATTACCCTGTCTAGAACTTCCAGTGTAATCATAATAGAAGGGGCAAGAATAGATATCCAAGTCTTCTGATCTTAAAGGGAAAAAAATCTAGACTTTGTCATTAAATATGATGTTAACTGGGGGTTTTGTTGTAGATTGCCTTAGTGAGGTTTTTTGAGGGTTTTTTTTTTTTGTGTGTGTGGTTTTTGTTAAGTCGTAAAAGAGTTTTAGATTTTTCAAATCTTTAAATATTTATTAAGGATCATGTCATTTTTGTTTATATTCTATTAATGTGATGAGTTTTGAATGCTCAACTGCATTTTTCAGAAAGATACATTTGACCATGATGTATGATCCTTTTATATATGCTTCTGTTTTGTCAAGGATTTCCATACCTATGTTCATAACAGATACTGGTCTATTTCTTTTCCTTTTTTTTTTACCTTTTGTGGTGCTGGGGGATCAAACCCAGGGCCTTATGCATGCTAGGGAAGCACTCTAACCTGCTAGATGTCTGAAAGACAGAGTTCATGTTCTCTAAAATCGAGTAATGAATTCTAGGAACAATGGAGGTTAAGAGTAGGAAGAATTTATTGAGAGAAAGAAAGCTTCTGTCTGAGAGGGACAGAAGGGTCCTTGGAAGGTGAGTTGTCCATCAACCCTGCTTCTCAAGTGTGTTCATTGAGCAAAGCCATGAGGTGAGGTGGGTTTAAGGTGGGACAGAACTATAATCAATCAGTAAGATTATAAGAGTAGTCACTTAGATAATATTGAGCCAGTGGTATATCATAAGATGGCTGTGAGGTGAAACAAAACTATGGCCAATCAGTAGGTATACAACAAGTGTAGTCGCTAGGGTAATAATGATTAAATGGGGATCAAATGGGGAAACAAGTCATGTAGCAAGAGCACATGGGACAGACAAGGACCTTCCTGGAAGGAGTGGGTCAAAGAGGCTTGGTCCTCCACCTCAAGGTGACTGATGCCTGCCTAGAGAACATCAACCACTGCCAGTTCATCCCTAGGGGAAGTATATAGATGAGTCATTCTTTTTTGTGAAGCCTGCCCCTTAGTGAATACTTTCCCAGCCACAGTTGTCTTTTGCATTGACCTCTCAAGGGCCTACCCCTGTCTGACTACTTACAACACTACCACCTAACTTAGCTATCTGTAGTAGTAATACTGTATTAAGCATATAAAATAAGTTGGGAAGTGCTGAAAGAGTTTGTGAAGAATTGTTATGAATTGTTTCTTTGTGTATTCAGTAGAATTCACTGAAGCTGATACAGGGATAGGACCTCCAAATAATCTGAATAATGTAAAGGAAATATTATAACTTCCAACCAGCTAGATGTGTGATGCGCCAAGTTAGCATTCCCCAAAACTGAAAAATGAATTGTAAGGAACAATGGAGGTTAAGAGCAGGACCTATTTATTGAGGGGAAGAAAGCTTCTAAGAGATACAGAAGGGGACCCCGCTTCTCGGGATGCTTTATAGAGCAAAGGCATGAGGTGGGTATAAGGCGGGACAAAACTGTGATCAGTAAGATCATAAGTGTAGTTGCTTAGGTAATATTGATCCAATAACAAGTGCTCCTGGAAAGAACAAGAATCTTGCCTGGAAGAGGGGTGGTCAGGGACTCATCCTGCTGCCCTCTCCCCAGATGATTGATGCCTATTTAGGATTTCAATCATTATTGTTTATCTCTAAGTGAAGTATGTAGGTGTAGTCATTTCATCTTTGTCTTGAGGTCTGGCCTTCAAGGAATGCACTTCCACCCACAATCATGATGTATCTTCTGCACTGATTGCTTTGAGGGCATAGTCCTGTCTGACTGCCTATAATATTTCTAATTTACTCGTCTATAATAAAGCCACCTGGCCTAGGCTTTTCTTTGGGTAGTTTTTAATTACTAACTCAATTTTTTTCGTTTATTGATTCTGATTATTTTGTAAGCATTTTTTCTGGTTTGTGTCTTTCTAATAATTTGTCCATTCCATGTAAATTGTCTATTTTGTTGGTATGCTTATTTATAGTATTTCTTTATAATTGTTTTTGGCGTTGCTCCTTATGGGGGTGTGGTTTGGGGCAGCTCTGTAAGTATCATGGTGAGAACCAGCTGGGTTCCCACTTCTTGCTCTGATCACACCCAGCAATTAAACTCCAGCAGTTAGGCCCATTGTTACTTTCAACAATGCCCTACGGGTAAATTCCTGTAGAAACCTGTCGAGTTAAATTGTGACTCCTCTAGGGTAATGGTTTCTGTAGTCAGAGTTCCAGGGCTCTGTTCAGCTGTGCCTTTCCCCAGTTATGAATCTCCTTCCTGTTTTTTCTACAACTTCCACTGTTCTTGAGAGCGTCTTTGGTTTTAACTTTGCTATGCTCTTTTGTAAATGCACTCATTCCCATTCTTTTCATAGCATTTTAAAATTAGATTGCTGTTTGCCAAAATCTTTAAATATTTTTGTTTTTAAAATAATTTTCTCTAGTTTCACTGGGAAGCAGTTGAGTGGACCCTATCATTTTGGAAATTGATCTTTCTGATATTATTTAATCTGGAGAGCAATTACACATTTCATACTTTGTGTCCTCTAAAGTACTTGTTGTTGGTCCTTGGCACACATCATCTTAAACATAGTGAAAGGACAGTTAGTCTCACACAGTGGTAAAGGTACCACTTCAAGACTGAACTTCCAGGTTCAAATCCTGTCCTCTGAACCTGGCAGGAATGTGACATTTGAAAAGCCACTTAACCCTTCAAACATTTGAAAGTGGAATACTCTGGACTTCACAGGGTGGTTATGAGGAAAGAATGGAATAAGACATGAGGAAAGGACCTTAGAGCAGAACTTGTGACATTCTCGGTGTCAGTAAATGTTCACAGTATTTGTTTTTGAGACAGGGTCTTGCTATGCAGTTCAGGTTGGCCTTGAGCTCACTTTGTAGTTCAGGTTGGCCTTGAACAGGATCCTTCTGCCTCAGCCTCCCAAGTACTGGGATTACAGGCATGTGCTACCATGCCCAGCTGTTCACAGTAATTATTAAGCTTTGTTCACTAAAACATTGTGAGTATCTTCAAAGATGAAGATCTCATACACAAAGAAACATTGTTTACAAGGTTTCAAATACCTTATTGGGCAGAAACATCAAAACTTATGGCCTGGGAGGATGTAGCTTAGTAGCAGAGCAGCTGCCTAGAATGCAGGAGGCCCTGGGTAATGTTCCTGGCACAGCCAGACAATTTGTGCACATAAGAAGTTAGAGCTTGAATTTTAAAGCTTCAGATTCTATAATTGGAAATTTTCATTAGCCTCTTGGCTATCTCCCCAAAATACCACCCCAAGTTTGTATTTTCTGTGGCTTCAAGCTGCTTCAAGGGAAATCTAATAGTTTGGCATTTAACTTCCATTGATAGACTGTTTTGTTACTCTGGAACCTTAGACATGAGTCATGATTTTTCTGATGTTTCTGTTAAATCCTGTATATGTTTGAATAAGAGTGTATCTACTTACCTGTTGCTGAAAGTAGTGGTTTTGCCCCTGTGGGTCCACCCTGGCAGCATGTCCTCTACCATGGTGTAGGTGCTGCATTCATTGCTTCCCCCATGTTTCAGGTGTGTCATGATTTCTTAGCCATGGAAATTTCTGCTTTCAATTTTCCACTGTGGTTACACAATTTTATTTTTGTCTGGTCTTTCATGTGGTCTAGGGGTAGAACAGGAAGACTGAAGTATGTGCTTAGTCAGCTGGGGAACCCCACAGATAATGAGAAATTATTTGAAATAAATTGGTTTTAAGGTTCAGAGTGGGTTTTACTTTAACTACCCTTTGATTAAGAACTTCACTTCAACCCAACAGAAAAAAAACATTAGCGTTATACTGGAGAAGGCTTTTGAGAAAGGAGTTCCTTTGTTTAGCGCCAAACTCTCTTGAACAAAGGAGCTCTTAAATTTACACAATGTGTTAAAATATCTATCAACTCTTGGGAAAATATGTTCAGTTTTCTTAGTGGGAATTTCTGGATGTCTTCTCTCAAAATTAGGACCCTCTTCTGGCACCTTTGTCATATTGCATTTTTTTTCTAGATGGTGGAGATAGAAATCCTGCAGCTACACTCAGTATTCAGTATTTCATCTGCCTGATGCTGTGCCAGGTCCGAGGGCAGAAGTTAGTCCGTAGTGATTTTTTTTATGAATAAATTATATTTAACACAGCCACACCTATTCATGTACATATTGTTTGTGGCTGTTTTATTTTGCATATGTGGAGTGAATTTGCAACTAAGATAATATAGCCTAATATTTATCTTTGACCTTTGGGAAGCATATTGGTACAGAGAAAAAAGGAAGATGTAGACTGTGTGGTGTGTAGGTTAGATGGAAAGACAGCTTGTCTAGATATATTTGGTTTTGCTTGAAGGTTGTCAAGGTACCTTCCTCCATAGACCCCCAAGAATGGACCTGATTTCCTTGCCTCCAACCCATTACTGGTAAGGCCCTTGGCCTGGTTTGCACCATGTATGTACAGAACAGCAGCTAATAGCTTCCTCTCTGTCTGTCCTGAAATCCCTTTCCATATCCTTTCCTTCCAGTAATGCAACAAACAGAAGCCCAGTCCCATCCCCTTCCTCCATCTCAGAGATGACCCCTCTCCTGAAGGTGCTATTTATTGTCCCTTGCTTTTGTCTATCCTTTGCTGCCTTGCATGTTTGTCTCTGAGCAGCGTCCTGTATTGTCTGTTCAGTGGCTGTCTACAAGTACTACCCTATGTTCTACCATTGACTTTTTGGCTCAGCAGTGTAGTTGTGAATGTCCAGTTCTTGTTCATCAAATCTCACTGTGTCTGGCTATCCACTGTTTTGACATATCACAGTTTACTAATCATTTTCTTCCCAGTGAGTTCTCTGCCCCCAATTAAGTTCACCTTTGGATTTTATTCTTTAAAAAAAACTTTATTGAGATATGATTTATATACAGTATCATGAAATTCATTGAGTGTACAATTCAGTGTTTTTTTTCTGTAATTGCTGAGCTGCACAGGCATCTATTATCTAATTTTAGAATGCTTTTATCCCTCCCCAAAGCACCACTGTACCCACCAGCAGTCACTTCTCAGCTCCCTTCCCCTCCCCCACCCTTAGCCTGAAGCAACCATCAGTGTGTTCTATAGATTAATCATTTCCAGACTTTTCCTATAAATGCGATTTTACAGTATGTGATCTTTTGTGACTGGCTTCTCCCACTTAGCATAGTGTTTTGAGGTTTATCTATGATGCAGCATGTACATGATGGCCTTTTGAATTGTTTGCAGTGTTTTTATTACTGGTTTGTATGTGTTTGGGGAACCATTATTTTTAAAGTGAACTTTAATAACAATAAAATTGGATTTTATATTCTTAATCTTTTGTTGAGGCCCTAGAAGCAAAACACAAAGGTAATATCATTTATAAATATCATTTATATAATTGCCTCAGAAGTGAGTATATGCCTTTACCTTTCCAAGAACTCACAGTGTAGTTGAGTTTGAATGATAAATTAATTATAAAACTATGGAAATGCTACAAAAGAATGAGCAGAATTCCTATCCAGTGCAGAGAAGGAGCAGTAGTGAAGAATGCCTTCTGGAAGGAGATGCATTATAAAAGGCACTGAAAGATGAAAGAGCCCTTGAGAAATCAGTGGACCTCCACACTATTGCGGCAGGACAGAAGAATAGGTGAGGTCCATTGGTTAGCACCCAGCTCTCTGGGAATCCTTGCAAAAGCGTGTCAGGCAAGATTCAGCCACAGACATTTGTACTTTACAAAAAGAACTCTGAGAGTATGGCGGGCACACTGGAAATGAGAGTCTACTAGTGAGGTGGTCCACAGGAATGTTGGAACATTTTAGTGAGATATGATAACTTAATATTCATGGCAGTGGGAGTGGAAGGACACCAAGTAGATTTTTCAGATTAAATTGACAGGACTTTGATCATTATGTATGGCAAAGATGTACTGATAAAAAAAATTGACAGGACTTACTGATGTGGATGGTGAAGGAAATAAATTCTAAAGTGGTTCCAGTGATCTGTCACTTGGGACAATGGAATTTGAGCATTTAATAAAAATCCCCCATGTTGTTAAAATTAACTTGTGTTAGAAGCTGTTTTGTTTCAGTTTGTTTTAAAGAAAAAAAGAAAGTGTTTTAATAAGTTTCTTGAACTGTTTTATCTCCAGTTCAGAACTGAAACAGGTTCATATTGAACCTGGAATCTGTCATTTTTAGACCTGAACAATCAAATACTGTTAATTATCACTTCCTCATAGCCAAAAGAATGCAATGGTGTAAAGATTCCAGTTGATGCCAGTAAACCTAACCCAAATGATGTGGAGTTTGATAATCTGTATTTGGATATGAATGGAATCATCCATCCCTGTACTCATCCTGAAGATAAGTATGTAACCAGTTTCTGTCATGGCTATCACAAATCACAGGGAAAGTACTATATTATACTACATTGTTTGCTTATTGTTATAGGCCAGCACCAAAAAATGAAGATGAAATGATGGTTGCAATTTTTGAGTACATTGACAGACTTTTCAGTATTGTAAGACCAAGACGCCTTCTCTACATGGCAATAGATGGAGTGGTAAGTGCTAAAATAATTTGCTTAGGAGCCTCTTTTGTTTTTGTTGTGTTTCTAGTGTCTAGAATGCAAGTCAGCTAAATAGTGAAAAGTGTCAACTGTGGTGAATTTCAGAAAAAGGTCTCATACTTTAGTTTTTCATTCAAATATTCTTAGTACTGTTTTCTGCCAGGTATGTGAAATGTTGGGGATATTGGTGAACGTTCTGCTTTGGAAAGGTTACCCTAAAAGGGAGGGAGACACGTACCTCAGTGAGTTCAATGTCTTATAGGTGCGAGGCAGCATTTGCAGGGTGTTGAGGGAAGAGGAGGTCAGGGCTACTATGGGAGTTAGGAGATAGAGAAGGTGAATTTTTTCTCATTTCTTCAAGGATGGAAAATAACTGGAGATTGATGGACAGTGGTATAGGATGGATAGGGTAGGTCTGGGGAGGAAGGAAGGCCTCTCAGATTGTCGGAAGTGACAAGTAAGCACACTTTCCATGCCTTTGAGCACACTGACACACTGGGGTAACTGCCGTTGTTTTGCATTGAAGAGGGAACTAGAATAGTATTTTGGGAATAGTTTACATATCAAACTCAGGAATAAAGGTTATATCCTATAGGCGTTGAGCAATGTTCAAAATGATTTAAGAGGAGACTTTTATGGACATATGATAATTATACCAAGTATCTTATGTTATAAATGACCACTAGACTATATATTAGGGCATATTTTTTTAAAAGTTAAATCATAATCCTAAATGTATTATGTGTAGGCAAGTAGATTTTCTTCTAGATGTAATAGAGCTTAGTGGTCAATGGAATGATTTTGAAAGTCCAAAGTACTTTGAGTCCAAGATTAGCTTTTCTGTGCAGCTGTTTTTACTTAATAAAAAATCTTAGTTGTCTGCTAACTTGCAATTACAGTGGGGTGAAGAGTAAAGAAAATAGGAATCTGTCTTGTAAAGAGCATATTCAATTCACATTCATCTATATTTTATGAAAAAAACTTTCACGTGACTCCATTTGCTCTTACTAGATCAAGTATTAAATATGTCTGTACTTATATGTGTGTATGTACATGTACATGCGCACATTTTTGTTAAAGTATAAATTAAGATACTTGAACTTGGTGTTTGAGATTGCTGCATTAGATGGTTTCATCTTACAGGAAGAGGAACTGTTTAAAGGACTGTTAGATAATTTACTATTTAGGTGTTGATAAGATATTCTGGAGTTTTTCAATACCCTGAACCTGTAAGATTCCAAAATCCTACTGTCCAGTTCACTTCATTCAGGCCCATCCAGTGATTTAAATTGCTTTTGGTGGGCTAGGGGTATAGCTCAGGGTGCTTGTGTAGCAGGTGCTTAGGCCCTGGGTTCCATCCCCAGCACTGGGGGGGAATATATTTAGTTACAGTGCAATTATAGTTATTGGAGAAAATACATTTAAAAGTACTTTGGATTGGTGAGGTGTGGTGGCACATGTCTGTTATCTCAGCACTCGTGAGGCTGAGGCGAGAGGAGTGCTGTGAATTTGGAAGCCAGTCTGGACTATATAGTGAGTTGGAGGCCCGCCTGGACTATCTGATGAAACCTTGTCTCAAAAAAAAAGTACTTGGGTTAAAATAGTTTCCTTTCTAACTGCTGTGCCTTGTTGAGAAAACAGAGTGATAACTATGAACTTTATTGTAGGAAATAAGGAAAGTGTGTTCAGGTCCTACTGGGCAAAAAGGAAGTTCTTTTCTGCTGCTTTTATGGGGCGTTGCGAATGTGGTTTGGAGACTACCCATTCTGCAGTCATGAACATAGAGAAGGTGTCCCTGACCCTGCTGCTGTGGTAGTGACATCTCAGACACAGAGTGGATGTTGGAGTAAAGGGAGCTTTCCTTTCTGGGCACCGTGAGGTGCTCTGGGACATGGGACTTGGCATCAGGCTGTGGCTCGTAGAGTATGAACTCCTGTTTTTTCAGAGCATGCTTGTTTTTCCTGTTACTCTCTTTTCCTGGTTGAGTTCAGATTTACGTCCTCAGGATCTACTGTCTGTCCTGAAAAGATACTAAACACATTACTTGGCTATCATTTTAGTGTACTAAAAATGAGTAAATATATACTTGTAAATAATTTGAATTGTTTTACATGAATATAAATACATGTTTTCAGGCACCACGTGCTAAAATGAACCAGCAGCGATCGAGGAGGTTCAGAGCATCAAAAGAAGGAATGGAAGCAGCAGTGGAGAAACAGCGAGTCAGGGAGGAGATACTGGCAAAAGGTAGAGAATAAGCAGATTGAAGTTGGACTTTTGACTTTTCACCTCTGTCCCCAAAGCCTTGAGATTTCTAGTGGAGACACAGGTAGAAGCACAATCTCAGGAGGCAGGTCTGGACATGGATGCCAGTGGGTACTAAGAGAAATCGTGATTGATAGTACAAGATAATTCCACTTTGAAATTGAAAAACACGATGCCATCGGCGGGGATCATGATGGATTTTGTCAGTTTGTTGAAAGTATACAAATATATAGTGACTTTAACCACAACTGAAAACTAAAACTCTTAAGACTTGTTTGCATTTATGACAGAATGGTTTTTATCTATTTTTTAAAAAGCTATTATGAATATATTTGTTTCTTGAGAAGCAGCTAATAAGTAATACAGAGCAAAAAGTAGAATTTTTATGTCATTAGTTCATTTTATTATCATTCAAAATTGTATTAAATTCAGCATTTTAATTTCATTTTTCCAAGGTACTGTCACATTTTAAGAACTATCATCAAGACTAAAACCCTTAAACTTGTGTGTGCTGTGTGTGTTCTACTGCAGAGGGAATGTCCTAGTTTTTATGTATATGTCTAGTATGTTTTGTTTACACTGTTTTATAGTCTTCTTAAAGTTTATGTTAAATTTGAATAGAAGAATCATATTTTCATCTAAAAAAGCGAAACGTGCCTTTTGTATTTGAACTTTTTGTTGTTTTAATATTAATTTACCTCACATTTTATGGGGGAAACAAAACATCGTCTCTCTTTTCTAGGTGGCTATCTTCCTCCAGAAGAAATAAAAGAAAGATTTGATAGCAACTGTATTACACCAGTAAGTAGTCTTATACTTTGCTAGCTATTACTAACTCTTAAATGATAGATTAATTTATTTCCTTCTATCATTTTAGGGAACTGAATTCATGGACAATCTTGCTAAATGTCTTCGCTATTACATTGCTGATCGTTTAAATAATGACCCTGGGTGGAAAAATTTGACAGTAAGTTTCACATTTTGGTACTTCAGAAAGATTAGAGTGATCATTTAATGTTACACTTTGGTATGACTGGTATTACATATCCCGCCCCCAATAAAATGCTATTTGACTGGCAAGAGAAAAGAGAAACTTCCAGGGTTATTGGAAATAAGATGTCTTATATGGTTAGGTTTTAGATAGCTGAATTTCTTCGCAATGCCAATTTTCTCTTACCATCACTGTGAAGCTATAAAATGGAGTTCATAATTCTTAAAATATATAAGAATGTAGCTTTAAAGTAGAAATTTCTGTTGGTAAATATCAAAATACATGAAAATTAAAGTTGTAGTGTTGCTTTTAAAAAATGACTATTCTCATAAAAGTTTAAGTAAAACTTAAATGAACTTAATAAACTTTAGGTTTTTGTGTTTTCCTTCGTTTAGACAGCAAGTTATATTTAAGTGCTGTCTTCCATTGATTATTTGGGGGACTTAAATGATTCACTGCTATCTCATTGGGCAACAGTGAAAATAGTAGAAACTTTTGAACTGGTCAGTTTTTCTGTGGCAAAGTCTGATCAACACATTTCATTCTCTTCTAATCGATGTAGTAAGTTAATCAATGAAGTAGTTTTGGGGCTTAAGACACATATATTGTATAGAAAAATTTCCAGGCAATTATGTCATGTTAGAGTTATTGCAATTTATCTTAAGAGTCAGTTCTTTTGATTTTTGTGCTAATAGAAAACTGGGGATAAGCTGAAATTGTTGTTTTTTTAAAAAAACAGGTTATTTTATCTGATGCTAGTGCTCCTGGTGAAGGAGAACATAAAATCATGGATTACATTAGAAGACAAAGAGGTAAAATTAATAAATATCTGATTATACAATATGTTTGATAGAAAAATGATAAATCAGGATATAGATGTAGCTTAGTGGTAAAGCACTTGCCAGGCTGTTCAATTCTCAGTACTACACAAAACCAAAAACTAAACATTGGCTAGAAAGTGTTTGGTAATATGATAATCTTGCAGTGTACAATGTATTTGTATAACATAAACGTGTTTTTTCCACTTCAGCGCAGCCTAACCATGACCCAAATACTCATCATTGTTTATGTGGAGCAGATGGTAAGTTTCTTCTTTTCAGTGTGTGCTTTGCTCGGGTATAGGTGTGGCAGGTTGGTGGACTGGTGTCTGGAAATTGTGAAGTGCCTCTTTTGTTTTAAGTTTGAGAGAGAACTGCTATTGAGTTGCTGAGTGATCACCTGTGTTAATGTTTTCCAACCTTTTGATGTAGCTACACTTACTTTTATAGTGTAGGACTTCCCATGTATGTGTGTGCCTGCATGTGTCCCAGCTGTGCATAGCTGGAGGACTTCTTGCTGAGGAGTGCAAGGGACCTTTGGGCTTTTTGACTTTTCTGCCTGTCATGGCTCACTGAGGCTTTTCTTTCAGTTGTCTTGTGAGGTACTTTGGCTGTGATAAGGGTCCTCTAAAGTGCTCACCATTTTGTTTTTCTTATGGGTAGCTGATCTCATTATGCTTGGTCTTGCTACACATGAACCCAACTTTACCATTATTAGAGAAGAATTCAAACCAAACAAACCCAAACCATGTGGTCTTTGTAATCAGTTTGGACATGAAGTCAAAGACTGTGAAGGTTTGCCAAGAGAAAAGAAGGGAAAGGTAAGAACTTTGAGATGTTAGCTGCCTCATTTAAAAAAAAAAAAATTATCATGCTAAATATACATAACACAAAATCAAGCTGTCTTGTTTTTAATGTTACTCTCACAGAGAGATCTTAGAAGTACTTTAAAGTATACTTGTTTTTTAAACATGCATATATTCATTTTACATTATATTTTTCTAATGTAGCTCACATGTACATGAGGTTAAGTTCTTGAAGCTATATTAACCATTGCATGTCCTTTATTCAAATGGTTACTCTTCTTCAAGGAACTGAGAATCTTATGTATTTAACTTCTTGATAGTTTTAAGTTATAGTTTTTGTGTCTTTTTGGCCCATGTGAATCCATTATCCTTTAAGGGGGTTTCTATTTTAAGGATAGGTTGCAGGGGAAAACAAATTTAAAAAACAAGTAAGAAATACAGTATGCTGTATGATTTCAGATATACAGTGGAATAAAGCTGTATATATGTAGCTGTGCATATGTTCACAGAAGAGAAGAGGCATATACATCAAAATATTAATATTGGTTTCATGTAGTTCAGGAATTAGCAAAGTTGTAGTCCTCTCAATTTGGCCCATGAGCCAAGCATGGTTTTCATAGTTTTAAAGGGTTGTTAATACAATGAAATCTGAAAGGACACACAATAGAGATTGTCTGTGTCCTCTAAGAGCTAAAATATTTACTGTCTATTCCTTTACAGCAAACTTGCTGACCCCCAGTCTAGGTGTAATTTGGTTTATGAGTAATTTTTGTTTCAAATGGGTTTGTGATTTTTTTTAATTTAGTACTTGTAATAGACTAGATCTTGCTTTAGAAAAGCTTTAAATTTTGCTTGTCTGGAAAAAAATTACAGGACTTAAAGTAGACTTGTTTAATCTCTTCTCCTGTTTTTGTAGCATGATGAACTTGCAGATAGTCTTCCATGTGCAGAAGGAGAGTTTATCTTCCTTCGGCTAAATGTCCTGCGTGAGGTATGTATCAGTAATGACTGGAACTGGCACTCCTAAAATAGTGCCTTTTGATAGCTTTGACAGCAGTGTTCCTTTTTGGTTATAGTATTTGGAAAGAGAGCTCACCATGGCCAGCCTCCCATTCACATTTGATGTTGAGAGGAGCATTGACGACTGGGTCTTCATGTGCTTCTTTGTGGGAAATGACTTCCTCCCTCACTTGCCATCCTTAGAGATTAGGTGTGTGTATTTGTATTTGTGTGTTTTTCTCAACTTTCTTAGCCTTCTTGATTTTATGGCATCTGCTGATCCTAATGCACAGTGTTTGTCTCCTGGTGGCAGGGAAGGTGCAATTGACCGTTTGGTTAACATATACAAAAACGTGGTGGACAAGACTGGGGTAAGTTCACCCTTGAGTGATTTCAAATTAGAAGTGTTTGCTTTTCTAAGAAGATCATTTTACATGTATTTTATCACTTACAGGGTTACCTTACAGAAAGTGGTTATGTCAATCTGCAAAGAGTACAGATGATCATGTTAGCAGTTGGTGAAGTTGAGGATAGCATTTTTAAAAAGAGAAAGGATGATGAGGTAAAGTGTTTCTATTGCAGTAGCTAAAATTGCTCCTGTCTCTAATGGGCTGTGATGATCCTCTGATTGTACTTTTAACCTCTGTGAGTGCATTGTTATAAACTTCTAGTATATATAAACACTAATGTATTCATGAGTGATCAGTGCTTTGATTGTTTTGTAAAGGCTTTGATCCTTGCTATGGAAACTATACATTGCATACTGAGTTGCATTGTGATTTTTCTCCTGTCTTCTTTGTAATCTTAAGTAGGATATAAATACAAATACCTATCTAACCACTAGGCTATGAAGTGAAGGTTCCAAGCCTAGAAAGGTGCTGCCATCCAGCTAGTAGTTGCCATGTCTTACAGGGAACACTTGTGGTCTAGAAGTCAGGGAACTGGTATTCTAGTAGATTATAGACATCTGAGTTGGATTGTATGAGCCAGAGCAGAGGGTTGGAAGGATGAAGGATCTGTGGAGGGCTGCAGTTCGTAAGTATGAAGTTGAAATATGAAAGAAATACAACAGCAAAACTCTTGGAAATTGATTGTGATGAGTGAGTGCTTGGGGCAGAAGCCAGGTGTCCAGCTTGGGCAGTTAGGAATGGGATGGTGCTGTTCACTGGGCTGGGGGAAGGGACAAAGTGGGAGGGACTATAGATATCTGAGACAAGAAATGTCTTGGAAAGAGATTTAAAGCCAGGTGTGGTAGCATATATTGTACTTCCAGCACTTGAGAGGTTGAGGTAAGAGGATCACTGTGAATTCAAGGCTAGCCTGGGCTACATAGTGAATTTAAGGCCACCCTGAACTACATAATGAGACCCTGTCTCATAAAAAAGAGATTTGAGAATCTTTAGTTGATGGAAAGTACTTGAGGCTATGAGTGAGAACTTGAATTTCTTGGGAACTTATGTGGAGTGAAATTGCTTTGAACAGATGCCTGGGTAAGTTTGGACATTTAAGGAGAAGGAAGATCCAGTTCTGGAGCGGTGGAAGGAAATCCCTGAGGAGATGAGAAGCCACACCAGTGTGGTGGTTGGGCACTGAACCTGTGCCTGGGTGGGAGCGCACAGGGAGCTGCTGAGAGTGCAGGAGCAGCAGCCTAGAGGCACGGGGTGGAATGGGATTGTCTGGTGGGAGAGGGTGGCCAGTTGTGGGCAGAATGAGCAGGTGATAATTATTAGAGTGAAGAAAATCCATAAAAAGCCAAATAGTAGCATAACAATGCTACACTGCCTCATGATCTCCTAACATTAAAAATATGTCATTGACCTTAATGGGATTTCCTTTTTTCCTCAACTTTGTATGTGATAGATCTAGTGATCTCTTATGTTTCGAATTTTGGGCATTGTTTTATGTAATACATTGTGTATACTGTGAGCATTCTTTCCAAAGCCATCAGTGCTTGGCATTTGTCTTCTTGGATAGCAAGAGTTTTATTAGTGAGAAGTTGGCATTATTGGGGAAAGTATGGGTTTTGATAGGTTCCATAGTGCTACAGATTTATTAATACGGTTTCCAGCTGACCTTGCAGAGAGAACATTTTAAAGCTTTGGGTCCTTTTTCTGTGACCCTGGAGTCATAATGTCCTTAGCATGGACCAACATCAGGGAATCAGAAATTCACTGTGAGAGTTTGAGGGTGTCTCTTTTTTCCTGGAATGTGTGTCCATGGTTTTTGACAGATTTTTTAAAGGAGGGCATTGCACAAAAAAGATTAAAAGGCAGTGAGGTCCACCCTGGCTTATGTGAGCACCCTTAGAAATGAATGCTTAATGACTAGCAGAATATGTGGCAGGAAATGAATACATCAATATTTATTACTAAAATTGAGCAACTAGCCAGAAACATGATGCTTTTTATTTTATGAGCTTTGCTGGTTGCCTTTTACCTTACAACTATTGTTCATTTATTCAGTGAATGTTAAGTGTCCACCATGTGCCAGGGTTCTGAGTGCTAGTGATGTAGCAATAAACAAAAAACAGGCAAAAGTTCTGCCTTCATGAAGCTTACATTCTCCTGGGAGAGAGGTGGACACTGAACATGACATAAGGGGATGGTATACTGTGTCCGACAGTGTAAGTGCCATGGAGATGGCACAGGGTAGGAAGCTCCCGGTGGAAGTGGAAAGTTGAGGTTCTAGATCAGGGGCTGGAGAGAGCCTGCCTCCCCAACAGCTGCTGTGTGGGGGGTGGGGGCGAACCAGGCTAAAGGAAGCATGCTTCAGACAGGGAAGCAGAAAGGCTCTGCAGCCAGAGCATAGCAAAGATGTCCACAGCACAGCAGGGAGCAGTGTGGCCACAAAGTCCTAGAGATGAGGTCAGAGGGATGATGGAGGGCCGAACCGTAGGAGTCGGTAGGGTGCTTCAGTTCTCATTCTTAGTCAGGGGAGAGTTTTGAGTAGAAAAGTGACAGGATCTAACCCATATTATAAAACAGTCACCACAGCTGCCAGATTGAAACTAACTCTATAGAGGCAGAGACAGAAGCAGTGAGCCAGGTGAGGAGGCTTTTGTGGTAATCCAGGAACACTCAGGTGGTAGAGATGAGAGGGAGCTGTATTCTGAAGAATTTCAAAAATAGAACTGCTGGCTTTGATGCTGAGTGTGAGAGAGGTGTCAAGAAGGGCTCTAGGGAATTTTGTCTGAGCAGCCTTCCTGAGAAAGACTATAGCTGGCACAGAGGTGGGCGTGGGCATTCTGTGTTGGAGAGGTTAAGTTTTGAGATACCTTGATGGAGGTGTTGAGTGGGGACAGGTCCTGGTTGGAGAGTATTCAGCTTCAGGTGATGCTCAAAGCCAGGAGACCAGGTGATAACTCCCACCAGTGGAATACTGAGCGAAGGCCTGGGGCAAGAGTAAAGGAGGAAACCAGGTGAGCACAGTGTTTCGTAAGCAAAGCGAAGCATGTGATTGAAGGAGACACAGTCTTGGAGGACTGGGCAGTGACAAATAGGTTGCACATTCTGCAAACCATTCATGACCTAACTAAGGAGAAGTTTATGGATGACAGGAGCAAAAGCTTAATGAAGTCAGCGGTTAGCATATTATAGGAGGTTTCAGGTAGTCGGCCACCTGGACTCTACTGCAGACAGGAAGACTTTGTGGTCTGCTGTCCAGCCCCTCTTGGCAGAAGGCACTCACTTATCTCATTAAGGTATATGTCCAGTTGGTGGGAGTGACTTGGCAGGGTTAGGAAGTTCAGCTACTTAGGATGGTCATCAGTACAGTACCTGCTGGCCCCCTTTTTGAGGTCGCGGAACATTTCAGTGCCTTCCCCTTCCAGGAAGCATTAACATGGGCACAGGAGGCCTTTAAGTGGCCCAGAGTTAGTGGGGAGCAGGATCAGCCACAGATCCTGTCAGCTGAAAGCATGGCTGCACTTCAAAAATGAGTGGCAAGGAAAAGTTGATGTGGATCAGTCCCTTTCCTGTGAGTTAACTGGCCCACAGTAAGCAGCGCACACAGCTGAATTTCCTTCTTTCTCCTACTGGATTGGCTCTGGAAACTAGCAGATAATAGAGTCCCAGTACTTTTTCTCTATTGTGGGGTTCACGCTATAGAGTTAAGAACTGTCAAGCCCTTATTGTTATGTAACAGAGTCTCTACTTAATTGTCTTACAGATTTTTTAAAAATGGATTATCTTCTTTATTAACTACATTCAGCTAAAACTTGAAGATTTTCTTCTTTTTTATTCATGTCTTCTCTGTATTAACAGCCTGTCCTACCTAGGGTAAAACCATGGATCTTTCCTGACTGTTGCATTTGCCTGAAATATCAAAACTAAGAAAGATGAAGGAGAACCATTTAATTTATCTTGTATCTAAATTCAGTCATTCTACTCATGTAAAGTTCTGATAAGCAGCAGTTTGAACACATGGTCCCTTGCCTGGCTTAATCTTGTATCTAGATTGTTGGGGTCTTCATTTAAAATTTAAATGATCTCCCAAGTCATTCCTGGTAGTGTTTAACTCTGATGTTTTTGTGTAATTATTTGACAGAATATGTGGATTTTATACTTTTAGGACAGTTTTAGAAGACGACAGAAAGAAAAAAGAAAGAGAATGAAGGTGAGTTAATTTAATGAGATTGGCAGTAGCTTATTTTGTGAGAAAGACGTTCATTACAGTAATTTTATTTCTCATTCAGTAGGAGTTGGTCAGACTCAGGTCCAGCAAGCTGCTTTTTTGCCTGGAGAAAGCATACCTGGGCTGATTTTTAAAGAAACCCTTTCTGAACTCTGGATCAGGAGTTATACTTGGTGGGCAGGAGGTGGGAGGTGGCAGGCACTTAGTGGCTAGCAGTATTTACAACAATTGCGATTTGTTTTTGTAATAAAATCGGTCAGAAAGTTACTACATTCTAGAGAACATGACACTAAACAGAAATCACCACTTCCTCCTTAACCTCCTCAGAATCGAGCTCTTAGTTTGGTGTTCAGAAAATGCTGTGATCGGGGCTCGTTTCAGGGGTCCCTCTTGGCCCCTGCTGTCCTCCAGACACACTGTACCCCTCAGGCTCAGTGTTACCTTCTTTCCTCCTCCACATGGGCTCCTGTCTTCCCTGCTCACAGTTTCCTTTCCCACAGGCATTTAACTTTCTTCTTGTTCTTCTTGTCTTTGCAAGCGGGCCTGTCTGTCTTTTATTGTGTTTTATTAGAATTGAGCAATTTTAGCAAACAAGAAAGGAGGAAAATTGAGTTGTTTATTGTTACATGTACGTTCGAAAATCAGGTGGAGAAGGGCATATTTGATTTCTGTCTTTAAAACTTTCAGTCAGTTTCTGTATATCTGTCAGTCATGACAGTCACCTTTTACAGCTACAGTTATGGGCCCAATTGTTAATGGGAAATAAATTCTAGCACAGTAAAGGATAAATAAAAGTTATACAGTGTTTCCTAAGTGCAAGTCTTACCTTTATTGTTACATTATTTTCTTTGTTTGAAACTGTCTTGAATATTTTCTAAAATTATAAACTGGATTATCATAGTGAGACTTAAATAGAGTCTACACACTAGGACAGTATATTTTATGTAATTTTATCGTGGGGTTATTAAGTATTAGAGACTGCTATTTGCTAGGTATATCTAAGTAACCATCTAGTCAAAAGTGTGGACAATCACATGTCTGTGATGTTGATAGAAATCCATTTAGTCTTTTGGTGAGTTTAGTACAGTAGTTTGCTACTTATATTAAGGACTTTCTTCCATTGTTCTCTTTGTATCCTGTCACCTATGTTATTGTGATTTAATTTTCATTAATTAATATATTTCCATTTATGTTAGAGAGATCAACCAGCTTTCACTCCTAGTGGAATATTAACCCCCCATGCCTTGGGTTCAAGAAACTCACCAGGTTCCCAAGTAGCCAGTAACCCGAGACAAGCAGCCTATGAAATGCGGATGCAGACCAACTCTGTAAGTGGCTTTTCTTTGTGTGACTCTGAAAAGTGAGTGGTTGCTTCCTGAGATGGTATGCGTGTGAGTTGTATCACTCAGTTATAAAGCTGGTTTCGGATTCTGAGATATTGGTAACTTCCTTGAGTCCATCTTCATTAGTATGAAAATCCCTAAATGATAGAAAGGCATGTGTGGAGAGGCAGCAACTGCACTTGAAGAGCTGAGGGGCTGCAGCTCTGCTGTGCAGAGGGACTACAGCTGGGTCCCCTGCCTTCAGGACATGCATGGTAAGTAGGTGGAGCTGGCAGTGAGACTACATCTGGATTGCTCACTCTCAGGTGAGAGAGGGGGATGGTTTGCTCCCTTACTTCCTCTTGCCTCCCGGGGATCAGTTAGGAACATTTTGCTGAAAGTACTCTTTAAGCTACCAAAAATTGGTACTCTTCCCTGCCTGAACCCTCACTTTACAACGAGGCATGAACAGTTCTGAATATTTTAAGGCAGTCCTCACTATCCAAACTCTTTTGTTCCCTATTTATAAACTAAAGAATGAATGGATTTGCTCTGTGGTATCCCTGCTTGCTTGAACTTTGTAATCCACACTATAGAAACCATTCAGCATTCCCAGCAGATCTGTTCTCTGTCAACCAGCTTCCTGTTGTGGCAACATCCTTGAGCTCAGGAGCAGGGGAGAAACAGACTAAAATAAAAGTAGAGGGAGGAAAGACACTATGGGAGATCTAGACTGTATGTACACTTCTGTTGTAATACATCCAGGGAAATTGCACATACATGGATATTGAAGGTTCATTACTCTAATGATTTTCTTGCTGATGCTGATATCCCTTATTTTAGGGCAACTATGTGGAATTTTTGTCACATCAGAAGACTGATTCAATTTGTATTCACATTAATTCACACTTAGAGGTACTAGGACCTCAGATTTAGAATTTGAGAAGTGACAATTTGAGAAGTGATATTTTGTATCTCATGAGAACATCAGCTGGAGTTTTTACTGTTTTTTATTCTTTTGTCCCACTAACAGAGTAGAGTGTGGAGGCTCAGGGGTGAGGGGTGCAAAGAGATACCTGAGTAGGACATAAAAAGCTGGTGTCTGTCATTCAAGATTTTAAGACTACGGTCTCTACAGAGCAAAGCTGAGAATGACTGGTATTCTCAAGTGTTGTTGTTATTGATAGAATGCTTTTTTCTTAATCTTTCTCAAGGGAGGCAGGTAGATTTAAACTTTGCTAGCTGTAATTGCCTTGAGAAAGATTCCAATATTGTATTAAGCTTCCATAGAACCAGACTGTTGATCAATACTGTCTGCCATGAGAGCAGGAGTGGGGAGATTGGTAATTAGATTGCTTATTGGATCCCATTGTAACCCTTCTTGACATAATTATCTCTATAGAGAAAGGTATAGAATTGAAGTCTTTGAATAGTGGGATTTTCACCATTAGAATGTTCTGAACTTAAGGAAATTATGAAGTCAAATTGTCAGCTCATTTAGAAGAGTCTTTAAAATTACAAATTTTTGCTCTTTTATTATGAACTGTTGAGCATGTTAGTCTGCAGTACTTGTATATTCATGGTCAGCAATGTTAATGTTATATCACTTAGGTTGTATTTCCTGATACATGTGATTTTAAATTTCGCACTCTGAATTACGGTTTCCTTACATCTGAGGCCATCCTCTTAACAGAATTTGATCACAAAAACAGCATTTTTAAAACAAATGATTTTGATGACTATGACTATGGTATCCCCAGAGTAGAACACATTGAATTGGTAGAGGCAGGACAGCAGAGATTTGGTATTAATTGATGAACAGCTTTTCTTCCCTCTTGAAAGTATTTGTTTTGTTATCTAAAGTTAGGGTTCATATCTAGTTAGTTAATAATCAATTTGGGAAAGTTTGCTGCTTATACAATTTTTTTACACTTAGAAATTGATAGGAATGTCAGTTATAATCAATTCAATTATAATTTTAATCAAAATTGGTGATTTTAATAAATGATAGTTTTGGCACACCAAAAATGTGTCAGCGGAGCAGTAATCTTTCACACACTGTTTCATTTAATCCTTACAGTAACCTGTAAAGAGCCAGAGCTTTATCACCCCCATTTTAAGGTAGGCTAACAGTTAAATTGCCAAGGCCAGATGCCCAAAAGAGGCTGAACTTAGTATTTCAGACTCAGATCAGCTTGCATAAATATACCTCTCATTTTGCAGTAGTGCGTCCATTTTTTTTTGTTTTGACAGTGTTGTGTACATATTATAATAAACTTGCTATTACAGTTTTTAAAAGAAAGTGATAGAAGCTCTGTATTAAACATAACTGCCTTAACTTTCCCTGGCCTGTGGTGTGAACTGCCTGTGAGGTTTTCATTTATTTATTTATTTATTTTTAATTTTCTTTTGGTATAAGGAATTGAACTCAGGACCTTGTGCTTGCTAGGCAGGTGCTTATGCCACTGAGCTATATCTCTGACTCTTGAGGTTTTCATTTAATGTTATTGAAATAGCCTTGTGAGTACTCAGGGGCTTTTTGTTTGGTTTGGTTTTTTAATATTTTTTTTTGCACTCAGTTTAAAATAATTCAATTTACTTGAAATACCTAACAAATACTATGAACAATAGAAGGAAAACTTTACCATGAAACTATCTTCTTGCCCTTATGTTTTCATATATTTGTCATTTAACTTAAAGTTGCAAAAGATTTTCTTTTAATTTTGAGTCTGGCTATGTAGTGCACACTGGCCTTTAACTTGCTTATTTAGTCCAGGCTGGCCTCAAACTCATGGTGGTCCTCTTGCCTCAGCCTCCTGAGTGCCAGGGTTACCACACCTGGCTTAATTTTTTAAATTAAATATTAGAATACTTTTAAGACCCCATTACACTAATTTAGCATAAAGGCAAGCTGTTATTAAATTTAAAATGGAGTGGCATCCATGTCTTTGTGTAATACTGACAGTCTGCATTTTCCCAAAATGACTAATATGCTGTTATTTGTACATTATATTTTAAAACAATATGTATAAAATAATTTAATAGTAATCGTGTAGAGTCTCATGAAACTCTTGCTTTCCAGAGTGGTTGTACTGGGTTGAACACATACTCTTTACCTTTGCTCTCACCAGCATTTACTATATTACTATATATGTTATTGTTGTATATTACACATATAATGCATGTTGTCTGTTTTTTTCCTCAAAACTTTGCTGTTTGATAAGTAGAAAATAATTTTGAGTTCTTAATATTGGGGAGCTACCAAAAAAAAACCAAAATTCAAGTGCTATAACTTTTTTTTAAAAAATCTGTAAAATTGGTCAAGTGTGGTGTATACACCTGTAATCCCAGCCTTCTGGGAGGCAG
Organism: Dinomys branickii; assembly: GCA_004027595.1. NCBI lineage: Eukaryota > Metazoa > Chordata > Mammalia > Rodentia > Dinomyidae > Dinomys > Dinomys branickii. The sequence goes on along the minus strand of PVLD010000108.1, from coordinate 313,986 downwards.
AGACAGAGTCCATCTTGGGCAGTTTAATGAATTAAGACCCTGTCTCAAATTAAAAATTACAAATGGACTGGGGATGTATCTCAGTACAGAGGTCCCGGGCTCAATCCCAGCCACTGGGATGCTGAGGCAGGAGGATTGCAGGTTGGAGGCCAACCTAGACACTTAGTAAGACCCTGTCTCAAAATGAAATTAAAAGGACTGGATTATAGTTTAGTGGTAGAGGGCTTGGTAATCTGTACAAGGCCCTGGGCACAATCTCTAGTACTGAAAAAATAATTAAAATTTTCTTTTATCCCTGAAATAGTTTTTATACCAGTAATGTTAATTCTTTTGATTTTAAGCATAGGAAACTCAGAGTACTCTATTACTTTGGTGGGGGGGATTAGTCTCTGTACTTTTAAATTTACCGCATTTAGATATTTACCACACCTGCTTAATACCTTTACGGAAATGTGTCAGTGTGAAGCATGGTGGATAAGGCAGTTGGCATTAACTCATGTAAAATGAATAATGAAATCCTTTTTCTGTGATGTTATGATTGTTTGCAGAGCCCTTCTGTGTCTCCTAACACAAGTTTCATATCCGACGGTTCCCCATCTCCACTAGGAGGAATTAAGCGAAAAGCAGAAGATAGTGACAGTGAGCCGGAGCCTGAGGATAACGTCAGGTGAAGCCGTTGTTTGGTAGCACTTTGTTAGCAAATTGCTGAAAGAGATGTGGTCTAATTAATGCTGTTTAGCTTGGAGCAGCAGTGCCTTCAGATGCTTGCCTGTGATCTTTTTATCCACCCATAATTAATGTGGAGGGCTAGAACAGTCAGTAAATTCCAGTGAGAGGTGTAAGCTATGGCTGTTAAACCCAAACATCCAGATTAGTATGCATGCAGGTTTTCATCTTCCAAGCCACTCTCCCCTCTGAGACCAGGCACTAGTGTAGCTAGACATGAGGTGTTTGGCTCTGATGGTGTGATTTCAATAGTACTGTTTGGAGATTAAATTCTCAAATTGCTTAACCTAGAAAGTTCAGTTATACTTGGACAGTAATATCGTTTGCTTTAACCTTTTCAACTGAAAAGGTTTTTCCTCAAAGAGAAATACACAAAAATCATTTTAAGACATAAATACGTATTTTTTTTAAAAACTACAAACTTGCATATATACAATTATGTTTCATGATAGAGGAGTTTTCTTTTAGCTATATTAAAATTTATAGTAGGAAACTGGTGCTTTAATTCATCTAGACATTTAGGATCATTAAATAATAAGATTAACAGTCTTTCATGGAACAAGTCCAGATTTGAGCTCTTTTAAGTTTTTAGTGCAAAAAGGCGATAATGTAAAAATCATAGCCCATTAAGAATGTAGGAAGATGACGTCTTTCAGAGTTAAACAGGATAGGAGAGGTCCATTGCTGGTGCTCCTTTTACAGCACATGAAAGTGCAACTCTTGTGTATGGTTAGAAACTTTGTGAAGGCCATGATGGTCTGCATTTTTCTAAAACCCTGTGGTTAAAGTCAGATTCACACAAGTCTGTGATCAAGCATTTACCTGGTCCCCTTTAGTTTCCATCCCTGCTCCTATAGCTCTGGATTTCCCTCTTCAAGCATGTTTTTTTTTTTCCTTACTTAACATGTAACCTGCATGATCCTGATAGTTTAATAGTAACTTGATTTTTGATCCTGGTACTGAGGATAATCAAAATAGAAATGTTTTGGGCTGTTAACATTTCTTTCATAGTACTTTTCTTGTAAAACAGTGACAATCTACATTATGGATAGAGGCTATTTCTCCTAATCGTTATTCTGTGAATTCTTTAGGAAATTAAAAATTAGTATGGTATATTTAAAAACATGACTGCAATTAATATGTGAGCTCTGGCCCACAAGGAAAAGAGCCTTTAATGGAGAATCATCTTAATGTTCTTGATCTGTCTTGATTTTTTTTAGGGATTGAAAAATGGTTATTAAAAAATCATAGATTTTGGTGACAGTATGGTTTCTTGACATTGCATTTTCAGGGATTAATGATAAATATTAGATTAATTGACCTGTTTCCAGGTTTTACCAGAATATACATAGGAGAGAAAGAGAAACAGAGTCAAGACAGAGAGACAGAGACAGAAAATAAAAAGAGATAGAATGTATGTATGTTTAATGACTGCTTCCCTTACCATCAGCAGCTCTTAGCTCCAAGAAGGATGACGTCTAAGCAAGGATAGAAAGAGTTACTAAATCATTTTATACATTTTTTACATTTCAAAATTACCTTTTAAAAGACAATCTTTTAGTATTTGGACCTTAAAACAGTTTTACAGTTGTTGTCTAATTGAAAAAACATAAAGCAGTATTAAAATTTGAGCAAACAGATGTTGTGTTTGTACTTAGTAAATGATAATTTTCTATCTTTTCCTAATGCAGTTTTATAATAGTCTTATCAGAATCATTTTTTGGGTTTTTGATGTTTAAGTTAATAAATCTAATTAAAGGAATCTAATTGAAGGAATTACTGTTTAACTCATTCTAATTTCTCATGGATAGTAAATATTAATCAATTTGGGATATAAATCAGTGAACAATCTATACTGCATGTGTATTGATTCACCATAAACTGGCTCTTCCTGACTTTTAGGTTGTGGGAGGCTGGTTGGAAGCAGCGATACTACAAGAACAAATTTGATGTTGATGCAGCTGATGAGAAATTCCGTCGTAAAGTTGTACAATCTTATGTTGAAGGACTTTGCTGGGTTCTCAGATACTATTATCAGGTACACAAATATTTTCCTGTAAATTTATAGCTAATCATTTTAGAATAATGTTGATTTAGGTCATGTATAATATTGAATAGCCTCAAATAAAACTCAAATAAATTTTTAAGCTTTACATTCATACATTTATTACCACCATATTTGTTTGTAAAGACTTTGAAGTTCATTGGTTATTAATATATAAACAAAGTTTGGTTTTGATGTAGTAAAACTGCATCATATATGTATTTGACTGCACTTGATTTTGTTTAATTGTGGTACTGGGGATTAAACTCAAGGCCTTCACATTGAGCTACATTCTTTAGTCTTTTTATTTTGAGACAGGGTCTCACTAAGTTGATAAGTTGCCTAAGCTAAGCTTGAACTTGCCATCCTCCTGCCTTAGCTTCCCAGAGTGCTGGGATTACAGGCTTAAGAGACTACTCAACTGTACTTGGGTATCTTTACCCAAGATATGTTTATGATATCTTCAAGAGTATTAAAGTTTAATAAATTAGAGTTTAAAAAGAGCCAGAAAATTAATTGCCAATCACTGAGTGACAGAACAAAAAACACAGTCTGGGAAAGACCAGTGAGAATCTGAGAGGAATTTGAACAGTCCATCTCCTCCTAACATAGTCATGATACAGGAAGTCAGTTCTGATACAACTGATCTGTATCTGACTTGAACCTTACGATAATTGGGATGTCAGATTGGTGAAAGAGTTGGTAGACACGCTGAGGAGTTTGCTCTGTAGTTAATACCTGGTTTCATACCCTGAGCCAAGTTAAGGCTGATGTGACTAGAGAGATGAAATTTGTTCATAAGTAGCACATAGTAGAATGCTCTAAATAAGTAGCACGTGATGTGAAATACTTGATTTGTGTGTTTTACTCCTACTTTCATGATATTAATTCATTAGACAAAGAATCCAAACACATCAGAAAGTTTTCTTTTCTATGAGTGTAACTGGCTTCTGAATTCTTTTTGATGTCTAGTCAAATTTCTTTATTGTCAAGAGAAAACCGTTACATGAAAATACAGTGTGTGGTGCTGGCAGTGTGGCACTTGCTTATAGTCTCCAGCATTGGAGAGACTGAGGTGGGAGGATCACTTGAGTCCAGGAATTCAAGACCAGCCTGGGCCACATAACAAGACCCTGTCTCAAAAGCAGAAAATAATTGTGGTTTGTAAAGTGAAACTGGTTGTTTAACTGTTGAACCACTATTCCAGTGCTGTCCCCAGCTACTTCCTTGCTCAATAAATGCAAGCTGCAACTTCTCTTAGTTTCCTTTGATGATGGCAGCTCTAGAGTTGGAAGGAAATGCCACCAGGTTCATTTTAAGGGTAGAAATCTTCACCAAAATGTTTTTGTGAATGTAAAGTTTGGTATTAACTAATTATTAAAGATATTTTGCAGAATTATTTTAAGGAGCCACTATTAGAAAGCAAAAAGTTTAGACTTAATCGAAATAATATTTATGGTTCTTGGGGAAAAAATTAACGTCTAGTCTACCAAAAAATGTATACATCAGGAAAAGAAAAACTTTTATAAATATTTTAATACTAAATTTATTGAGACATCAGGAGATCAATACAAGTTACTTTTGGCCTCTGAAATTTTAAGACATGCTCAGAGTGGTGGCCTGACATGTTGACAATGAGGATTAACCAGCATACCATGTTTTTATAAATAGAGTATTATAATAGATGAATCTTTTCTTTTCCAGTGTTCATAATTAACACAGGGTGTGTGTGTGTGTGTGTGTGTGTGTGTTTTCTGTTTTTAATCATTCTAGGGCTGTGCTTCCTGGAAGTGGTATTATCCATTCCATTATGCTCCATTTGCTTCAGACTTTGAAGGTATTGCAGATATGCCTTCTGATTTTGAGAAGGGCACAAAACCGGTAAGCTTAGTTCATAATTGATAAAACAATAGAACTTTGAATTGCATAATAATTTTTTAAGTCTTTAACTTACTTTCTCTTTTGCAGTTTAAACCACTGGAACAACTTATGGGAGTTTTTCCAGCTGCAAGTGGTAACTTTCTACCTCCATCATGGCGAAAGCTCATGAGTGATCCTGTGAGTTTCTTAGTATCTTGAGTGGGTGGGTAACTGGGTTTTTATCATATATTTTATTCACATTAGTCACAATTGCTTTTGCATCTCACAGTTAAAAAACTGAAGTCTAGAAACAAAGAATTTGAATTCTTTGGTATATTTTTTACATGTACTTTTTTCCCTGCTTCCTTTGGGCAGAAATATCCTATTCAATAAATAAAATTGGTTTGTGTTTGGCCTATGTGTAAGTCTTTATCTTTGTATGTTTCAATCATGTATGATGGCTTTTAGAGCTGAAAAGTCTAGCTTGCTTGAAATTACAACTGAACTGGTTTTGAAAATGTGAGACCCAGTCAGAAGTACAAAGTATTCAAGGAGATAAATCCTTCATTATTGGCCTGCCTGTGGCCCACAGTTGTCATTTCTGTATTTCCTTTCTCCTTTTTATCTTTCAAATACAATTGTAAATTTCATATTACCAGTCCTAGAATTAATGGTGTCAGAGCTTAACATTTTTTGAAAAGGAATGGACCTCATTCCTCTTCAGGGCTGATAAATTGATGGAAGTCATAGCAAATGCTTTGTAACAGGGTGATGTGACTTTTGTTTTGATTCTTTACTTTTCTCCCTGATGCAGGATTCTAGTATAATTGACTTCTACCCTGAAGACTTTGCTATTGATTTGAATGGGAAAAAATATGCATGGCAAGGTAAAATCTAGATATTCTTTCTTTAAAAGAACTTTTGGTAAAACTGAGCAGTCATTTACTTATGGGGTGAAAGAATTCTGGAAAAGGTATTTTTAGAATTATAGTATATGTGAAAAATTGGCATTTGTCCATCCCACCTGTAATTAGCAATGATTAATTTTAATCGTAACATTCTGATAAATGGTAAATTAGTTTGACGTATGTCAGTAGTGAAGTCTTTTGTCTCCTTGTGATTAATCAGTACAATTATTCCACCCTTCTGTAGTTCATTGTCACTTTTCGAGGTTGCTGAGAGAGAAACAGGGTCATGTCCATGTGGGGTTCACTTGTTCTCTGTGGAAGACTTTTTCAATGCTGAAAACTTTTTTCTTCCCCCATCCATTCAGGACTGAACCTAGGGCCTTCACATTGAGCTACATCCACAGCCCTCTTCCTGTTTTTTGATAGGGTCTCACTAAATTGCCCACACTGCCCTTTTGCTGGGCTACCTTTCCTGCCTTGGCCTCCCAAAATGCTAGGATTACAGGCCTGTGCCACCATACTCAGCTATGCTGGGAAAACTTTTGAAAAATATACTGGTAACTTTTATTTAGTATGAATACTTGACGTTGGTCATTGCTTTACCTGTTATTTTTATTCCTTCTATTAACAGATTTTTCTTTTTTAGGAATAGGAGTGTAAGATTAGTACTAAAGGTGTGCTGTTCACAACTTAACATATCTTAGAGAGAGAATGTAAAAAATGATAAAACTCTTACAGAGAACCACTAAGCCAGCTATTGTTTCTCATCAATGCCTCCTATCAGCAAACCATTTTAACCTTTTCTTCTACTGCATATTCTTCTAGGTTAATAAGCAAGTTTGGTAAAACCATGTCTTCATTTTTCCTTGATGATTCCCTAAAGTGGGGATGACCAACCAGTGAAATGAGTTTTAAGAATTGTAAGGTAGAGGGGCATAAATAGTCATTTTACAGATTGAAACTTTTTATCTCGTGAGCTTTTAGCATTGATTTTTGGTTTCCTTTGGTAGCAGAGATTTCTGGTTGCTTCCGTAGAGTGATAATAAGAAAGGCAACGTGGGGGGAGCTGTAGGAAGTGTTGTTATGGATGGATAGGTTGGCATCTCAGGTGGATTTTCAAGGAGCTTTGTGGAGGTTGTTTTGATGTGAGAAAGAAGCATAGGAGAATGAGGGATAGCAAAAATAATGGATAAATAGGAAGTAAGCAAATATATTTATGTGTTTGTTAAATACTATAGATAAGGAAATAATCGAATCTTTGCCTGGATTTACTAAATCAATAAATAATTAAATATCTGAGCATACAGATGACTTGCTAACTGTATCACTGCATTGATTTGTGTCACTTGCATATAAATACACAGAAACAAAGGAAAGATCTTTTTTTTCTTGTGGTACTGGGGATCAAACTCAGGACCTTGTACTTGGCAGGCAGGCACTTATTCCACTTAGCTATATCCCCAGCCCTGATTTGTGTAACTGACAAGGACTATTTTCTATATAATTTAACTCTGGGCAGAGGGGGGGGATAAGGTAATGTACAACAGTTCCAGTTTTTCCACATCCTTGCCAGCATTGTCATGTGATAATAATATCCTAATGAGTATGAAGTATTATTTCATTGTGTTTTTGATTTTCATTTCCCTGGTTTATTAGTACTGTTGAGCATGTTTTTGTGTTCTTGTTTGCCATTTATATATTGACTTTGGAGAAACGTCTATTCAAGACCTTTGCCATGTTTTAATTGTGTTTGATTTTGTTGTTGTTGTTGATCATCAAAATTCTTTACATAGTCTGGCATTAACCCCTTGTTAGATGTATGATTTGCATATTTTTTCCATTCTGCACATTTTCTTCACTCTTGTTCCTATATCCATTGATGCACAAAAGTTTTTAATTTGGATAAAGCCTACTTTATGTATTTTTCATTGCTGTGCCTTTGGTATTATATCCCAGAAATCATTGCCAAATCTGATGTTGTAAAATCTTTCCATGTTTTGTTCTGTAAGTTGTATTTTAGCTCTTAAATTTAAATCTTTAATCTATTTGAGTTTCTTTTTTATGTGGGATAAACGAAGAGTTTAACTGCATTCTTTTGTATGTGGATATCCAGTTTCCTTAGCACCAGTTGTTGAGAAAATTGTTTCCCATTGAATATCCTGACAGTTGTTAAAAGTCAACTGACTTTATATGTGAAACTCCTTCATCAATTCTGTTGGTCTCTCTGTCTTGTCTTGTGCTAGTACCATACTCTTTAAATTACTGTAGCTTTATAGTAAGTTTTAGTCAGAAATTTTATCCTCAATTTATTCTTATTCAGGATTGTATTGGCTAGTTGGGGTCCCTTGAGAGTCAATATGCATTTTATGATAGGTTTAAATTTTGATATTTAATAATTTTATATTGTATATTAATAATTTGTACTTAACCTGCATGGCAAGAAAACATTTTTTGAGATAAAACTTAATATTATTAGGAAATGTTATTTCTCCATTAACAGTTTTTAAATTTGGTGGAAGTAATGATAATACAGTACTAGATTAAATTCTTGCCAACGCTGAATATATCTTAAACTGATAGAAAATAAAATATGTCTGGGTTCTTTTTCAACATTTTTGAGTGTATATTTAACAACATTATGTGCAAATTAGTAACAATGCTGTATTCTTGTAGTATTTGCTTAGTATAGATATACCATATAGTAGAGTTGATTGATGTACATTTTGTGTGAACAGAGAATTTAATTTGACACAAGTGACACAGTGGCAGAGCCAAAATCTGAACCTGGAGTCTGACTCCAGAGCTCAGATTTGGAAGTAACTGTGCTTACCTGAGCATAACTACCACCTGCAATGTCTTTGGGTGAAGTGGGTTGAGAGGGTTAAGTGAGGTAATGAGTGTTACATATTAAGTCTTGGATGCTGGTCTCATTTTTTAATATCTACACGCTTTCAAGCACTCTTGCTATTGCAGCTAGAGTAAGGCATTTCGTTCTACCCTGGCCACTAGGATTGATTTGTTGCTTGGTAACTTCATTGCTGTCAGTAGCATTGCAGGTTGCTTAATGATTGGATTGAGCTTCTGAAGTCAACATTGTAGGAAAATCTTACTGTAGGAAAGTCTTGCAGTTGATTTTTTTAAGATTCTAAATCTAAAAGAAAATAAAAGCTAGACAGTGCTATAATATTTCGTTCATGTCTTTCTCATAAATGAAAACAAAACTTAAGTACAATCTTGGATGACTCCATAGTGTTTCCCCCCTTATGTGATTACTATTTGAAATAGCCTCACTCAGAGGATAGATAGTAATATTTTTCAAAAGTCATACTAGACCTTTCTTTCTTTATACTTAAAAAATTGTCCTTACTACATAGTAAATTAAACATTTCCTTACATTGAAAATATAGTAGCTGAAATATGAATGACAACTTTGGTAACTTTTTACTTCTCATAATTGTCAAATGCTGTACAGTTTCAAGTGGTAATAGTTTCAAAATTATTTAGCTCTGTTTAGCATTTGTCTTTGTTATTTGCCTTATATTTTTCATTTAGCCAAAATACTGTTGTGACTGTATAATAGCAGAACATAGAAACATTTCAGTAACTTTGTTCATTTTTGTAGTAATAGATATTGTGTCAATGATATGCTTCTGAAATTTATGTACTAAAGTCCACAGAAAGCAGAACCTTTAATTGCAGCCAACTCTAGAGGATCATTTTTAGTCCCTAGATGAGCCCCATGTGTCCTGTTCCTCCTCCAGATTATTTAAGCAAGTCTGTAAAGAATCTTTATAAATAAATTAATTAGCAGGCTTTAAAATACCAACAGCCTACTGTTAAATTTTGGAGCTGGAAGAGACCCTCCATGTTGTTGCATAGAATTTCTGAATATTTCAGTTGAATAATCTCATTTAGCAAAAGAAGAAACCAGGTACCAGAAAGATAACCAGACAACTCCAGGGCCCAGGAGGATGGGTTGGCCTGCCTGTGGCACCTTCTAGTGAGCAAGGGTGGGGCATAGACTGGTGCCAGGTGTGCCCTTCATCGTGTCATCTGAAAATTGTATTGCCACAAAGATATAGAAAGCAGAGTGTTTCATACAAGCCCTTTTTAAGTATGAAAAATATAGAAGATGTTTCTTTTACTGCCACTTACAAAATGTGTACATCTAAATTTTGGCTGAATGACCCACTAGAGTTCAATTTTGAAGTATCTTTATTTATATCAATGGGGGTTGTCTACTAACATGTTTATTTGGATTAGTGCTAGCTGCAATGCTTTGTGTGTTTGCTTCTCCAGGTGTTGCTTTGTTGCCCTTTGTGGATGAACGAAGGCTGCGAGCTGCCCTGGAAGAGGTATACCCAGACCTCACTACAGAAGAGAGTAAGACTTGCAAAGCACTTGGTCAATCCTGAGTCTGTGGATTGTAGACTATGCATTTCTCTACAGAATTGGGCACCCTCCTATTTGTCACATTTCCCTTAAGAGTGCATAAGTCATTGATTTTACTTTTTACAACAAACTGTTAACTTTGCTTCCTAATCTATTATCTATAAATTGAGTAGCACTTAAAATTTTTTAGCCATTTATAAAAAGCAACGTATCAAGAATATCCTTTGACTTTTTTATTCTTATGTGACATGAGCACATAAAAAATGTTTTTGTCTATTGAAAAGGTGCTTATTTCTTCCACCAAAACAAGTATTTGCCCTTTGAATGCTAATTTGAAATGTTATTTGTATAAAAAGTGGATTTTTGTAATTACTACTGACTGTAAAAAGTATTTAGATGGGGAAATGCAAGCTGAGCTCTGTCAAAACTTTTATTTTGTGCCATTGTAAGTATGTAAGAAACAATTTATCAGTTGTCTTGAGGATGATCTTTGTCATCAGATGATACACTTAGTATGTCCATAGGGAATGTTTGTATTTTTCTCATACAAAGATGTGGGGTTTGTAAATGCTATGCCAGAACTAAGGTTTTAAAATTTAGATGCTTTCCTTGGTTAAGTGAGCTGTAGACAGAATTATTTGATGTGTGGTTTTTATTCTTTTCTTACTTTTTTCTCAGACAGAAGAAACAGCCTTGGAGGCGATGTTTTGTTTGTAGGGAAACATCACCCCCTCCATGACTTCATTGCAGAGCTGTACCGAACAGGTTCCACAGAGGTATGGTGTACAACTGGTTAATGAAGAATGCATTTAAAAAATATTTTAATAAAGCATAGACACTACTATCTTCAGAACTTTTTCATCTAGTCATACAGAAAATCTATACCCATTAAACAATATCAAACAATACCTGCCCATTCCACTATCCCTCCTCAGTCTGTTGCCTCTCTTCTGTTCTCTTCCTCTATGAATTTGCCTCTTCTTTGGTACCTTCTATAAGTGGAATCATACATTTTTTATTTTCTGAGTCTGGCTTTTTTCACGTAATGTATTCATGCTGTAGTGTATATCAAAATTTTATTCCTTTTTATGACTTAATACTTTTCCACTTATATTCATAAGCCATATTTTCTTTCTTTGTGTCTTGATCCTTAAATTATTTCTACCATTTGCCTCTTACGAATAATACTCCTGTGTACTCAAGTGTACCAGTATCTGCCTAAGTCCTATTTTCCACTCATTTGGGTAAACAGTATAATTAGGAATGCATCTTTCCACAGCCAGTGGATGTCCCACCTGAACTTTGCCATGGAATTCAAGGCAAGTTTTCTTTGAATGAAGAGGCTGTTCTTCCAGATCAGTAAGCATTCATTTGTATATACTTGAGGCGACTAGAAGGAAGTTTAGTTAGCATTATTGTGTAATATTTTATTTTCTAGTACTAGTGAATACAGAGAAAAAAACCTTGTTGGACTAAAAGAGGCTTATATTCAAAGCCTTCGTCCCCTTGTAAGGGGACCTCTGGGGGCCCTTGGAACTCTGTTGGGGGCATCCACAGGGTCAGAATTTTCATAATCTAAGACATTGTGGTGTTACTTGATTGTCGTTCATTCTGTTTCTTGAGTGCACAGTGTTTTCCAGAGGCTCAATCTAATCAAATATATCAAAAAATGCAATCAGAAGCAGAGAAGAGAATGCAGATGTTAGGTAGCCAGATACTGGCTTTTTAAAAATGTAAAACAGTGGCCCGCTTCTCATTTATTTTTGTTTCACTTTGTAAAAATAGTTCTTTTTCATTAAAATGCAATTTATGTTAACATGTAACAGGTTTGCTTTTAATTTAGTCTTTTTAAAATTTCTTAGTTTTAATTTTTAATAGATAAATATTGATAGAGATAACCAACATAAGCAAAAGCTCCTTGAGGTCTTCAGTAATTTTTAAGAATGGAAAAGAATTTTGACACCTGGGTTTGAGACCTGCTGCTCCTGGGTATATCTTCATGATTGAAATTGCTTACCACAACGTGTGCATATCTTCATCTTTTCTAGGTCAATATTAAATGGTTTTTGAAGGGGTTACACTATATTATAATCCCTGTAGCAGTTTGTGAGAGATCTTGTTGCACTGCATTCTGGCAAACCCATGGACCACTGTGATGACGTTAACTTTGTTTGTTTGGTAGTTGCTTACTCTGGCCTCTTATGATTTGCAGTTGCATTTCTCTGTTTGCTAAGAAATGTAAATATCTTATGGCTAATGGTTAACCATTTGGTTTTGCTCTTTTTTTTTTTAATTCTCCCCCCCCACCCCCACCTTTTTGGTTTGCAGTGAGTTTCTGTTTTTATTTTACAAATTCTGACATCTCATGATTGTTTTCTGTTCATGAAACGATAAATAAAGAAGACAAGGTCATTTTTAAAAACACAAGTGGTCATATTGTTTTTGTTAATGCATCTTAATGATTTTTCTAAAGCCTAACAAGCATAGCAACATCTTGCTTCCACTTACTTGAGGTTATAATTTACAAATAGATGGTTCTTCTTTTATTTCCCTTTAGAGTAGTATGTTCTCCTGTTCCCATGTTACGGGATCTGACACAGAACACTGCAATCAGGTAAGTTCTCCAAAATTCATAGCACTCACTCATAATGCAGCTCTGAACTTCCACATACAGTTTAAAAGACCTCTGATTTAGAGGGAAATGGCAACTGTTAGTGCACCAATGCTTTGCAGTTGGAGAGTCCCTGTGCTGCAGACTGCCAAACAGAGCCTCTTGACTTTAAATTATGTATATTGTTAAGGTTACTGATTTAGCAAGCGTGCTTATCTGTTTTCTGGTTTCCCCTGACAACCTCTAATTCTTCTTGGATTAAGAGAGTGGGAGTTGCTAACAGTTTGCCACATAGAAACAAACAACTTTCCTGTATTATAATGGACTGTTAATTTTTGCAGTTGTGGCCCTGTAGAGTTTAAAACAAAAATACTATGTAATAAGTTTTAGTTAGGATGAGATAGACTATCTGTGAACATTTTTATCAGTAGTTGTGAATATACAGGGCTCATTTCTGTAGTCTGGAAAATGTACATATTCCTCAGGTTTTCAATAGTGACAGCATCTTGTGTTGAGTAAAAACAATGTAAAATATAATATGATATTTTAGCATACAAAATCATTCTTACTATTCATCTGTGTAATATGATCTTGTAAAGTGGTCTTGATGGCTTAATTTATGGAGATATTTCCTAGATATTCAAGAATTTGATAAAAGCTTGCTAGTTCTGAATCTTCCTTTCTCACCCATTTTTATGATTTCTTTCCCTCTCAGGAAATATTTTAGATTTCTCATTGTGAAATTTAGGCATGTTTATTTCCTCTTTAATGGATTTGGATAGTAACTGATTGCCACTTTAGAAAGGTTTTTATTTAAAAAAAACTACTCTATGTTAGGAAAATCTGTCTGAATTAGTTGCTTTCACTTACCTTTCCGCATGATTGTTTTGTTTGTATTTACATGTAACTGGTCCTGGCTCTTTGTCTTTGTGCTCTTTTGTTAAGGGTGGAGCATAGGCTTTAAAGCTGCGCTCCTCGGCCCATCACGGCCATCTGGCCCTGACAGGCTCGGTGTGGACACTGTATTTTCACCCTGGAGTCTGCTGCTTTGGGCCCCTTAATTGCCCCAGTTTTCTCATTGGGTTTTTGCTTGTGTTCCTCAGTTTTTCTGCACCTTTTCCAGGACCTTCCTGCCTTGCTGTCTAGAAATAGTTCATTCTGCATACCTATCTCAGTGAAGATAGAGAGACTTGCCAGAGGAGAGTTATAGAGTCAGTAGACAGATCCTGGAGTTTATGTTTTGGCAATGATACTATTTTTGGCTGATTCTGAGCTTGAAGTAGAATTTAGTAACCACTGTGTTTATTAAATTTATAAAACAAACCAAATCTTGGATCTAGGTACATAGTCAAATATATTGAAACTACACTTTTATATTGAAAATAACTCAGACAAAAGTTGATTTGTATTGAACTTCCTAAAGACTTGTAAAAGACCAAAGTTAACTTTTATTTCATGAAGTCATATTCAGCATGTTCTCTAAGGGTAATGTTGGATTTAGATCCAGTTTTTTGCAGTTTTTTGTGTGTGTGCTTGATTCTGGGCTGGTTGTGCATCCCAGTGTTATATTTCCTTTATAAATAAAAATCTATAACTGCAGTCTCCAGTGTCAGTTTCCCGTTGTAGTTTGACTCCTGTCCTTTTTTCCCCTTCTCTGTGTAGATGCATCGAGGACCCCATTCCATATTTGAGAAGTTGGTTCGTTAAGTTGAATTTAAGCAGCTTACTCCCAATCTGATTGATCTTATCTGTAGTGTTGAGAGAGCATACTGTACAAGTCATTGAAGTGCCCTGAGTTTATGGAAGGACCCTTAGAAAATACAATCAGCTGTGACCTAAGATACCTTCCCCTGTACCAGTTCTGTTTTCATAAGTCGTTTGACTTTGAAAGAACTGAGCTATCTCCCTTCATTTTCCTCATGCTGATCTTCTACCATTGAAATTTGCTTACACATAGTATCTTTGGAATAATTCTGTACTAACTTTAAATATCTAAATCTTTTTGGGATATAATTTTAAATTACAGAAGTTATCTTCCCAGGACAGCAGCACAATTTTGTGTTTATTTGGCGGGCTAGATGTTTTCATCCTTGTACACTTGGGTGTTTTTGAGGCCAGTCAAGACTTGGTAGAGCCACGGCTCTGTCTGCACCCTGCTTCTGCATAGGTCCCTCCTTGCTGGTCCCATCAGCATCCTTTGGCCTTTGTGCTTTCCCATTGTGAAGAGCACCTCCATTGTTTTCTCTGCCTGACCATGGCCTAACCTTTCTTGGTTTTCTCCCTTCTAAAACAAATGTATAGTTTAATAATTTTTGCATGTTATTTTCAGCAGTGACACAGATATTTTTTCCCCTCCATACCTCATTGTGTAATTCTGAGCCCATGTAAAAGCATAAAAGCTCAGCTTATCCCATGTTGGCACCAGTATTTGCTGTATTCTTCCAAGAGCCACAAACTTTCTTCAGACAACTGTTTCTCAAACTTTCTGTATTCATCTTTGGATAAATTAGGTAAGGAATAGAATGATTGGTATCTTTAAGGAAATTTTTAAAAATTGTAAATGTGTATGGAGATGGAGTTTTTAAATGTAACCATCCAAATTGTTTGATTAATCATGCGTACTTTTATTTGTATAACTGAGTAACAAATGCAAAGATAACATTATGTAATACAGCAACCACTGTTAATTCCCTACTATCTTCTCTATAGTTTTGTATTTCCTTTATTGTTTTTGTGTTATTCTGGCTTATGTCTATTTGGTTGTTGATATGTTTCCATTCTTTTGTCTTTAAAATAAAAAAATATATATATAATCATCCCTACAGCATTTGTAAGGTTCATTGTTGACAAAAGATAACTCAAAATCAGAAGCTTGGAGAAGGTGGAATACATAAAATCATCAGACCTGATGATGGAAAGCAATTGGGAGCATTTGACCTCCACTGCCAATATTACTTTATAGGACACAGAACTGCTTAACCTCGCCTGCTAAAATGTCGCAGTTCTATAGACTCTCTTTAAGTGCTTTAAAATGTCAAGTATATGAATCATGAAATTTTTCTTACAAGATGTTTACTTTGGTATGTTGATTTGGCATTAATTATAGCATATACCAGAGAAAGGTAGAGTAAAAATAAAACTTTGTATTTGGAATTGTTGGCTTCCTTTTTACTAAGGGTGCTAGTACTCTCAATTAAAATAGGATCACTACAGATAGTTCTTAAAAGTGAATCATCCAAGAAAGATTTTGTGTATTCCCTTCCTTTTCTACTGAGACTTTGCTACCATGTTTTCTTCTAGTCATGCTCGTTTTGCCCTTGGTGTATTTATGAAAACAGCCACTGAAATGACAGGGAGGTTGCTTATCAAGGGAGGGATCCATTATGCTGCTCTTGGGGGTTGACCGAGTGCTGGGTGAGCAGCACTCCTATGCCTATATGTGGCAGTGGTAGATCTAGTTCACAGAATTAGATGAAACAGTATAAACCTGAACATAATTCTCTTACAGTGGCCAAGTATCCCAGGCTGTCTGGGGCTATTTTCGTTTGTGTTTTTGCAGTGCTAGGAATTGAACGTGAGTTCTTTGCACAGGCCTCTACTCATGAACTATACCCAACCCCTGTAGGCAAGCACCCTGCTGTGTCATGGCCACCCTCAGGCCTTGTCTTCACTCCTGCTCTCCTTGTTGAACTCCTCAGAGCTTCTGTGTTCCTGTGTTCATGCTTTCCTGCTCAGTGTTACTGTGTTCCTTCCCGAGATAAATTCTCCACAGTTAGATCTTTGTTTCTCTGGTGGAAGTTGTCAAAGAGTAGTCTGTATTT
The DNA here is from genome assembly GCA_004027595.1 of Dinomys branickii. Lineage (NCBI taxonomy): Eukaryota > Metazoa > Chordata > Mammalia > Rodentia > Dinomyidae > Dinomys > Dinomys branickii. The sequence continues at coordinate 297,624 of PVLD010000108.1, read as the reverse complement.
TTTTTTTTTCCTTCAGTGTTCTATCTGTAGGGATTTAAATCCTAAACCTGAAAAGAAAAAGAATGCTGATACATAAAGTTACCTTAGGGTCTTGGCCTGATGGACTCTCACTGTGTCTTTCATGTTGGAATCATGAGTGACATCACCACACTGGAAAAGTAGATTTCTAAAACAACACATCTTAGTGTATGGTTTTTAAGGAACCAATTTAAATACTAAAGATCGCTTAACCTGGGGAGGTTTACCTCATGTTAGGAGAAGTGCCTTCAAAGTGTTCTGAAAGACCCAAGGAAAAGGAACACTTTAATCTTTTGAGATCATAAATAGTGTTTTTTGCTGGTCCTGGTGGCACATGCCTGTAATGGCAGCTCCCGGGAGACTGAGGTAGGAGAATCACTGAGTTCAAAGCCAGCCTGGGCCAGTGAGACAGTGTCTCCAAATAAGCAGGTAGATAGATAGAGTCTGTCTTTTCAGTGGAGATTTCCAAACTCACCTTTAGATGCTCATTTTGTTTCTCCTGCTGGTTTGTACTATATTGAGAATATCATTTACTTTGTTGGGTATGGTTTAGAGGGAGGTAAAGGAGATCTTGGGGATTGTTGTCCTTCTGACTTAGGAGTCTTTTCCCTTTCAGAGCATCAGCATAAAAGATGGACTTTTAAAACAATTTTGTTAAGAAACAGTGCATGTAGTACATATTGGACACCTAAGTGGATTTGTCTTCCAGATTTTAGCTTTAACTGTCTTACTAAATCACTGGCTGTTGTCCTTCAGGGGTAATGATCCCTACAGTGATGGCTAGGATTGTCTCTTCTCTCTCAGAGCTTATAGCGTTGGCTGTTTCCTTTTCTCAATTTCAGGTCTGTTTTAATATGATGAGGAGATAGCGCTCATCTCAGGCTTTCTCTGGACTTGAGCTCCATCATAGTTCCAGCGCCGCTCTGCCCTGGTGCTGGCGCCGGCCTGGCTGTTGTCCAGGTCCTCTTCAAGGTTCTTCCCCCAGCTCCCTCCACAGCAGTGCCACGTGGTTCTTTCTAAAAAGATTCTTGATCACTTTTACCTCCTTGCCACTGATGGCACCTCACTCACTTCCAATGGGCACTGTTTCTGTACACTTCTGCTAGTACACTTTACCCTCCAGCCCATCCCTTTCAGAGAAGGAAACCTTGAGCATTTGAAGCATCTGCTGCATGTAACAAGTGAGCTTGTGTCCTATTTCTTTAGGATGGTGCTAGCTGTACAGTGTATCTGCCCTGGAAGAATTGAGGATATAGTCAAACCGCTTTTGTGTAGGGCTTCTCTCAGCTCCCCATGGAGAAGGCCTTCTCTTCCTAAGTTTGGGAAGGAGGCCATGTTTGTTACTTTTCTTTTTTTTCTTTTTAAAAATTTTTCTTCCAATGCTGGGAATCCAGCTGAGGGCCTTGCTCACACTATGCCCTTGCTGACACTGAGCTATATCCCTGGCCCCAAATTTAATTTTTAAAATTGGAATATATGTATACTTTTATTTATGAGTAAAAATGTTGTAATTCAGTAAGCATATACAATGTGTGATCAAGTCAGGGTAATTAGCATTTCTGTCTCCTATATTGTTATTTCTATGTGTTGGAAGCATTCATATTCTTGTTATTTTGAATGTTTGATTGTTGTAAACTAGTTGCCCAGTTGTGCTGTGTGACATTAGAACCACCCCATCTAGCTATTTTTAATTTCCATCCTGTATCTCCCAGTATTCCACATCCTTTCTTTCCTTGCTTCTAATGACCTCTTTCAATTCTATGTTACCAACTTCGTTAGCCTTTGCAAGTGAGTGAGAACGTGTGGTATTTGTCTTTCTGTGTGTCTTGGTTACTTTAGTATTGCTAGGACAAAATACTTGACACACATAAATTAAAGGAGGAAGGTTTAGAGTTTCAGTCCATAGTTGGCTGGCTCCAAGGCATAGCAGAATGACAGAAGAGAAACGGTTCATAGGATGGCAGGCAAGAAGCAGTGAGACTTCCTTCTTCTTTCCCTTTTTATTCCACCCATGTTAAAAGTCTGTTGGTTAGTGCCACCCACACCCCAGTTTAGGTCTTCCCTCTTCAGTAAATCCATCATGCACACCTAGAAAGAACTATGCTAAACAAATCAGTGGACTAACCCAGTGTCACATACCCATGATCTAATCACCTCCCAAAGTCCCAACAATGAATACATGAGCCATTGGGGAACATTTAGATATAAGCTGCCCCATTGTGCCTGGCTTATTCTACTTAATATAAGTTTTGCTTGACATAACATTTTTATTTATGTTGCCACATATGATAGGATTTCAGCCTTTCTTAAGACTGAATAACATTCCATTGTGCATATATGCCATACATTTTAATCTGTTCCTCAGTTGACATCTTGGTTATTAATAGTGCTGCAATAAATATGAATGTACAGGTGTCTATTACAATTATTTTATTTCCTTTGGATATATGCCCTATAATAGAATTTGGGATATAGCTCGACAATAGAGAGTACTTGCCTACCTGAGTTTGATTCCTAGCACTACAAACAAACAAAGTGGATATATTCCCAATAATGAGATGTTGGATCAGATGGTAATTCTGTTTTGTTTTCTGAAAAACCTCCATTCTATTTTCCATAATGGCTATATAGTTTATATTCCTACTGATAGTGTATAGGGGTGCCCCTTTTCATCATTCTTTCCAGCATTGCTTAATTTTTGTCCTTTTGCTAATAGCCATTCTAATTAGAGTGAGATGATACCTCATAATGGTTTTCATTTGCATTTTCCTAGTATTAGTGCTGGTGAGCATTTTTTTTCCTGTATCTTTGTTAACCACTTGTATATTTCAAGAAATGTCTATTTAGATCATTTGCCCTTTTTTAAATGAGATTATTTTGGGGTTATTGCTGTTATTTGAGTTCTTATACCTTCTAGACATTAACTCCTTATCCAATCAAAAGTTTGCAAAAATTTTCTCCCCCTATGTAGGATGTCTCTTGACTCTGTTCTTTCCTTTGCTGTGCAGAAGCTTCTTAGTTTGATGTAATCTCATTTGTTTGTTTTACTTTTGTTGTCTGCATTTGGAGTCTTATCAAAAAAATCTTTGCCTATCTCAACCTCTTCAAAAGTGCTTTGTTTTCTCCTGTTTCATAGTTTTGGGTCTTATGTTTAGGTGCTTGATCCAATGACCCAGTTCTTTGGTCCTTGACTCAGCCTTTTTTCTTTTGCAGAGGGTGTGACACATAGTGAGAAGTAGGGTAGTGTACTTTGATTTTGGGGGGATATGTACATTCAATTTGCCCAACATATTCATTGAAGGGACTATCTTTCTCCCGTGTTGTTGGTTCCTTTGTCAGAAATCAGTTGGCTGTAACATGTGGATTAATTTCTGGATTTTATTCTGTTCTTTTCATCTCTGTGTCCTGTTTCTTATGCCAGTGTCACTCTGTTTTGATGCTGTGTTTTGAAGTCAGATACTGTGATGCCTCCAATTTGTTTTTGTTCAGGATTGCTTGGACTATTCTGAGTCCTTCATGGTCCCATATTAATTTTGTAATTGTTCTTCCTAATTCTGTGAGGAATGCCATTGGTATTTTGATGGGAATTGTGTTGAAACTATGGAATGTTTTTGGGTGGTGTGGACATTTTAAGAATATTTATTTTTTAAATCTATGAATGTAAGGTGTCTTTCTATTTTGTATTCCCAGAGTTCTTTCATGAATATTTTTATTTTGTTTATGGACTCCTTTAACTTCTTTGGTTAAGGTTATTCCTAGGTAGTTTGTTATTTAAAAACATTGGATATTGTGAATGGGATTTCTGTGTGTCTGTGTTTATGTGATGTGTGTAAAATGCTACCCTTTTTTGGTACGTTGATTTTATATTCTACAACTACTAAATTTGTTCATCATACAATAGTTTTTTGGTGGAATTGGTAGATTTTCTATGTAACATCATCTACAACAAAGGATAATTTGACTTCTCTCCCAGTTTGGATGCCCTTTAATTTTTTTGTCTTGCTTAAAATTGCTTTGGCTGTTATTCAGTACCACGTAGAATAGGAGTGATAAAAGTGGACATGTTTATCTTATTCTGTATCTTAGAGGAAGCACTATTAGTATGATATTGGTTATAGTTTTTTCATATAGGGCCCTTTATTATATTGAAATACTTACTTTTGTACCTAATGTCTGTATCTGTTGAGGTGATCACATGGGTTTTAGTTTTCAATGTATTGATATGGTCTTATATTTATTGACTTGCAAATGTTGAATCATCCTAATGTCCCTAAGATGAGCTCCACTTGATCATGGTTTATGATCTTCTTAAGGTGCTATTGGGTTTGATTTAGAAATTTTTCATATGTATTCTTCAAGAAAACGTCTTTGGTTTTCATGTTAAGGTTATGTGGGCCTCACAGAGTACATTTGGTAGAATTCCCTCCTTTTCACTATTTTTGGAATAATTTGAAAATTAGTGTTGGTTCTTTAAATGTTGTGTAGAATTAAGCAGTCTTCATTGCATTTATTTCCTCTGCCATTGTGTAACAAATCCTGTCCTACCTTCAACCATAACTCTTAGATAGTGTTTTCCTTGGTCTCCAGGTAAATGTATTTCCTTTCTCCTTCCCTTTAACACACATTGAAAAAGATGTGCATGTAAAAGGCACAGGCACACACATGCTTTGACTCAGCATCTATTCTGTGCCTGTTATGGATTTCCTGCATTTTTCCTTATAGAACTGTTATCAAGGATTTTTTTTTTTATTTCCCTTGGTAAAAGGGGAGGTACTCACCCTAATACTGTCTGTGCAGTAATGTCCAACAGTTTGGTAAACTGCTGAAAAACCCTACTGAAACAAAGATACCTGCTTCGAGACACTTTAGTTGCAAATTTTGCCAGTTTCCACTCTTTACTTTGTATCCATAAAGTGCAAAAGAACCCCAGTGCATAACTGTTCTCTCTGTTGTGCTCTGAAGCTTTGATCAGTGCCTGTCTTGTTTTGTCCTTGCTGTGCCACCCTGCTGGTAGGGAGCTTTGAAGGCAGTGGCAACTGCCCGTGAAGGGTGAGTTGTATAAGGAATTCATTGAATAAATGAAATGTTGTTCAGCTGTTCTTGAGCTTATGGTATTTGTATTGTAAATATGAAGCTAATGTTATGTACTTAAAATATACAGTGAAATCTGACTGCAACGACATTTTCTTGGTAACACATGGACCCTACTTGTTAAAGTGGCAATATTCAAAAAGGAAAAAAAGTGATCTAAAAACATCCACCAGTTCAGTAAAATCTTTTTCTTTAGTAAATTTTTTTCAACTGACAATAACTGTAGTTTATAATTATTAGAAGAATTTTGGGGAGTATTAAAATCACAAAGAATGAAAGTTAGTGATTGTACAGCAATAATCAGTAATAATCTGTTGATGAGTATGTGGTTAACCTATTGTATATATATTTTTCCCATCACGACATTTTTTAAAACTGTTATCTGAGGATTCCACTTTTAGGAATAAGCCTGGTTTCTTTAACCAGTCCACTGTTATTCATATGTTTAGGTTTATAGTCTTTGGACATTATGAGTAAGGGTGCTGTAAGCATGTTTAAATTTAAATCTAATGAATAAACTGCTAGAAGAGGCGTTGTGGGGTCAGAAGGAAGATTTGTATACCTGCTTACCAACCTTTATGATAAACACATACTGCCCCCACTCCAGGAAGGAAATTTGGCCCAGCTTATACTCAAAATGTGATTGTATACCTTTTAAAAATAGGCATTTGTGTAGTTTTGAAATTATGAGTATTATTTTCAAGGCACATCTGGAAAGCAGGGTATAGGATTCTCATTCGGAAGTTTAGTGGGGTTTTTGTTTTTTATTTTTTGCTGGTGTACCAGTCTTTTTTAATTTGTTGTTGTAAACTTTTTAAGTTCATCTACAGTGTTGGATTGACATTTCCTAAGAGTTGAAGCAATGTGCATTATTTCTCTGTGATTACCCGTAGTTAGCTGGAAATGGCTCTATCCACAGACAGAGTTGCTTGAAGCCTAGGTATTAGGAATCAGAGGCAGTTTGGTATGGAAGGTATTTTCATTGGCTGAAATAATTTTAACAGACTTTTGAATTGTAGCTATTCTGTTTAAACATTTTTAAAAACTCTCAGTGTTCATGATAATTAAGCTGGTATAATATAATGAAATCATTAAATTATCTATTATTCTCTTTCAGTATTAATTTTAAAGACCCACAGTTTGCTGAAGATTATGTTTTTAAAGCTATAATGCTTCCAGGAGCAAGGTAACAACAGTAGCCTTCTAGGTTGATTTTTGCATGGACAATGTTCAACCCAATAACTAAGTATTGTATTTTCATATGGCCAGAAAGCCAGCAGCAGTACTGAAGCCCAGTGACTGGGAAAAGTCCAGCAATGGCCGTCAGTGGAAGCCTCAGCTAGGCTTTAACCGGGACCGGAGGCCAGTCCACCTGGACCAGGCAGCCTTCAGGACTTTGGGGTGAGTCGTAAGTTTCTGTCTTTAGGGTGTTTTGCCTTTTCTGCATTTCTTTCTTCTTTTGTTTCTGTGGTACTGGGAATGAAACTTACAATCTCACACTTGACAGGCAGGTGCGGTGCTGCTGAGCTACATCCCCAGCTATTTTGCCTTTTCTGAATCATTTGACAAAATAAGTCAGTATTTATTACTCAGGTATTTAAGGGACCATAAAATACAACTCTTGTCAATATTTAATTACTTTGATTTTTTTCTCATTTTCAGAAATTCATTTCTCTCCATCTTGGGTTTATGTATAACTTTATATGTTGCATGATAATTCTGTTATTTTTAAGAGGTTTTACTATCTTTTTGACAGTTATTTCAAAGGAATAAAACATGCTTTTTATTCTTAACTGAAATAACGTGTATATGTCCTTTGGGTCTTATTTATCCAATGCTTGGACAGTGATTTCTTTGTTATTAGACTGCCTTTCCTGCTTACCAAGATTATCCCTTGTGGTATTTATTGGTCATTTATATGTCTCCTTTTGTAAATTTTTGGTTTTTTACCTTTTGCTCTGTTGGCTATGTAATCATCTTTTTCCTTGCTGTTGAGTAGTGGAAGGCTTTGTAAAAATAGTATATGTAGTTATAAAAAGAGCAACAGGCTAGAGAAAACAGTAATGTTATAATTCAAGACTTAATCATGATAACTTGTAAACAGGCATTTCTAGTTAATAGAAATCATTCAAAAAGTGATGTAAACAGAAAACTTCACCATCAACATGTAATTTATATGAATAATAAGAGGGACAATATGGCATAACGATTGAGACCATGAGCCTTAGATCCTAAGTGTCTGGATACAATCCCCCTTTTAACCACAGAATATATTTGTAAGTTACTAAACCACTTCATGCCTGCTTCCTTATGTGTAAAATAATCATAGCTATCTCATAAAGTCATAGAATAGTTCTTAAACACTGTAAATGTTAGCTGGTGCTATTACTGTTTTCAGAAGTCTTCATCCTAAATAAAGAAACAGAAATTTAGAATAATCTTAAAATGTGTTACTACACTATTCTAATACTTTAGGGCACATAGAAGTGCCCTAAATAGAGTCTGACTTCTGAAGATATTCTTTAATCTTTCATCTAGATTCTTATTTCTTGGATTCCTGAGCAAATTTACAGAATCACAGTTATATACCTACATACCTCTAGACTATTGCAATCTAAAGTACTAGCACTGATTATAGCAGAAATTCAGTAAAAAAATGAAAGGATAATGAAATCTATCTGTATATGTATATATGTAACTATGAAGAATAAGAAAGATAAAGGAAGTGCTTTCTACTCTAAACTAAAAATAGCAAAATACAGAGTTATGTACAGTGATAATACATGGATTGTATAGTTGGAGAGAAAAACAAAAGTAGGTTGGAAAAGGAAAGGCTCATTTTTTGCATAATGTAACTGGGTGTTCCAGTGGCTACAATAGCCTTGCTGTGGCCCATGAGCATTTGCAATCACCATCACTCCCGGGTACTCTTTTAAACTTTAGTTGTGAACTTGTTTTTGGTTTTTATCTTCAACAGATCTAGCAGTAGAGAGATAGCTAGGATTTGTTGAATTTGTGCCACCTCAGTGTAATGTATGTCTCCGTATATTTGTCTTTTCTCCTTCGGGGTCCTTCTGCAGCCATGTTATGCCAAGAGGTTCAGGAACTGGCGTTTACAGCAACGCTGCACCACCTCCTGCGACTTACCAGGGAAATTTATACAGGCCACTGCTAAGAGGACAAGCCCAGATCCCCAAACTGATGTCCAGTAAGTTTTTACTGATTGGTTATTTTACGCTCTAAATTAAGTATCACAGCAAAGTTGGTTTCCAACCTTTATTGCTAAAAAGATTTATCAGCAGTTGTATCACTGCATTAATAGACCTTAAAAATATTTAAAAGAATTCTAAGAGAATTTTCAATACAAAATCTGTTTCATATATTTTATCTTTACTGTGTATAGTTAACAACAAACTGGATTTTTTTGTCTTACAAACCTATTTCTGTGTTAACACATAAAGAAAGAGGTATATGGGTTTATTAGTGTTTTTCCCATTAATATAAATATTTGGACAGTTAAACCAGGTACAGTAGATATGAATTGCCCTACTTTGATATTTAAAAGACAGAAATGACACTTTCTTGATCTAAATTTTAGCTCAGCAGTACCTAAATCCAGGGGTTGCTTTTGGTGGGAGTATATCTTTAATCTTGTGGTTATTTTGTGAGCTTGGCCTTTCTTTAACCCCTCATAATTTGTCTTATGGACACTTCAGAAATGTCCACCACAAAAATAATCAGCATGTTCTGATTGCAATGGGAAAGGTAGAAAAGAGTTGAATATTGATTTTGCAATGATTTTAATTTTATTTCCACTTAATGTTATTTTTGAGCTCCAGGGCTATACGCATTACAGAAGTGTAAGTCATATGCCAAGTTCTTAAAACTGTCTTCCTGGAACCCTTCCTGGTTATCTGGTAGTTTGACAAGGATGGCATGGGGAGAAGGAACAGAGTGGCAAGATGCTAATTGTTAAGTCTGAGGGTCATACCATTTCAGATTGTTTTCTGACTATTTAAAATATTTTGTAAAAATGTAATTTCCAAAGAAAGTGTCAAAAAAAAAGTGTCACTGAAATGCAGAGAATCATCAAAATTACTTTTTAAGCAAATTTGTAGTTAATAAAAGAAAGTTCCAGGTTAAAGCAGATGATTGTTAGAAAGTATTTATGTTCTGTACCCACCACTCTTGAATGCCAATAAATCATAGACCATTTTTTACTATAAAGCTCAGATATTCCGGGTGTAATACCCAAAAAGAAATGAGTTTTACAGGTTTCTTGCCCTCAGGGCCCTCTCTTATCAGTATGTGCCTCTCTGGTGTTTGCCTTTCTGTACTGTGTGGGTGACTTACCTGCCTGGACCAGTCAGACTGTCATGGATGCATGCAGTTAATGATCTGCTTGGTGCTGCTTTCCTCCTAAGATTTAGCAAATAACATTTCTTAGTATTTGAGCATATTCAGTATGGAATAGTACCACATGCAACAAAATCTAACAATCACTGAAAAAATTAGTTGTTTTTTATAGTGAGTGGTGAAAGCACAACCAGCTTAGTTTTAAAGCCAGCTGTTCATTGATAATTCCTTATCCATTCCCTTTTTCTTGTGGCTCTTTGCCATTTACTTCCATCCACAGTGTTACAGCAGCTTCCAAACAGGAAAAAGAATTGAGATACAAGAATGCTGGAGCTGGCATAGTCTGGGTTAGTTTAGCTAGTATTGCTCAAGGTCATGGTTAGAAGGACATTCTCAGGTTATTGCATTGAATAAACTTTAGAGATCTGAAAAGAAGGTTGAGTAGCACAGGTAAAAGCACAGGTGCTTTTGATTGAGCAACTTCCCTCCATCCCACAAGTATTAATTCATTTTGCATTACTACAGTAAAATGCCTGAAACAGGCTGACTTACAAAGAAAAGAGATTTGACTCCTAGTTCTGGAGATACAAGGTTGAGATGCCCGGGGAGGGGAAGGGGGAAGGGTCTTGGTGGCAGAGTCTTGAAGCTGGACAGAAGATAGGAAGTTGAGGGGAGAGGATCTTTGTCACTTTATAAAGCCACTAGGATTTAATCCTGAAGTTTCCACCTGAATGACCTTATCCTAATCAGTTCCCAATGGCCCCACCTTTGAACATATGTTCATGATGGGGCCATAGTTCATGTTTTGGTGCCTACAACCCCAATTTGAATTCTGTCACCTGGTGTTAAATGGCTAACTACCAGTTGTTCAAGCCACCCGATGGGACAGTCATACATGTACAACTGGTGGTTCAAGCTGGTGGGAATGTGTGAAATTTTAATGCAGAAAGTTTGGAGGGTGCTCAAGCCAATCCAAGCACAGCGCCATGTTTTCTGAGGCCTCCCCTGTAACTGGGTGCACTTCCCTAAAATCTGTCTGTGCATTACCTAATTAATTACTTCATTAACTTTTCTAATCTTTTAACTCAGATCGATTATTTTAAATTTATAAATCACACCATGATTTTCACATTATAGGTTTGACACCCACCCACACATCGTCCATATATATCAAGGGGGGCTGGAGGTGTGACTCAGTAGTAGAGTGTGCACAGCAAGTATGAGGCCTTGAGTTCACTTCCCCAGCACATCTCCCCTTCCAAAGAAGGGAAAAGAATCACACACACACCAAAATAAACCTATAACTATGAAGATAAAGACTTGTTCACAGACTCCCCCAAACCATCCTGTGTACCACTTTTTGGGAAATACTACCCTAGATCAGTGGTCCTTAACTTTCCAGGAATTGTAGGCCATATTTACCAACGTACTCCTCAGAAAGTCACTCTAGATGAGGTTTATGGAAACCCAAGCACCCTGTCCTGTGGTCTTCTTGTTCCAGCTTACAGGATCCTGCTTCAGGAATAGGAGAAAAGAGGCCAAGCGCTGGGGGTGTAGCTGTGGTAGAGCACTTGCCCTATGTAGACAAGGCCATTTGCTCCCTAGCACTCCCTAATCAAAAAATTCTTTTATAAGTATTTTATTACTCTACATAGAGACTATTATGCCCCTAGGAACCTATAGTTCTGTAGTTCTTGGTCAGTCTTCCTTGGAAATACACAACTCTTGTTTGTCTGCACCTGTGCATTTTATTTCAGTGGATCCATTTTTATGACTTGGGTAAGTTACACCTCATTTCCCACTGTTGTTACTAGATTTAATTTGTACTTGAGAAAATGTTTCCTAGGTATATAGTATTTATTTTTCCTTATTGGCTTTTCTTGGAGGGAAGGGTTCGGGGAATGGAACTTGGGGCCTTGCCCCTGCCAGGCAAGTCCTACCACTGAACCACACTACCAGCCCTTTTCTTCCTGTTTTAATTAGTCATGTGAATAATGTCAATTCTGAATTTTCAAGGTAGTAAAAATAGTTTTTAAATCCTTAATCCTTTCTTCTTGAAACCCTAAGTTTCTGAGCCTCCTGATTGAGAAGCTCAGAACTCCAGAGTGGTTCTGCTCTGATGCTTCTGAAATAAATAACACAAATTGGCAGCTCAGCCCACAACACAAGTGTGTCTAGGGTAAGAGAAGGTGGCCCTGGCTTCATTCTGCCCCTTATCCATAAAGGCTATGGTCAGTGTCCAGCATTGTATGTCTGCAGTGTGCAGAGAGTAGGAGTTCCTAAGTCTCAGATTGCGAGGCTCAGTCTATTCACTTATTCACAGTTCTGACAGTACCAAGCACATATGAGGTACTGGGAAAATATTAAACAATCAGCTTTCCTTTTTATAGAATTTTTGACCTTTAAAATTTGGTCAGAAATTGTTTATTGTAGTAAGTTGGTATCAAAACCATTTAATCTTAAATGTTTTTAGTGTCAAAACTGTTTTCTTCATACACTATAAAATTACACAAGGAAGGATTATTTGGTCAAACTGCTGACTGTTGAGTGTCTGCAGAAGATGTTCTGTGTGGTTGGCCTCTGATTTATCTTTTCTGTGTCAGTTTTGGCTGATGAGTAATTGTTGAGAACTGATAACTTGTGGGAGTCGAGTGCAGCCCAAGTACTCTGTATGAATAAAGCATGTGATTTCTGCAGCCCAGAGAACATAATGTGTAACTTCTCTTCATCTCCACTGGTAAACTTATCAATTAGCTGCATTTGAAAAGTGATTTTTGATTAGCACAATCAGTAAACATGGAATCTTTTCTGTGATTGCCATGCTGATTAGGTAAATTGTTACTTGAGAAGCTATTGGTGAAACCTTGGCTTATGTACCCATAGAGCTGTAGAAAAGGGGTAAGTTTTTAAAGACCAAAGGAAAAAAATTAACTGTCATTTTTTTCCCCACCCACTTATACCTTCTGAAGTGCAATTCACTATCTCAGAATTTTTTTTCTCCCTCTCAAATGCATCTTCTATTAGAGCCATACAAATGAATGATGATAAAGTTTGTTTTACCATCTACTTATCAGCCAGAAATGTTTCAGCTTTATGAATACTTAAGGACTATATATATTACTTAGTTACACAAAGAAGTTTATGCCTGGTAATGCTTATTTGTAATCCCAGCTATACTGGAGGCTGAGACAGGATCACAAGTTTGAGGGCATCTTAGGCAATTTAACACACAAAAAGGTATAGTTCAGTGGTAGACCTCTTGCCTAGGTGCATGTACTGCAAGCCTTGGTACTAAAAAAATAAAACAGTCAAAAAACACCATGCATACTTTTATCCACATGTACTCATATGCCCACATACATGCACATATAAAGGTTATCTTGAAGCTTTTCTTTGATCTTTTCAGCTTTTTTTTTTTTGAGTTGAAAGAAAGTGAAGGATGTTTTAATAATTATATGACAGAATTTCTTTTTAAAGTTTTAGGAAATTTGCTTGTATTTTAACTAAAACAATTTTTGCACATGCTAAGTTTAGGTGAGAAATAGCCAGTGTAAAATAGTGGGGAAGCAACTGGCTACTAGAAGCAGATGAACAGGGTAGTAGCTCTGCCTGTTTCCCTGCACTCACAGGTGGGCAGGCAGACACTGAGTGTGCTCATTCTTCCAGAGCATTTGTGCTTAGTGAGCTTTACTTTCCAGTTCTGCTTAGAAATGTAGCTCTGCCTACTCTCACAGGCAGTGTATTTGAATCTAGTGCATGTGTATTAATGGTGGTGATGGCTTTCCTGCTATACTCTTTCTAGGAAAAGATGTGCAAGTGTGTTTCATATAACATTAGAATATTGCTTTAGAAGATTTCTCTTAATGTAGGTGTTTTGACTGTCTTCATTTCAAATTTATGAGGGATTCACTGTGGAAGTGTGAGTACCAAGATACACTTTGTGTGCATCCCATGATTGTGTCATACATAAAACTAAGTCTTCATGATAAAAAGGCATGTTTCCAGGAGGGTATAGCAGTTCTGACACACATGAAGTACAGAGCTGGATAGGGACCTAAAATGAATGAATTTGGTCTTTGTAAAGGCACTAAGGTAAAATACCTGTGGGAACATTTGAACTGATTCTCACTAAACTAATTTTTGTAGACCATGTGCATAGATCAGTGATCTTGCAGTTTCAATAAGTTGAAAAACTGACACAGCTTGTGATTTTACTTTTCAGTAGGCTGCTTTCTCACAAATAGTAACTCCTTGAAAGTTAGATGTTAGATATATCTTCAGTTTTTCTGTAGAAGGAAACCACACAAATGAGATAATTGCTGTTCTTGTAAGATAATTGCTGTTCTTGTAAGAATTTCTAGGTTTTGCTTCTGATTTTCTGTTAGCTTGTGTCTGTAGTAGTGACTGTGGGTCTAGATTGGGAGCTGTCCTCTCTTATTTCTATGGCTATGTGGTTAGTCACTACTTGAGTTCCATCCAGGGTTTGACTGTGATTATAGTACGATCATCTAGCACTCCAAGTTACTTGGTTTTGGCTACTAGTAGTTGGTTTTTAAGAGATTGCAGAAGACTTGATTCAGACTTGTGAGACATCGTTTCAGTTCAGAAGGGGATTCTGTGTGGAGGTGCTGGCTACTGGAGGGCTTCCTACCTCTGCTCCTTCCAGAGTGCCCTGCAAGCCTCACTGCCCCAGCCCTCTTGTGCCCTGCGGCATCGTGTCCATAGGAAAGGACACTGTTCTCAGCCTTCCTCCTGCCTGTCCTTCTGCTATTGGGATGCTAAGGAAACACGAAGGTGGCTGCATGGGTCACAACACCACCATTACAGCAGCCAGAAACTTCCCTGTGCCTTGTTCTGTTTTGTGGGCTTTAACAACACATAATTCTACTTTTCTTTCCTTTTTTATTTCCTTAAGTGACACCCAGACTGCGTGGGGGTGGGATCCTAAATCAGAGATAAGCTTTCATTTCTTCTTTAAGGAAGTAATTTTGAAAAGCATGTTTCTAGTTTGTGTTTCCATTAAAATGTGAGCCTGAATACATTATGGTAAGCCTTGTTGTCCTTGGTCTCTGGAGTCTGGAGGAGGTGACTGTGCCTGCACAGGGAACTCATTAGACAACTTCTGGAGCCAGCTGTTTTAATTAGGCCACAGCAGACTCCACTGGAGGTGGCTGCAAGGCTGCAGCCTGGGACTGCCAAGTGCCCTGTGAGGGGGCTTGGATCTGTGTATAGGGGCAGTTGCCACAGAGGGGTGCTGTCCAGTCAGACATCCCTGTGCCAGCTCAGCTAGGTATTGAGGGTGAGACATTTGCAAGCACACTGTGGAAAAGCAGGTGGGCCCTTCACAAACTGGTTGTATCAGAGAGGTGATGTGCCCTCAGTGTTACAGCAGTTCATATATTGGTGTAGGGGTGGGATTTCCAGGTGTCTGTTCAGTCTCTATTTATGGATAAGACCTAAATGCTGTCCTTCACAGCATTTAAAAAATGTATGTAGAAAGTGTATATTTTCATATATAGCAAGTGAGAGAGAAATGATCTGTTTGGTGGCCATGGTTACCAAAACTTTTTATCAAAGGAGAAATTTGTCAATCCTATTGCTTTCTTGTGTTTTTACATACTTATAATACTAGTTTACTTGGTGTATATTCTGTCTCAGGTTATTTTAGGCACTTCTAGTTATAAAATATATGAGTGGCTGAGTACTAATCATTTTTTAAGAAACTTAATGTTTAACTCATCCCTGTTTATTTTCCAGATATGAGGCCCCAGGATTCCTGGAGAGGTCCTCCTCCTCTTTTCCAGCAGCAGAGATTTGACAGGTAATATTAAAACCAACACAGCTTTTAAATATTTTCCTCCTACCAGCATTTGGGGTTTGTTGGCTTTTTAAAACTTCTGTGGTTGAAAAACACTTTTTCCCATTAAAAAATTTTTCCTCCACCTGTCTTTTGAAAATATAGAAACACTTTGAATTAAAACACTCACGTTTATATACTTCCCTACTTATCTTGGTTCTTGGCCTTTATTTTATTGAAGCTTTTGAGATGCCCTGAAAAATGCAACACAGAGAGCTTAAAACTGTATTAGGTTTTGGTCAGGCTAAACAAATTTCTTTTTAGCAGGGTTGTGCAGCTTAATGAGGCATAACTAATAGCATTCCACTTTTATCATTTCTGCCGGCAACGCAGCATTAGTACAAACCAACCATTGATTCTTGCTACAAACCTCTTGAAGTCCTAATCAGCTTCTTTGGTACAACTTTTTCAGGACTGACAAGCCTATTGTAGGGCAGTGTCACTGTAGGTCAGTAGTTATTAGTTGCCACAGAAAACAGTTTCTTTAACTACTTAAGACTGAACTGAATTAAATGCAGAAGGGACTCAGAAGAGGATTATGGGATCTGCAGTCTAATAAGTGCCACGGACTAGGAAGAATGTGACATGGTTTAATAACAAGGGATGTTTGACATGTGTTCCTTCATTGATAAGTTGTGTGCTCCTAAGTCAGATGGGCTCTGGACAACAAGACAGCGAGGCGTGTTATGAATAGTATATTAACATCTGTAGCGTAATTTATAAAGGGCAGCTTTAAAATATATCACTTCGTGCTGGTTTTGCCAGCATTGGAAAATACAAAAACAAATGAAGCCCCACTGTAGCAAGCCATCTTTTTTTGCCTTCCCAGTTCAAATCCGTTTTACTCTCCTCTCTAGTGTTTCAACACTTTCTCATCTGTTCATGTTTGAAATGAATAAAGTATTTTTATAAATTAGATTATAAATGGTGCTCCCCTTTTAAGAAAAGTCAATAATTATTTAGAAACTTTCAAAATTTTTATTTTATTGTTTTCTTCAATAAGACAGAAGAAATCATGTTGCTCAGTTGAATAGAGGTATTAGCTACTTAGTGCAACTCACACTTTAAATTTAATATGACTGGTAGCATGTGTTTCATGTCTTGTTTCAGTATAAACGCTCATAGCATACATGTTCTATTAGATATACAGGGTAAGTTTTTCTAAATTAATTTCCTTGTGTTGCTCAGTTTCTCCCCACTTTAATAATAATCGCTCGTGTTTCTCCTCTGCTTTTGAAGTGTCGGTACTGTGTCAACACCCTTTTGTCAACATGACTTAATATATTCGCTTCCCAACAACCTTTTGAAGTAGATCCTGTTATTTTGCTATGAAGAAACTGAGGTACATAGTTCAGTAGCTTAGCTAAGGTCACACTTCCATGTTGTTCTTTACCAGGAAACTTTTCTCTACCACAAAATTCACTGAATCTTTACTGTGAGCCTAATGCAGTAAGCTGCAGACTTTACAGAAGTGGAGACTGCCTGGCTAGATCCGGGCCACCAGCTTCATCCCATGCCTTGCTCCCTGAGTGCAGTGGAACTCCCCTGAGATCACCACCATGTCCCTCTCCTTGCCCTGGTGGTCATCCTTTTCGTTGTTGTTGTTCTTATTCTGCCTTCACCAAGTACCAATGCGATCCTGACTTTGTGAACCCAACAGGTTAGAAACAAGTTTTACAGGGTTTTGTTTTGTGTTGTTGTTTTGGCGTAGTTTTTAGTCAGAAGCTTAAAGTCATGCTTAGAAGCAAAAGTTAAATGCAAGCATTACTAGAATTCTAGTTTATAAAGCTTAAATCATAATTATTTAAGAAATTCACCATTTTGTTCATAAGAAACAAGATTTGGATTCTGGTTTCCTGAACTTCTCTTATAAGCAGACCTATTGCATCATTCACTTCTTTTTTTTTTTTTTTTTTTTTTTTTTTTTTTTTTTTTTTTTTCTCTGGGACCGGGGATCGAACTCAGGGCCCTAGTGCTCGGCGGCAAGCACTTAGCCCACTGAGCTGTACCTCCAGCCCATCATTCACTTCTATAGGACTTGTCAGTCCAACAGTGCATACCTTACAAGGTAGAGATGACCACCTGTCTTGGCTTTGCGAAGGTAGTTCATTTCCACTCCCAGTGTTTGCAGTATGTGATGAGATTCCTATTAAAACAGAATTTTCAGTGTATTTTTTCTCTAAACTATATTATCTTCATTTATTGCCTACTTTGAGATAGTGTTTATAATCCATATATTTGTCAGTGTATTTTTTCTCTAAACTATATTATCTTCATTTATTGCCTACTTTGAGATAGTGTTTATAATCCATATATTTATTTGATTTTAAAATGTAACAGGAGTACCCTGAGGTGGTGGCACACATACGTAAACTCAGCATTCTGGGAGACTGAGGCAGGAGGATTGCAAGTTTGAGCCCAACCTGGGCCACTGGGTCTTAGCAAGACCTAGTCTCAAAATTAAAATAAATGAAAGCTGGGGATAATAGCCTGGTACAAAGGCCCTGCGTTCAATCTCTAGGACAAAACAAAGACGGTTTGCTCCCCACACTGAAACAGCCTTGTGTTAGTAGTATCTGTTTTGTTTTGTTTCGTACTTGGAATCGAACTCAGGACCTTGCTCTTGAGAGGCAGGCACTGTACTGTTGAGCTATATTCCCAGCCTGCTAGTGTCCATTCTTAGCAGCAGTGTCCAGTGCTTAGGTTTCCGCTGCTGCTTGAGGCTGCCATGTTCCCTCTTCCCCTTGCCAGTGGAGGCGTCTTTTTTCTGGCCCTATTAAGGCAGGCATTTTGTTTTAATTTGCAAGTATTGAGCTTGATTGGTCATGGAAAAGTTTTAAAGACCCCATTTGTCCTACATATAATTAGAACAACCCAAATTGGTAGACCTCATGTTACTAGTCCCTTTGAAAATTTAAGAATATTGTTTCCACCATGATGCCAAATGCTACAATTCTGTTGCCTCAAAGTTTTTAATTGCTAGTTAGTTACAATGTGTCAGCTTCAGTGCTTCCAGCTCAGATCTGAACACATTCTCCTAGGCAAATTTTAGTTTGTTAGTTTTCTTTAAAGCTAATATAGAAATACAATTATTTTGAAAATAAAGACCTTTCTGCTGTTAAATAGAAGAGGGTAGTACATATCACTGGTACTTTGTTCTTAGTTTTAATTAATGGTTTTTATCATTAAAAAGTATCATTGTCAAAAATATTAGTAATCATTTTAAATAAAAGGGAGAAGTGTGTTTTTAAAGCATGGCTTTGTGTCTAACTTTTAAGACATAAAATATTTTAAAATTGCATTTGAAAGGTACATTTTTCATGCCAAAGGGTTTTCTTGAAACATAGTTATGTGAATTCTATGTGTATAAAGCCAGAAAGAAAAACTGATCACAGTTAATCCAGTCTGTGACTGGCTGCACACTGGCCCAGGCCTGGTGAGCCTCCTTGTCACAGTGCGGGTCTTTGCCTCTCGCCACATTCCACTGTCCACTCTGCACACAGGACAGTAGATGAAGCATTCTGGCTAGAATTTGTAGTAATAATGAGCCTGAACAGGAATTGTAAGTCCTAAACATATGCATTTCTTTCAGAGATGCAGACCTTACATTTTATTTGTAATCACAGCAAGTTATGGTAGAGCTCTAGTTTTAGCCACTAACTGTGAAGAATAGCTTTGGCTTTGGCTATTGTAGTGTTCTTCAGAGAACTGTTTTGCTTTGAAATATCACACAAAAGTAATTATCTTTGGGTTTGTTTTTGTTGTTGGGTTTTTGTTTTGTCTTTTAATGCAAACTCCAAGTCAAGAGAAAAAGAGTGGAGGCTAGAGAAGATGAATTTGGGCTTGAATAGCTGTGAGGAGAATATGTTATCTAAGGAGTCCAACATTGGACTTTTTTTCCTGGGAGTTTTGTCCTAAGAAGAAAAATTCATATGCTGATAATAGATGAAAACAGTTAGTCAGCACTTCAGTAACTGTAAAATTTTATTGCATCTTCCTGACATCCTCAGTGGTCTCAAAACTTTTATGTTAAAATATACCAGACAATTTTTCTTCTTTTTATTCTTTGTAGTGAAGCCTATAAATCAGAAGGTGAGTAAAGTTATTCAAGGGAATGTTTTGCCTTAGATGGTGATTGCTGTATCTTTGCTATATTGTTATAATTTTTAATTAAGTTATGATTTAATACTTTATACCTGTTGCTTTGTATCTGCAAAGTTAAAATAAGCACTTGAAGACAACTAAAACATTTCTTTCAACTAGTAATCTGGGACAGCAAACTGGGTTATAATAGCTGTTGAATCTGTGTTCCCATGTAAACTGTACACCAAATGCCAGTCAGCCCATGCCAATTAGTGCTCATGTTGCTAGGTCACCATGGTCAATTCAAAGCTGCATCAATAGAACTTGAAAAGGTTTCCTCCTGATCAGACCTTCTGACATATTGAGCAGAATAATAGATGCGAAAAAGCAGCCAAGTCCCTTACC
The DNA here is from genome assembly GCA_004027595.1 of Dinomys branickii. NCBI lineage: Eukaryota > Metazoa > Chordata > Mammalia > Rodentia > Dinomyidae > Dinomys > Dinomys branickii. Next base: position 277,814 of record PVLD010000108.1, on the reverse strand, counting down.
CTGGATTCAAAATACTCAGCAGTAAGAATTCATTTGCAACCTGCAATTAACTAGAAAGAATGGATTCCAAGAATGAGTCTGGACATTTTTAAAAATAAAGCCTTATTCTCTTGTGCTGTACATGTATACTCTTTGGATAGCATGAAAAATATAGCCAACTTGGTGATCTTTGATCCAAATCTTCTAATGAAAAGAAAGGCAATTTCACAATTGAAAACGAACAAACTATATTTAAAAGTAAAACCTGGTTCACTTGTGTTTGAACATCTTTTTTAATAAATACAGATACCTCATGAAATAATGTTTGACTATACCAGATATGAGAGACATGAAGGTCTTCCTGATGCTATATATCCCATGTAGCAGATCTAGGCATATCAGATTGGAACTTTGAGATGATATCTACCAGTGCTAGGCTTTGTGCTGTGTAACAAGCTTGACTTTTAATGCACACGTGGTTCCTTTCCACAGAGGTGTTGGGGCAGAGCCTCTGCTGCCGTGGAACCGGATGCTCCAAACCCAAAATGCAGCTTTCCAGCCAAACCAGTACCAGATGCTGGCTGGGCCGGGTGGGTATCCACCCCGGCGAGATGATCGTGGAGGAAGACAGGTAATTCAGTGCAGACTGTGGACGAAAAACATATGCTAACTTTGTATATCAACATGCCTTATAGGACTCACATTTTCTTACCATTATTTGTGAGAACATGTCAGTAGAGTAGCTCTGCTGAACTTGAGTCCATTATTGAACATGTATATAAGTACACCATCTGCTTCCCCAGCCTTACACCCCAAAGGCACTGGAGAAGTTCCAGCCCAAAAACCCTTTTAATCACAGTAGTCAGTGCTGAGTAGCACAAAGACAAGCCATTCATTAAAATACATTGTTTTCCCTTTAAGGGGTACCATGCTTGAACAGAAATTAGATGTGTTATAACCCATGAGACTTTTCTGAAAGCTGAAAGTAAGTCTTCCAGTTCAGCTCTTGTCTTTATTTATCCTGAGAGTCTCTGGTCTTGACTTCACAGTGATATCTTTCCACTTGGAAAGGTTGTCCACATATTTTTCTACTAAATGGCACTAGCCATGTCACTGAACATCACACTTTTAGATAACTTGAGTAAATGTAAGCATAGTTTTGTTTTCTTGTCTGTATTCAGTTTTAGCAACATTTAAGGCTGAGGTCTGTTTAACATAATTTCCCCGGCCAGTTTGACACTCTGGCCAGTATTTACTTGCACTTTGATCAAATCCTTGCTGGAAAACATGATTGGAAAGCTGTGATTCAGAGTGTGTGCTATCCATGGAGTTTGACTCCTACAGTGTGGTAGAGTGGCTTATAAATTGCTTACCTGGTGTTGCCCACAGGCCTTCTGCAGAGCTTTGCATATTAATTTTCTACTCAAGTTCTTGCCATGTATCCCTTTGAATATATGACTGCTTCTGACAGCTGAGGAAAATCATTCTTTATGGTTTTTGATGTGTTCTCACAAGTCTCAACCTGTCATAAAAAAACTCACCTTAATTGCAGATATTTAATGCTTCTTGAGAGGATTGTGTTACAGTTCATTAAAATCAGTTCACAGCATTTTACTTTGAATTCCTTCAACCCAAGACCTCTAAAAGTCACATCAATAAATTGAGGTGAGCTATGCTACTGGAATCTAGACAGCACTGAACAATTTAAATATGAGCGGTTTTGAAATGAACACAGAACTAGCAGAAACCTTAGAGAATGTTAAGTCCAGTCACCTCATTTTCAAGGTCAGGAACTAAGAGCCCAGAAGTGTGGCAGCAGGGCTGGGGGACTGGCTGCCCGGACTGCTAGCCAGGTCCTCATCTTTCTGCCTTCGGTCAGAAGCTTCCCTTTTGGTAAACTCTTCTGGTCTAGGATTCAGCTCAGGGTGAGTGCTTGCTTAACATGCACGAAGCCCTGGGTTTCACCCCAGTGCTGCCAAGAAGAAACGTTTTTCTCTTAAGAGTATTGTGATGTTAGAGAACCTGAAGGCCTCACATGTGCTGGCTGAGCACAGTGCCACTGAGCTGTACCCTGGTCTGTAGATGGGAAGTTATTACAGAAAGGCTGTCACATTTATGATGTACAGAAATATTACAAGCATTCTAGAATATGTTACACATGTCACTACTTATATAATAACCTTAATTTTATCGCTAATGCTCTACTATTTCTCACTAAAGCAGAAAAAAATCTCTCATTAATTGCCTAATAGGCCTAACTGACTCAGCAGGCTCTGACAGAATGACTTTCCTAGCCCCCAAGTGACTCGAATTATTGTTTGGGATGGTGGGAAAATTGGGAACTGTCTGTACATGTTGTTTACATAAAGCATTTTCCTGCTGTTCATTTGTGTGTGTTTTAGGGAATTTCTTTGGTGCAGGAAAGGCTTATTTGGTTAGTTTTCAGTGATAGCCATTGGGTTACTCTCCAGCTCTGCAGTAAGCTTATGTTAAAGCTCTGGATTCCAAGCACCTACTTATAGAGACTGCCATGTACCTTAAGACATACTTAGCTTCTTTATAATATCTTTTTCTATAAAGGTGTAAAATTAATTTCTTTGTAAGAGTTTTATCCACAAAATAACCACTTTGTTTGGTTTATTTTCAGGGATATCCCAGAGAAGGAAGAAAATACCCTCTGCCACCACCCTCAGGAAGATACAGTTGGAATTAAGCTTTTGTAAAGCTTCCTCAAATCCTTTCATCATCCTACAGTTTTATGCTATTTGTGGAAAGGAGATTTCTTTCTCAAGTAGTAGTTTTTAATAAAACTACAGTACTTTGTGTATTTCTTTTAACTGTATATTTCTACTGGTCTGATCTCACTGTTTTATGTTGCTTTCTGAAGACGTGTGTTGCATAATACAGTGGATCTGAATTTATAATTGCTTGTAAAACACATTTGATGGAATTAGTACTGGTTTTTCATTATGATTAAAAATCAAACTATCTGTGGTCTTCAAAACACAGTGTATTCTAGATCATCTAAGATCCATGCTGATTTTTAGTGCACAGGAATTAGGTATGAGCTCTCTGAGCTGGAACCCTCAGCAAACTAGAGTATATATTGTTCTTTGGAAACAGTTCATTAATGTACTTGTCTTACAGAAGTTTCTGGACTTTAATAAAAAAATAAAGTTAAACTTTGAAAGTTCTGGCATCTTGTGTTATTTTACAGTATTTCAGCTTTGAAAATCTTGACTAAACATGTTAGCATTTGCAGAAACAATGTATTTCTGCATTTAGATATCACAAGCAAGTCAGTAAAGATATAAAGAAGATACTGTACCCCTCCAATTCCCATACTGGGGACTACACCCAGAGCCTTCACATGGGCTACATTTCTTCTGTGGTGCTTTTTATTCCAGTATTGTGGTGGTGGTGGTGGTGGTGGTGGTGGTGGTGGTGGTAATGGTGGTACTGGTGGTAGTGGTAGTAACAGTAGTATTTTGGAGACAGGGTCTTGCTAAATTGCCCTGGCTGGCCTCAAACTTGCAGTCTTCTTGCCTGAACGCCCCCAGCATACTGGGATTACAGGCATGTGCTACCATGGCCAGCTAAGTAGAGATTTTAAGAAGATATGGTCAGCAAGACAATACAACAAAAGTTTTTACTTTATTAATACATTATGTGTTAGAAACACTTTTTTTTTTTTTTGGCGGTACTGGGGATTGAACTCAGGACCCTGCGCTTGCTAGGCAGGCGTTTATTCCACTGAGCTATATCCCCAGCCCCCTATGTGTTAGAATAAGATACACATTTTTATAAATTTCACACACGTCACAGTTTTAAGGACTTGTTAAAATCTTTTTAAAAACTTGAAAATTTTAATTCACGGCTAAATTTTCTATACTTTCTGAATATTTTAAAATGTTCATAGATTTCTGTTTGTTTTTCCTTGCTATTGAGTACACTACATTCCTTAAGTGTATGGAATTCACATACCGCACTTTCATGTGCATTTTCATTTTACTGCCAAAACAAACCTCACATTTGTTAACCTTTATGTAGGGAAAAAGAATCCCACCGTAAGCTTGAAAAGGAAGGTATTTTGAAGCTAATGAGTTCATTGCTAGTGATAGGTTTAATGCAACAGGACCCTTTTTTTGCTGAGACAGCATCTTCATTAGAAATCGCCAACATCAATTGTGTTACCTCCAGTCTGCAGTAGGTGATAATGCTGTCTGCTGTTAAATTTCTCTAATTTATCTTCTCAATATTTACAATGGATAGCCTGTAAAAAAAACAACGAAAAAACAGTATTTGAAAGGAGCCCCTGAGTATCTTACTGTTTGGGGGTACCCATCACCCTTTATAGTTTCCCAGACCATTAGTTTTGCTTTAATTTTATTTTAAGCCTTCAGAGACTGCATTTAATTCAGCTTTTGACTCTAAAAAGTATATTCACAGGGAAATAGGTCTTTTGCAGGTGTGTCATTTACCTGTACCAACTCCCCTCGGTGAATGTAATCTTCACCGCAAACGTGGACTAATAAAAGTATTCTGAGAAGTGGAGGCCAAGTCTGGGGTGGTTCCTCGTGTGTGCGGGGCAGGTGGGTGTGTGCAAGCGCCCAGCTGCTGCCAAGCCTTCACTCCTGCTTCCTTACTCCCCAGCTCAGCAAAGGGGCAGCCTGCGTTGAAGCTACAGAAAAATGCCCCATTTCAAGCAAAGTTCTTGTAACATTAAGGCAGGATGTTTACCACTACAAATAAATGTTTCCTCAAAAGTCCACTGTCAAAGTCAGCCGGCCAGCTTTGAGTCATTGATAATACTTTAGTAGGGCATGCTTTTTCAGGGCTCCACATTTTTGTCTTAGAACCTGGGAACGACGTGTAGTGAGCAGCAGTACTTCCCTTGGAGTGCAGATGGCTAGTGTGCAAGTGCAAAGCCGGCTGCACGCTGGTATTCGGCTGTCAATTCCCATTGCAGACGGACTGGGTGCCGTGCAATGGGCGGTGTGTTTCGCGGGGCACTAGGCTGCCCCTCAGTCGGACGCTGCTGGGTCCCTGGCCCGGCCCCAGTGGGGTGTCGGGGGTGTTGCGGCCAGGTGCCCAACTTCCCCGGAGCTCCCCGGAGCCCGACAGTGGTGGCGACAGCCACAGCCCTCAGGTCCTTGCAGGACGTGGCAGCTTCTGACTGTGCCCAGTGTTGCCGACTCAGAGCTCTGCATGTGCAAGCAGAGAACCTGGAGAAAATAACAGAAGTGGTTCTTGCACTGAGGTCTAAGTCTACTGTAGTCAAACTCAGCTTTATTACAAATCTAAAATCTGGATACCCCTGCAGCCAATGCCTCCCTTCTCCCAGATCGCAGCTTGGCTGTCTAGCTGTCACAAATCGTCAGACACCTCCTGCCCAGCAAGGGTCAGGGAACTGAGATCCTGCCAGACTCTGTTCAGGAAAAGGTAAAAGAACGAGTGAAATAACAAAGGGCCCATTCTCGATGGGTGTTACCTCCACTCAGGGTTAAGTCGAACACTCTTGAGGCTTGTTTCCTTACACCATATTTAGAGAATGAAGATAAAGGGTAAGCATGCTTTAATTTGAAAGAACTAGAGCAGATCACTACTGCAGACTAGTCTGCACAACTTTAATCTAGGCAGTGTTTGTGATTAAAAAGTTACTAGAAGTCAACTAAACAATGACGGAAATGAATTTTAAAAACGAAAAGCATTTTATTCACATGGAGGTATATGTTTTAAAGCAAAAACAAAACCATAAAACCTCTCCCAGGAACTTCAATTATCTCTAAAAAAAAAAAAAAAAAAAAAGTGATCTTGAAATTCCAGAGAAATCTCAGTGATTGCTGGAGAGAGTGCTTTTCTGACAATGTGGATGCAGGTCCCAGTCTGGGCCTTTTCTGGACACTTCCCAGATATTAATGTTCACTAGCAGTAAAAGGTTACTTATATTTTATAAAACATATCTTGTCCCGTCTCACTGGTTTTGGGATGGCAAGTAACCATTTTAAAAAACTGGACCCAAATAATTAACAGACAGGGCTCCATCCACACAGTTAGTGTCATATTAACTCTAGAGAACACATCTATGCCTGGAATTGCATCTGAAATTTATGTAGTCACCACATAATGCATTATTTTCTCACATGCACAAACTCCTGTCTAAAAATCTAATTGCCACATCTATATGGTTCACAAATCTAAGTCTTTCTAAATCATCTCTATTCAATGCATTAACAAAGCAAGTCTATGGAAGGTGCTTGCATTCAGTGAACAGGACTGAGTCTCTGATTTGCTTTAAATTGAAAGTAAACAGTTGCTAGCAGAATGGAGCTTGAACACAACATCTGTGTTGATAGAAGTCTGATTGACTACTTGTTTTGACCTTTAGGCTGTGGTTCTAAGTACAGCCTTAAATAGAAGACAACTGGGTTACACCCTCACCCTTGGATATACAAAACACTTCTCTTGTGTCCTTCAAAATGGCACACACACTCACACACAAACACTTCAATTTACATCCCAATGCAGATTAGAGAAAGTACCTGTGGTCCTGCTGGTCTCTCTGCAACTTTGATTCTGGGTTTTGATTTCCATGCCTCAATGGGAAAAGATAAGTTAGACCCCAAAACAGACAGGAGAATGTCACATCTGCAGAGTTAGCAATTTTGAGACCATGGTTTGCTGTGGCCTCTGTGAAACTTTGAGGGGGCTTTGTCCCTCTCAGACCGTGCGTCAGTCTTCCCTCTTGGTTGTGGAGACACTTATCCCCCTCTTCAGTTAATGAGTTTCACCTAGTCTGGCCGCTTGTGTTTTTATAAAAGATCTGCAATGTACTAGCTGCAAAAGAAGAAAAAAGCTCTTGCTCTGCATTAATCAGAAGATAGACTTCTATAGTAAAAAATTTTCTTTTACCGTTTCAGGAACCAAATCTTTTTGTAACTTCAGGATGGTACACATAAACATAGTCTCAGTGTAAAATGTTAAGCCTTCTACAGCAATTCTTCTAGCTTGGGTCTTTTACTATTTAAAGAAATGCTGAAAGGAAAAAAAAATATGGCTACACTAAGCACACTTGCAGAAAATACTGAATGAAAATGTTTCCCTTGATGATCTTTTCACATTGTTCACTAGTTTAAGGGAGTCTTTGCACTAGAAATAAATTATCAAGAAAAAAACTGTCTGTGAAGACTAATTTTCCTTAAAAATATTATTGTGTGGCTTGGGGCCATAGACCATTATTAGTTTTGTAGATATTGGGATGTTAAAAGAAAAGAATTACAGACTAGAACATGTTTTCTAAAATTAATATGGGATCTAACTACTATAAACAAACATTTTAAACTCTGATGTATTAATAATATAGTTTTGCTATCTTGGTTAACATTTCTTTCTGAAGTCAATCCATTAATCTGCAAAAACCCAAGATGGAAGATTTTTCTACAGGTTTATTGTATCATTTTAATACTAGTTTGCCTGCTGAAATTATTTGAAATGTTTTTATAAGTTAAATCTCATTTTCCAAAAATGCATTCACAGCTCTTTGACAAAAGGTTATTTCTTTGCATCTTTCCACCACCGCCCCCCCCCCCGTAAAAGGAGTGGAGTTTAAAGAAAAAAAGCACACTAGCTTTATAAGATACAGTTTAGAAAAAGTGCAAGTTTAAAATCTATAACACTTTCCTATACATTCACTTTGTACATTGAGAAAAATTTTCAAACAATGAAATGCAATGTTTCAGCCTCAAACTGTTACTCTGAAACCTCTAATGCAGAAGAGGTTTGGGATTTCTGGTAACTGTTTTTTGGCACTTGTAAATCATGCTTTATTTATTTTATTTAACTACATTACTTTTATAAACACATTATTCTGCTGCCTCTTAAAATTTTCCCACCAATCTGAGTTATTTAAATCGTGAGTAAACTGGGCTAGGTTGTCACATCATGCCAAGTAGTGTGTGTGTGTGTGTTTTTTAAGCTACAAACCCCTATACACTTAATGAAAAAGAAATGACCACTTGACTTTTATGAAAAAGTACTTAAGGTTCTTTTAAATTATATTTAAATATTCATTTGAAACATAGGAAATACAAATTGGCATAGTAAAGAGTAAATACATTATTTATACAATAAAACACCAACAAAATCGGTGCAACTCCTATTAAGTTCTAAATATGATGGAAAATTATAAATATTTTGGTCTTATCTCGATTACAGTTCAATAAATCACCATATTCTTCCTTCACATCCTTTGAAATATAGATTGATGTCAATTTTAGCAATTTTACTTAATTCAAATTCAGACAAAAATACCTTAAAAAGAGTCAATACCATGTCTATAGAACGACAGGGTATTTTTATCAGGAGATACAGAGAAACCAGATTCCATATAAAAAGTACAAGCCTTCCTTTGCCTTGGTGGGAGGAAGGGCCCTCTTCTAGAATAATACAAACAGTTGCCAAATAATTTTGAAGATCTTTTAAAATTAGCATTAAATTTAAAACGCTATACTGAACCGTATAACTTTGTTTCGTTTTATTCCATTGCTCTACTTTACCTAAATGGCAATAATTCCTATGCAATATGTTGCTGTGTGTACGATCCTATGATCCACCTCGAGTTACAATTCAATTTACTTTGAAACATTAATGAAATTGCACTTAGGGGGTGCCCTTCGAAAATCAATCTCCCAAGATCAATTCCTTGTCGAAAAGAATTCACTGTTGAAGCTGGGTTGGTTTTTAGAGCCACAAACACCAATAAAGTTTCCAACTTTTAAAACTTGCTCTCGGGTTAGGAACGTGGTGCCCGTGGCCTCAGGCAGCATTTCGCGTATTTCGGAACTTCTGGAAGCAGGAGATCGCCACCATGAAGCCCAGTGCCCAGTGACAGCGCTCGGAAAGCCGCTGTCCCCTGCTCGCGGCACAAGAGTACAGAGCCCGCGCTCTCGGAGTGGGTCGCCGGGCGCGGCCAGCGTCCACACGTCCCGGGTCCTGGGCGCCACGCGGTCACCACGTCCTGCCATAGAGCAGGTTGGCGCCCAGCACGCCCCCACCGTAGTCCCCGGCGGCCGCATCCAGCGCCATCCCCGCCGCGGGCCCGTGCAGTGCGGGCGGGCTGGGCGACAGCTCCTCAAGCTCCGGCGTGGGCGGCGGACCGGGCGTCGGCGTTCCGCTCCCCGCGCCGTTCTGGCACGGCTTGCCGTCCTTGACCAGCACCGGCACGGCCACGCGGCGCGGCGAGGGCGGCGGCGGCGGGCCCAGGCCGGCCTCCTGCTGCAGCTGCTGCGCCGCCTTGTCCTTGGCCTGCCGCTTCATCTTGTAGCGGTGGTTCTGGAACCAGATCTTGACCTGCGTGGGCGTCAGGTGGATCATGCTGGCCAGGTGCTCGCGCTCCGGCGCCGACAGGTACTTCTGCTGCTTGAAGCGCCGCTCCAGCTCGTACACCTGCGCCTGCGAGAACAGCACTCGCCGCTTCCGGCGCGGGGCCGCTGCCGCCGCGTGCAGGGGACCCAGCGACTTGGCGGCGTCGGCGATGCCGCTCAGCGACCCCATGCCGGCCACGTTCACACCCGCCGACGGCCCCATGAACCTGGAGACTGAGGAGGGCGAGGGGCGGCTGTGAGCTCCGGTCCCGCGGAATCCGGAGCCGTTCACGTCGCGGTCGCCGCCTCCGTCCGGGTCCCCTCACGCGCGGCGGCCGCGACGGCTCGAACGAGCCGGGCCCCAGCAACTCCCGCGCGCCTCAGCCCAGGTACCAGGACCCCGCGCGCCTCAGGGTCCCAGGAGCCCCCGCGAGCCCCGCGACTCCCAGGAACCCCGTGGCGCCCCGCGGTCCCAGGGCGCCCCGCGGCCCCCAGGTCGGGTCCCAGGACCCCTCGCGCGCCCGCGCTCCGCTTGTGGTGGGAAACACCTGCGCCGCCGGCTGACCCGCCCGCCCTTAGCCCGGCTCACTTGAGGAGTAGCGCGGGTCCGCGTTGGCGCCGTACCAGCCGGTGGCCGCGGCCGCCGCGCCGCCCCGCATGCCGTCCGCGTAGCCGGGCAGCTCTCCCATGTTGCCCAGGCTGCCGTTGCAGTAGCCGCCCATGGCGCCGTGCGGGAACTGCGAGACGCCCGCCGGCATGTGGTAGGTGGCGGCCGCCGCCGCAGCCGCCGCCGCCGCTGCAGCAGCCGCAGCCGCCGCGTTGTGCCCAGCGACAGCGTGCGGCGCCTGCATCCCCGCCTGCGGGGCTGATCCAGGCGGCGGCGCGCGGTAGGCGGCGGCCGCGGCCCCCAGGGGCGCCCCCAGGCCGGGCGGCGCGCCGTCCATGCCGCCGCCGAACTTCTTGTAGGTCTCCTCAATGGGACTCAGGATGTCGGACACGGAGAAGGGCGTCGTGTGCTTAGGGCTCAACGACATGGCTCGGCGGGCGGCCAGGTGGGGGCCCGGGGGCGCGCGGGCGGGCAGGAAGCGGCACCGCTCCTCACCGTCACCTCTGCGCGGTGCGGCCCCGGCTGCGGAGCTGGGTTTATTTTAGTCCAGCGCCAGGTTTACGACAGACTCGGGGGGCGGAGCAACATCCTGAACGGGCAAACAATGGTCATTGACATGTTTTTCTCCCCGGCCCCCCCACGGAGGCAGCAAAGGTAAGGGGGGCCTTGGTGCTCCTGGAAAGATTCCCCCTCGCCGTCTCCATCCTCGCGCCTCGCCAGCGCCGGGCACCCGGCCTTGGAGCACAGGAAGTAGCACCCGGAGGCCAGTGTCAGCCTCGATGCGGCGCCTGCCCGCATGCCGACCTGAGTTCTCCCGAAGTGACTTCGAAGCAACGTCCAGGCTAACTGGGAGGGGGCAGCGTGCTACTAGGACAGGGAGGGGTGGCTTTTCAGGGCTCGCTCAGTCCTCTCTAGCTACCAGCCCCTCCAGGTTCCATCGTCTAAAGTGTTAAAAAAAAAAAAAAAAAAAAAAGCTCTTGGGTCGAGCTATAAGAGCGCGTAGTTACAATGCCTGTCCTCTGCCATTGTAGGGCTCCCTAATTTATGCATCTTTAGATCTTTAAGCATCATTTTGTGGGCCACCCAACGGATACCATCAAATTAGCTCAGAGTATCCCAATTCAGGAAGAGCGAAAACACACACACAGACACTGACAAATACACAGATGCTAACTTGTAAGTATTCTATTTTTACTCCGTGGACATGGCAGTTGAACTAGGGAAAGAGGATATATTTTTATTTGGTAAAATGTTTCATGTTCAGTTTACACCCATAAAGTTCTTTTACTGCTACCTTTTCCTTTGTGTTCTCTCCCCCTACCCACTGATTTAGAATTTGTTCTGTCATTACTTTGATAGCAAAGAAGATTTTAAAAAGCCAAAATCTCAAGTATTTCTAGTTGTTTACAGTAGATCTTTTTGTTGTTGTTATTGGGAAAAAACCTTAAGGGATGTGGAAGTGGACGTAGAAATCAGGTGAAAGTGAGTTTCTCTTGAAAAATACAAAGCCATAGATAAAAGGATTGAAAAGGAAAACTTCGTCTTTTTTTTCTTTGTAAATTTACCAGCATGGCAAGGAAGAACTTACACATTATGAATTCTATGAGACAAAGAAATGGACAAAAGTGTGCAGAGCATACTGACTAAATTTTGAAAACAATCGTGCAATTTAAAATTGTAATGATAACAGAAGTGAAGATACAATTTTCAAGTTTTCTTGGAAACTGGGTAGAAGAAAGAAGAATGATTTATTCAGCAAAATTTTACTGTGTTTTTGAAAAGAAGAGGGGGTCTGAAAACTATGAAAGTTAACCTGAGGGCTTGCATAAAGGGAAGAACAGTGTTACATCCTCGTTTTTCTGTTTGGTTGTATTTCTGTGGTTGGAATGTGGTTTTGTCTCAGTGTTTTAATAATTATTTTGTTTATCCTAGTATAGTTTTTGCAAAGGACCTACTTTTTCTACAGGAGAAAAAGCCATGTGGTCACCCACAGAAAGAAAGTGACAACTAGAGGAGTATTTAGAGTGATATTTTAAAATACACGCTAAAGAATAAAATATAGTAACATGAGTTGTTCGTAGACATCAGTTATTGACTTAACCCAATCTCATATTGGCATGGTTTTGATTTGATGTCACTTTATAGGTCTTTCAGATCTTCATCCTCACCTGCACTGGAATTGCCTAGGTATTTTTCCTAAATTAAGGATACATGAACAAATCTTCATGTTTGTATTGAAGCAATTACTGGTATCCTTCTGAAAAGTCTAGTTTGTCTTTTTTAAAAAAATTCATTGCTTACTTGTGTTTATTAATTTAAATGAAAATAGTAGAAAGTAATTTTAAACTTCTAACACAAGTAAAGATAATGAACCATTATATTTTATTATTCAACTTCAAAGATATTTCAAACGTGAAGCCATTGTCACAATGTCTATATTGATTAGGTGTCCTAATTGAAAAAGTATTTCAATTATAATTTTTCCAAATGAGTATTATTTACTGTTTTTAGGCTATACATTTCATTTCACATTTTATTTATAGAACTTCAATTAGCTATTTACAAGTGGTTATACTACAAGCTGTTGCTTGCTTTTTAACTGTATTGGCTCCTATTACAAGTACATTTACATCTGAAAGACTCCCATCTTTAAACTTAAAGGGTACTTTACCATATCTGAAGAATCTCTGCAGAGCCACTTTTTGACTGCTTAGAAATAAACCAAATACTACTTATTCACTAGAGGTGAACAGTTCTGGGGGGAAATTTTTATAATCATCAGCATTTATTCCTGTCAATTATTTGTGTCTCACTTCAAATTTGATACTTGCATGCTGGAAACACCAGTTGTGTGTGTACAGATGGTTTTGAAAATAGAGATATTTTGGAGAATGTATTTATATATTTAAAGAGACAAAATAATTTGATTACATTCCATTGAAGCTTTTTGTCAAATTGATTTCATCAGATTATTGTCTGTCCAAAACTGTGACTGGAAATTTAGATTTAGTAGATTCTTAAATACTATCGATACTATTGATTAAATTGGATTTCACAGTAAATGTATTTCTCAGGAATATTTTCTTCTTGCTTTTTCTTCGTTAATGCTGGCACTCAGAGGAAAACAAAAACAAATACTCTCAAAAGGAGTATAATGAAAAGAGATGTTCCCCTCTCCTGCCTTCCACCCTCCTTACAGGCACACTGTGTTCCCTCCTGCTTCCGGGAGGGTCCGGGCAGCTGAAAGCACATCATTTGATAACGTAAAAGGTGGCAAGCCCTTGGCATGGTGTGGTGTCCTGCTGTCAACATCAATTAGGTTTTGTAGTTTTAACGCTGGAAGATAAAAATTTTATCTGAGGCAGATAAAATTTTCTAGACAAAAAGATTCCGGAGACATTCTTGACTTTTTGAAAAAAGTGTGACATTTACTAAAAATCTTTGATTTATTGGTTAACCTTAGAGACAAAACTGTTTGGCAAAATCATTGTGAACAAGGTGCCTTTCCCAGAGCTGGGATTTGCTGTTGTCAGTTCAGTAAGAGGGGTCTGAGGGGAGTCCAAGAACCCTTCTAACAGATCTGCTTCAAGTGGAGTTCCAGCCAGCAATGAGAGAGATTTTGTCTTCCTATGGTAACAAATAGATTATCAGTGTGTCCTGAATTTGCTCATCAGGACGGACTGTGTTTGAAAATAGAACTCTCTGCTTGGTACTCAAAGGACTTAAGTGGCTTTAGGAAAGGAGACATGTGCTACATTTGTAGTTACCTTAAAAGAGTTGTGAAATAATTGATTAATGAAATTTTCATGGTGTGAATTTAAAATATTTTTGAAATTGGAAGGGAATAATGAATCATGTCAAAAATACCAGTATTTTGTAGGAATATTTGAAGTTATAAAGAGCCGCTAGAGACACATAACAATGTTTAAAGTTTTTGCTAATTTTTTGATAGTTATCTTTAAAAGTAGCTAAATTGCAAGGATTTTACTTTTTATGAAGAAAAGAGAAAGGATTACTGGGTCACAGAAAAACAGAAGTATAAAATTATTAAAAGCAATTTAAAATCATTGAAATAAGCACTAGAAACAAACTTATGAGACTGTCACTTCTCTGTGACCCACTAATCCTTTCATATTTTCTTCACAAAATGCAAAATCCTCACAACTTAACTACCTTTAAAAGTATCTTGAATCATCCTAAGAGGCAGATATTTCAGATTGAAAATAGTTTTTTTCTGACCAATGAACATACTTCAAATCAACATAGTTATTAATACAACCTGAGAAGGAATAGGTGTTATAGCATCCTTGCCTCCATAATCGTAATGAAGTTTAATGAAATGATTAAAAACAAAAAACAAGAAACTTTGCCATTGACATACTGTAATATTAGTTTGTTATGGTTACAGCAGAAAATAACAGGCTAGAATTGGGAGTAAAAATTTGAAAATTGTCCTATTTGTCACAATTTCCTTGCCCTAATATTGTAAGCTTGAGCTAGAAATTTAAATTTTTCTATATATTGGAAGTTAATTTTTAGTATGATACATGAGATAAGGAAAACCATAGCAACTTTGAAATAGTTTAATTCTGAATAACAAGTTTACTTGTGTATCACTTAGGTAGAAAGTTTAAAACTTAAAATCATGACATTTCCATTAAGCAATACTTTTAGCATCTTTCATATTTTGGAATATCATTAAATGTCTATTTGATAGGAAAAAATCTTGAATTTTAAGCAAAATCATATTTCTGTGATGTTATGTAAGGACCTGGTTATCCTAAATGCTCTATCCTGACTGTACCCATGCTTAATAAAAATGACTACATGTAACTTTTAAAAATATATACTTTTATAATTTTTTCATATGCTGTCCATGTTTCTAAATCTAAGGATTCAGTGTCCTGCTAAAGATGTATCACCTTACATGCACAAGTCAATTTGTAATTGTCAAGGAAGGTACCAGCTTTCACTTCTGAGGTAGGTAATTGGGTTATTTGTTCCCATCATTTACTTGGACAATAGCTCCAATTTTGATAATTTGATTATTTAGGTTACTGCATTTTTAAATGAAGCTTTATTATGTACATTTTAGAAATAATATTATAGAGGACAATATTATAACTAGATAATAATTTGACAAATTTCATCTTGTGTACTGAATAGATACAGTACATATGTCTGAATTCTAGAGTAGGAATTGTGCTTAAAAGGAAACCCAGGACCTCATATATGCTAGGCAGATACTCTACCACTGAGCTATATCCACAGCACAAAATAAGTCTTAAACCACAATGTATCTGTCAGGTGGGCTTCAAAATTATTGCCCTAAAATACCTAGTTTGTGAAACAAACTATTACTGGGATTTGACTCTTAACAAATCAGTGTTAAAGATTTTGAAAATGAAATACTAAATATAAAAGGGAGTTCAGTCTTGTCACTATATGGGAAATTATGCAGAGTTAACTGAAAAGGTTCTAAACTTGAAAATTTCACGAAAGTGTTATAAAGCACAAGCCATTGGAATTTAGCCCCAAATGCCAGGCCAGAGAAAAGAATTGCTTGAGAAAATGTGTACCAGCTTTAATGACAGCAACTTATCATTTGGTATGTAGCATATCTTTTAAAATGTATTATCATACATTAGAAAAAGAAAATATTTGGAATTATCACCTCTTCCAAGATAAAAAGCATATTGAAAATAAGTTTAAAACCAAACTAACTCAGCTATAAAAAACAGCAAATGTCATCCAGCCATGGTGGTACATGCCTTTAATCCCAGCACTTGGGAAGCTGAAGCAGGAGGATCCCATAAGTTTGAGACCAGCCTGGAGCACAAAATGAGTTCAAATCCAGCCTTAAATACATATCAAGACCCTCACTCAAAAAAAAACAGACGCAAAAAGGCAAACCTCAATGGGTAAAAAAACTATGCAGTGGAACAGAAAATTTTAAATTGAATTTATAATTTTATAAAGTTTTAAAATGATATAAGTAAATGTTGAACTGTGAAGGGTATGTTAACATTGAAGATTGTATATAAGTTGTTCTATGATTTAGATAATGGAATAATTTACAAGGCAATCATTTTAATTTTATGTTTCCTAATAAAAATAGGCAAAATGCTCTGGAAGATCTAAATGGAAACTATTTTACATATGAAGTTTCACCACGGTGTATCAGGTGAACACATATATTTTTGAGCTGATTCTCTTAAATGCAGTATTTCTTTAGGGTAATTAACAGTAGTGCATATATGGTTGAGCTACTGTTGGCAGACTGCCTTGATGGAGCGCTTTCCAACAATTTGCAGAGATTAAGCGGATAGTAGGAATGGTGGTTTAGAAAGTGGTTTCTAAAGACACTGGGGGATCAACCTAGGGTTTCCAGTACTCTGAAATAATCTTCTTGTAAAACTGAGGTTTAATAGGTGCCAGTGTAATTTAAGTGCTCTGCTCATGAAAGAAAATATTTCACATAGATTATTTGGTTATGGATCTTAACAAATCAGGTGTCCCTTCTATAGCCATGTCAAAAAGAAAACTGGAGAATGATGTGTCTATTCAGTGTATTCCATGTGATTGTATTTGACTCCATAGGTAATAGATGGATTTATTTACTAATTTAACACTTTCAATGCCCAAGACAATCTAGTCACAAACTGTCCTTAACTTTATATATAAATATGTATATATATATATACACATATTTCAAGCCATTTGTCTCATGTAGATAATTTGACACAGAGTTAGGAAAAATTGTATGAAGCAAAGAAGATTGAAATAAAAATACATTTACTCTCCCTTGATTCATAAAAATGCAGTTTGTAGATAAATATAATTGTATACTTTAAACATTCAGTAGGAATGAAGGCCTCATAAATAAGGACCTTATCAAAGAGTAATACTTTAAGAAATGGATGAAAAAACACTATACAGACAACAAAGCTGTACATCAGTCTTGGCTCTTGGCATCCTAGAGGTCAATTGTAAAAGCTTATATTTTCTTTATTTTTAGGAAGAACATACATGCCCTTATTCCTCAAAGTAAGGTGCATTTTCTATCACTTGCTCTAAAATTCTTTTTCCTAATAGTACATGCTTGCAGTACATGCAGGTTACAATCGTTTTGAGGAGGGAGTACATGCACGTAATACAATTTCTTTTTAATCCCCTTTCTCTTCCTTCCCACCTTCCCTCCCCTTCTTCTAAATCCCCTTTCCCCACTTTCATTCTTGATATTATTAATCGTATCTCATGTTTATGACATATAATGTTTACATTCATTTAGGTTATTAGGTTCTGTACATAGCATATATGTTCGATTTATTTCCTTTTCCCTACCCAAATTCTCTTGAATGCGTTCCCATTTACAGGAGCCATATCCCCTCTTATGAAAGTTGGGAGAACATCACAGAGGAAGCCCTGAATATTCTTAATAGTTTGGTAGCAGATGGAGTTATTTTCTTAGATTGGCTTGTTATAGTGGTTATTTCTAAGGAATTTGAGACCTCAACACCAACTCATCTCAATCACAGTCTTTGAGAAAGGAACAAAATAATATGGTCTGTGTATATAGGCTTCTAAAGTCCAGAAATGAATTTATATTTTTTAAAGAAGACTTCATAAAAATCACAGTACGATTTAGTAGTCTGATTACTAGAAAGTTTCCCAACTGAGGTTAAATATGTTGCTGTAACTTGTAGGAAGCAGTCCTGGCTCAGTCCCTTGATGTCCCTAGTTTCTTCCCATAAAACTCTCTTAAATATAGGAATATATTATTCCTAGCCCTCTTAACAATATTTTATACCAGTTTCCACATCAAGAACTATAAATATATCCCTTGTCTTTATCAATTTGTGTTTTCATGGCATTATACATAGACTTCCGTCATTTTTCTAATGCACACATTATATTCTCTAACATAATTTTGCTATAAGTTATTTAACCATTCTCCTACTAATGATTTTGTTCTTTTTCTCTTGCCATCCTCCATCCTGCCCTCACTTTCTACTGTAAACAGTGATATAGATAACACACATGTAGATCTTTATGTATGGGTGTAAAAACTTTTGCAAGATAAAATTCTAGAAGTAAAATTTGATCAGAGGGTAAGTTTACTGCACATTTTGATAGAGGTTGCCAAAGTGCCTTCCAAGATGTCTCTGTGAGTTTACATGTCATCAGTGTATGACTTTTCTTCCCACATCTGTCGCCAGCACTAATCACTAATTATTGTAACTAAACTACTTTAGTCTGCCTTAAGTATTTTAATATCACTTCCATATTTTTTTATTTACAGAAAGCAGCAGTCATTTAAAAAACCAAAATGAAAGAAGAACTAATGAAGAAATGCAGTGTGAAGGGGAAAAATTCCCTAAAATAATAACCAGAAATACCAGTATTAAAGTATTCAAGTTAAAAAATTTAACCTAGAATGCTGATGTATTTTCATCTATTACATGGAGTATGATGTAATGAAAAGCAAATGTGCTTTAAAAATTTTTTTGTGTGTGTTTTTGAGATGGGGTTTCACTAAGTAATTCAGGCTGGCCTTGAACTCACATTGTAGCCCAGGCTGGCCTCGACTTCACAGTGATTCTCCTGCCTCAGCCACCTGAGTGTTGGGATTATAGGCATGCACCACTGCCCAGCACAAATGTTCTTTAAAATTAAATGAACTTCAGTTGAATCCTACTCTACCAAAGAAAAGAAAATTTGGTGGGAAACTGAGCCTTCTGAAATTAATTTTTTTCAACTGTAAAAATGTGGCAGATAAAATAGGTTTAAGTGATAGATGAAATAGTCTACCATAGCAGTTCTACAAAATGTTTGCTTTACTTATATCTTCTCTTTATTCCATTATGAGAACAAAAGAACATATTTCTTAAAATACCATGTTTAATTGCAGAAGGTGTCCAGTATGTCAAGGAGAGGCTGAGAAATAGTATATCAATAAATTTAGACTTGTAGAGAGATTTATTCTTTTGGGGGCTGTATCTTCATTTCACCATCCCATGACACCTCTCCTTAATTTTCTCTTGTCAGAGAAATAGCTAAAATGTTGAATAACATTATCCTCCATCTTGGAAAAATTTACATCTTCGGTCATAAGTCTCTCTTTTAGGAAGAAAATCAACTGGATAATCCTGGCATTAATCAAACAAAAGTTCATTTAGTAAAATTCTATACCAAAGGTAGAAATACCTTGTTTGTCTTTTAAAAACCTAGATGAGGGCTTTATGAATTTCATAGATCAGGAAGTTAGAAGGTGCAAATGGTGTTCTTTTGTCTAGGCAGAGGAGCATTAAAGAGCATTTACAGAAGTGATTTAAATCAATGAACATTCAATATGGTTTGAATTTATCCCCCAAAAGCCACAATGGAAACTTGGTCCCAATGTGTTAATGTTCAGAGGTGAGGGAATCTTAAAAGATAGGATCAGGAACTGGGAATGTAGTTCAGTGGTAGAGAACTTGCCAGCAAGTCCAAAGTCCTGCATTCAAATCCTAGCACTGGAAGAAAAAGAGATGGGGTCTAGTGGGAGGGGATTAGATCATTTGGGGGCATGTCCCTTACAAGAGGGGACTTTAGTTCTGAGAGTGAGTTGTTATAAAGCAAGTCCACCTTGCACACTTGGCCTTTCATGTGTGTACTGGTTTCCCAGCCACAGATAGCCAAGGCAGCCTCCACTGGTGACAGAGCACATGGGAACACATGGCATTGGACTTTTAGCCTCCAAAGTTGTGAATTAAAAATTTTTTCTAAGTACCCACCTTCAGGTATATAGCACCAAAAAATAAAGGTGTCTACCACAGGATGAGCTCAAGAAAGCTTAGAGCATTCAGAGAATGGCAAATAGTGTGTGACCAGAGCATAAGAAACAAATTGAGACTCACTGGGAGATGGAAATTTTGGTAGGAGCCAGATTATGAAGAACCTTGCATACTGTGTTAAATACTTTGGATTTTATCCATAGAATGTAACAAGAATAAAATCATACTGGCATCAATATAGAGAATGAATTCAGGAATACTAATGCTAGAGACAAAACATCTGGTAAGGAAGCTATTATAAAAATCCAGGCTATTATAAAAATCCATGAGAGCTTAGACTAAAACAGCAGCCGTAGAAATGGGGAAGGACAGATATGTGAGATATTAACAAGGTAGGATATAGGTCTAGGAATCACCATATCAAAATCATTTTTCCTCTATTCCTCTTTAACAGTTCTCATTCTATTAAGTTGAAAATAATCACATATAGAAATTTGAATTTAAACACATATAGTATTCACAAAGGCTATATACTATAAATGTGCTTTCAAATGAATGAGCCAGTAGAGACTGGGCAATTTATGAACAAAATAGTACAAAGGACGAATCACTACCAGAAAGGTAAGTTTGTTCTCCAGTAGAGTAGGGACTTGCAAATAAACCAGCCTTAAGAAACTATTCCTTGCCTCCAATAAGATTTCCCTTATATTCCTGCAGATTACAGGAACCTAATGAAGTAATTTATATGAAAAGAGGTATTCATTTGAATGCTGCTGAGACTAGTCTCAGACCAGAGAAAGGTAAGTGTGCTGCTGAGTGTCAGGGACAAAATAATGAGAAACTCAGACGCCATCGGGAAACTTATCTCCTGTTGTCTCTCTTGTGCAGTGTCGTTTCTTCTACTATAGATTACTTTCCTTCATGGAGCAAGAAACAGGGCTAGCATTTTGTGGTTCCCCCACATAGACCTCTACTTGCAGACTTCAACTATAGATTTCTACTCTAAAAGGACTGATTGGTTCAGCTTTGAACAAGTGCTCACTGTGGGCATAGTTCTGTGACAGGCAGCCACCACTAGAACTACTGAGTTAGGTGTGTGGTTGAGAGCTGGTGGATAGAGAACAGCAAAGAAGACAGGAGCAGAATACACAAAATGAAACATGACCATCACATTCCTGTTGTCATAGTCAATATTTTTTTTGTATTGGAGATTGAATTCAGCCTTCACACAGAGCTGCATTCCCAGCCCTTTTTATTTTGAGACAGTGTCTCATATTAAGTCATATTGCCCAGCCTTGAACTTTTTATCCTCCTGCCCCAGACTTCCAGAGTGCTGTAATTACAGGTGTGGGCCATCATGCTCAGTTCAGTGCCCTGTTTTTCACTTCTCTGCAACCGCTGCTGCTACTGTGTTTTCTGCAGAACTTCTTGGACTTCTTTCTTGTTTCCCCTCCTATAGCACGCTCATTCTATGAATCTTATCTTGACTCCCCTCCCCTTCCCTTGCTTGCAACTATTCCTTGCCTCAAAAAAGATTTACCTTATATTCAGAGTTGGAGAATATAGAACCACAAGGGCAGAATGTTGTCAGTATTATAAAGAGATATAGCACTTTTGCCTGAAGATACTAAATGTACATCCTTTTTCAACTATTGAGTTCACCTCCAGGTAAGTATTCTATAAAAACATTTGGACATAAATATACATAAAAACTACCCAGAAAGCACAATTTGTACTATTATAAATAATCTGAATTTTCATTAATAGGAAAATGATGTGTAGTAGCATGAGGGACGGCTGCGTTCATAGGCATGCAAAGTTATCAGTGGAATACTATTGAGGAAGAAAAGTTGCAAAGCCATATGCATTAGCTTTTCTGTTGCTAGGACAAAATGCCTGACACCTTCAATGTAAAGAAGAGATTTATTTTGGTCCCTGGTTTCAACCCATGGGCACACTGGGTCCAAGGCAGAAACATCATTGCAGAAGCACATGGTGGAGAAAACTGCTCAACTCATGGCATTCAGGAAGCAGACAGTAGAGAAAGAAACAGAGAGGAAGGGGCCAGGGACCAGATACAGCCAAAGCCACACCTGCATGACCCACTACCTCTGATGAGGTCCCACATTCCAATAACCCATTCACTGTGCTTGCACAGTCCATTTAATCCAGTCAACATGACAATGAGGATTGGCTAACACTCCACACCTTGTGACCTCACTTTGTAGAAATAACTCATGTACATGAAATATATATTTAAAATGTTTTAAAATTGTTTATGTGGTTTTTAACTCATTTGGAAGGAGTTACACCAGTTACAAGGAGCTATCCCTTAGCAATCCCATAGGTATCCCTTAGGGAGTTGAAAGAAAGTATGAGGAATGAAGGAAGGAATTTTCACTTTTTAAATGTGACCCAATTATGAGCATTATCTGTTTTTATGTTAAACTTTCCCCAGTTTTTTTTTTTTTTTTGGCGGTACTGGGGATTGAACTCAGGACCCTGCGCTTGCTAGGCAGGCACTTATTCCACTGAGCTATATCCCCAGCCCCTACCCCCAGTTTATTAATTCAATTGTTTTGGCTAATGTTACCTCTTCCTCATAACATTTGCCAGTGGTGGTCATTTAAATGTTTGATGCCATGTTTTCTCTTATGATGGTTTCTAAAAAACTAGGCTGCTATAATTTTTGCACTTGCAGTTTGAATAGGATATGCACAGGTCTAGATTTATCCTACTGGTGTTCTCTGAGCTCCTAAATCTTTAGTTTGGTGTCTGTCACTATTTTTGTTTATTTTATTGGTACATTTTTTTGCAGTACAAAATGAATACATTTTTCCTGGGGAGCTTGTACATGTACTATTTCCTATCATCTTTTATTTTGCTCTTTACATTATATGATATTTAAGCTTGTAAGTCTGATTTATTTCATTTAACATGTTCTCAAGGTGCACTCATTTTCCTACAAATGATTCAAATATATCCTCCTTTATGGTTGAGTAGTATTCCACTGTGTACATATACCACAAATTTTTATCCATTCTTCTGTTGGTGGCGTATAGGCGGCTTCCAAGATTTAGCTATTATGAATTATGCTACTATAAACATGGGTATGAATATATGACTGTAATATGATTTCTTTAACTCTTGAGAAGATGGAAAGGGAACAACATCTGGATCAAATGGAATTTCTAATTTTAGATTTTTTGAAAAATTGCCATATTGATGTCCACAGTGGTTGGACTAATTTATACTTCAATAAATAATGTAGAACCCCAAGTTAGGAACTTCATTTTTGGTTGTTTGGGAAATCCCCCCACACACACACTCAGCAGGTATTTGTTTTGAATTACAGATGACTATTTTTTCTGGAGTGAGATGAAATCTCAGTGTTATTTCATTTGCATTTCTCTAATGGCCAAGATTTGAACATTCTTTCACATCTTCATTGGCCATTTCTCCTTATGAGAAGTGTCTTTTTATTTCTACTGCCCATTTTTGATTGAATCTTTTATTTTGGAGGTCTAAGTTTTTGAGTTCTTTATGTATTCTAGATACTATTCCTCTGTCTGAGGAATAGCTAACAAAATTTTTTCCCATTCTGTAGCTTGTCTCTTCGCTACATTTTGCCTTTGTTGTGTTGAAGTTTTTTAGTTTAATATAATCTCATTTATTGATTCTTTGTGTTGTTTCTTGTATAATTGGGGTTCTGTTCAGAAAGTCCTTGCTTATGCCTATGTCTTCAAGAGTTTTATTGATTTGATCTTCCAGCAGATTGTTTCTGTTTTAATATCTAGGTTTTTGATCCATTTTTATTTTACATTAGTGCACGGTGAGAGATACAGGCCTAGATTCACTCTTCTTTATGTGGATAGCCAGTTTACCCAGGACTATTTATTGAAGAGGCTACCTTTTTTCTAGTGTCTGTCATTAATTTTGGAACATTTTTGTCATTGTTACTTCATCTATTTCTGCTTTATTCACTTTTCTGTCTAGAATTCCCGTTATGTATCTGTTACACCACAGCTCTCAAATGCTCTATTGTTTTCTCCTTTTTTCTCTCTGCATCATGTTTCTCACTGACTCACAGCATTTCTTCTTGATGCTGTCTCTCCTTATATTATCCACCTTCTTTTTAGGCTTGGCTATTTTCTTGCTTTCTAATATGATTTGTAATTTTGTGGTTGGAAGCCAAGTATTATGTATCAGGTAACAGAAACCGAGGTGAGTAGACCTTTAGAGCAATGTTTGTATGTTAGTGTAGCTAGGCATTGGGCTGTTTTTCACGTTTGTTATAGCTGCAGTGCCCGGGACCCCAGACCTCCCTTTTGTCCTTGCTTTGTCTTGGGCTTCTTGAAGAACTCTTTCTTAAATGGAGCTTCGTCTTGTGGCTCTTTCAACTATAATCCACTCTCATTATACTGGTGTCCTGTTAGTTTGGCGGTAAGGAATGGGGGAGTTCTATAATCCTATGACAGCATAGGACCATTAATTTTATAATTCAAATTTAGGTTAAGCAGTCTATAATCTTGTGATTTTATGATTCTAGAACTCTTAAATTATCATGTTTATAAATTGTGTTTATTATTATACTACTCTTAACCTAATGACTAAATCTCAGATTCCATTGGACCTGTGTCATTGGATATGATTTTCATAGATATCCTCCTTCCTCTGGTTTTAAGTCAGGAAGTGTAGCAGAGCTGGAATTGTGGAAGTGTGTCTTCCTGCCCTCATTAAGAAAGTCTGTTGCAAAGTTTATCCCCAAGAGGACATTGTTAGGGCACTGTCTTGGGTGTATTTTAAGTGATCACTTGCAGCTTTCCACCGTCAGAGCTTTAAAAGACCCTTTCCTGGCTTTTTCTTCAAAAGCCTTCTGGGGTTCCTGCAGGTAAAAAATCTATAAAAATGTGGGCTCTCTTAAGGTTACACTGTTCTTTTTAATACTGGGGATTGAACCCAGGAGATTTTCATCAATCTACATTCCCCGCCCTTTATTATCTTTCATGTTTCAAACAGGCTTTCAGGTTTTATTTTCAGCTAAGTCACTAGGTTGCCCAGACTGGGCTCAAACTTTCAATCCCTTTGCCTCAGCCTCCTAGATAGCTGGATTTATAGGCAGGCACCACCATGTCTGGCTCTTAAACGAATCCAGCAACTCGTTTATACTTAACATTTCACTGTTCCTGTCAGCTTATGGCTCTAACACTTCTGCACCAGGTTAGCATCTATTGGCTGTGACCGTGAATCTGCCTGTCTCTCCAGGTTGCAAGGTGATAGTTAAATCTCTAACCATAGTCTTCCACTGGGTCCAAGCAAAAAGCCACTGACTTCAGTTTTTTTCTTTTGTCATTTGTTCCTTTTTTTCTTTTTGTAAAAAAGAAATTAATGACTTCTAAGCTGTTTTTTTTTTAATCTTTGAGCTAAAATGTGCTGAACATTTAGTAGCCACTAAATAAACTGTTTATGAGACACTAGAATTTTGTGTCTTTGGGAACTTCATTTTTGGTTGTTTGGGAAATTTCTAGGTATATATGCATATGTGTACATACATGTATTTTTTCAGTGATGAGGACTGAACCCAGGACCTTGCATATTCCAGGCAAGGACTGTACCACCGAGCTACACCTTCATCCTTATATATGTGCTTTAAAGTGGAAAACTAAAGTTATCTTCAAATATTTTATTATAATGTGAAAGCAAAATTGAATTTGTTCTGTGTGGTATCAAAAGATCTATTAGTTGACATTGTATGTGAACATATGTTAAGATTTTAATCCGATATAAGAACCTTCTATCAAAATTATTCAACAATATTGGACATATGGGTGGTATTTTATGAAATTTAAAATCCACTTTCAGTTTTGGATAGATGTAGGAATACCTGAGATTTTCATGAACATAAGAAGCATCATGCTTTCCTATATATGTGAAAGCAGAAGCTAAACCACAACTCCTCATGTATTTATGCTAAAGGGTAAACTGTCAGGTAGAGGTGGTGCTATATAACTTCTAATGTAGAGATGTTGATTGTCAGAAACAGTATGTTCCTTAATTTTCACAAACAAGTCGCCCTCTCATTCAAATTTGGTGTAACTAGAGTTTAAATCCAGTACCCATTTATAATTGTGATACCTTTGAGGAAGTTGAGTCAGTGTTCTGAATTACATTTCAGGTTTGCAGCCTGGGTGTAAGCAGCAAATTCCTGCACAGCAGAACTGTGAATGAGTTACGAGGCTGGCCCATAGCCGTGTATCTAAGGTAGACATGCACTTTTGTTTAGAGCTGGGCTGCTGTGTGCTTATGAGGCAAGGAGAGACAATGTGTCCTGCACACAGTCTTCTGTGATGCCAACTGTCCTCTTCTGTGGGAACTTTTGTGCAAGGAAAAGAAAGGCCCTGGATGATTGGAATTGATCTCCATTCCTGTAAAACTGTAGTGTGCAGCAAGCCTTCGAAAATACAGACCTTATGTGCTGGACAGCTACTTCCCATTGCTTTTGCATTAGACACTTTATTGTTAATAAAGAAAGAGGGAAAGACGTTGGTGGACAGTTTTACCTCTTACTGTTTTATGTTAAAGAAACATTCATGTTACCAAAGTTTGAAAAGTAAACCAGGCCTTTAAAAGCTGTTTTCAAGGACTATAAAATATCCTTAGGAAGTAATAATGGTTTTGAATTTTATATAATTCAGGGCCTCTAAATTTTATATAATTTAGTGTTTTCTTTATTTTAGCTAATTTACTAATAAACATATTTTTATATTCCATAAAACAACTTATATTGACTTCAATATTCTTATTAGAGAGCTGAGCTCAGAAAAAAATTTAAGTTTTTGCCCAGATTCATTTGATGGCTAGTGACAGACTTAATAAGTTTTATTAAAATAATTCTTAACATGCATAATGTTTAAATAAGGAATAGTTTAAAAGTAGGTATAATTATATACATTAAAATTCATCCTTTTTAGTGTTCTGTTCTATGAATTTTGACAAATGCATAGTCATGGGAGCTACCATGATCAAGATATATAACATTTCCATTAACCTGTGTCCTTCATTTAAGGTGTTTTGAAGTTTCAGATTTTGCTTTTAGGTCTATGACCCATTTTGAGTCTGTTTTTGTGTAAGATGTAAGGAAGAATGGACCCAGTTTCTTTTTTTTTCTATTCTTCCTTACCTCCGTCCTTCCATCCTTCTCTTCCCCATTTTTGCAAGCCAGTATCCAGTTTTTAGAACTCCACTCATTGAATTGCCCTTTTGTCTTTGTTGAAAACCAGTTGACCAAATATGTGTACATCTAAAATTATTGAGGCCTCTTATTTCACTGATCCAATGTCTATAAATCTTATAAATTTTAAATTCATTAGTTGATTAAAACCTGTCAGTCATCAATATTTCACCACTTAATGTGTGACATGCCAAAAAAGAACAGGGCAAAGCTCTCTTTATATATTTTTGACTTTGTAAAATGCCATATGCAACCATAACTCATTGATATTTACATCTCAGCATTAAAATACTGAGATTACATTTGGATTAACACCTTCAGTACATATACCTGAAACTAATTATGTCCCAGTGTAATGAAATGAGAATGTTAATGTGTTTAAACATGTCATGTGAAAATGTCTCAAATCTCACAATGAAGCCATTTATGCCATCCTTGTCACAGTTTTCTCTAGCCCCACAATTACTTCCTAATTTCTAGAAAATCTGTTTCTTTTTTTTTTTTTTTTTTTTTTTGGCGGTACTGGGGATCGAACTCAGGATGCTGCGCTTGCTAGGCAGGCACTTATTCCACTGAGCTATATCCCCAGCCCTTAGAAAATCTGTTTCAATATTAAAAATATCTAAGAAGAAAATATTACTGAGAAAGCAGAGATTTTTCTTTCCCTGAATTTCTAGTAAAAAAAAAAATCTCTTTTCATGCAACCTTATCTTGTCTGGCCTGAGTTTGAGTGGCATAGTATGTTTCAAGATTGAGAAGACCTCAACTTCTCCCTTGCCTACATCCAAAGCAAAATTTGTTTTTCTTTGTTACTGCACTGGGTATTTCTTTGCTGAAGTGCTCCCTCTCCCAGCCTATACTTAGCTATCACTAGATTTTTTTGTCTGTGTTGGTGGCGGTGGTGCAGGAAACGGGATGGAGCACCTGCCACAAGCGCTGTGCTTTTCTCTGTACCTCCATAGTCTGGATTCTAGGTTAATCACACCTGGGCATTGCCATGACTGTGGGAAGAGGAGAGGAATGAAAGGGGAAAGTTTTTATCAGATCCAGGGAACCCTAGTGACTCTTACTCTCAGACTACCTGTAGTTTTTGGTAGCTTTGAAAACTATATTTATTGCACCTACTGAAGGTGACACCAAAGTATCTCCACTATACCGAGTGTTTGTTGCTTGCCAAAGGCCTGGCCTCCTTTCTTCCAGTTGATTGCTTCTGAGTCTTTGAAGGGAAGCTGTCCCCATGCTCTTGCACAACTCCCAGGAGGTAAGTCATTGCCCTTTTCTCAATGTCATTTCCCTCCCTCCCTGACAAAGTGAGTAGTCTTCATTGCCACCCCTTCTACCTAGGTCAGAGATATGTCTTTATACCAGGTTGAGGGATTTACAGAGTTCCTCAGCACTTTATAACACTCCCTCCTCCTGGTCCAACCCAAGATTACAAGACATCCTTGCATCTCCATTTTCATGAGGAATACTAGCTGGTTGGTGCTAAACAAAATGCATCTAACCATCCTGGTTCAGCCACTCACCTCACTGCTTATGCTACCTCTTCTACAGCGATTCCTATAATGGCAGGACGTCTTCCTGTCCCCCTGAGGTCCCAACTCTTGTAGGAAAAGCCATCTGTGGCCAGAGAGGCTGATTTTACCTGAGACTCTTGCTCAATCTCGCTTTTTGACGTCTTGGTCTTTAGGGGCATCAGTGCAAATGATCTGGAGGCAGTTATGTCTCTCCTCACCCTCTTTCCTAAGATATGGCTAAGAGGCAGCCCTTTAAAAATGTGATAGTCTTCTAGATTTTTAATGCATTTCTCTTTTTTCAAACATACATGAGTGATATTACACAGAGTGTTTATCCCTGTGGCATCCCTGCTCTGTAACATGCCATTGTACAGCCATAGCGTGCCTCACTTCCCCAGGCCCTTATCCGTAGATGTTTATGTTGCTCCAATTTCAAGTTATGAACAACAGACCTGGGGATACCACTGTACATACACCTGAATAATGGCTTACGTAGAAGGGAAATTGATGATAGTTCTACTTTGCTAAACATTACCCTTCTAAAAAGTAGCTCCATGCATGCTCCCAACAGCAGTATATGAAGATCACCTTTCCCATGTGTCCTCACAAGCATTCAGCTTAGCCTTCTTTTACATCTACCTCAGACCAAACCTATACCTGTGAACATGGCATTTTATTGTTTCAGTTTGCACCTTTTTGATTCTTCAGAGGTTGATCATCATTTCCATATACTTAATAGTCATTGGGATTTTTTTCTCTGTGAATTGCCTATTCATATCTTTTTTACAAGAGCAGGGTTCATCTTTTCTGTTTTGCTTTGTAAGAGTTCTTTACATTACAAATACATGAACTCTTGGTGTTGCATGTAGATCACAAATATTGCCCTTTGTTTACTGCTTGATTTTAAATTTTGATTCTGGTGTCCCTTGCCAAATAGACTTTAAAATTTTTTATGTAATAATTTTCTTTTGTAGCTTCTGTTTTTCGCCCTTCTCCCACTGAAATCTTCTAAAAATATTTACATGTATTTATTGCTCCTAATTTTTAAAATCTTCTAAGCATAAAGGATCCGTCTTGCTATGAGCATGAATATTGTAGTAATGTCCCAAGCTGAAAGGTAGGATGAAAAAGGGTAGTATGAAGTCACTGCTTGACGTGTTTGGTGACATAGAATGTTACAGACACCACAGAAATTATGCAGAACCTAGAGCCCCATTTGATGACCCTGGTTGTGTCCACACAGTTATTCCTAGTAAAAATTATTCAATTGTTTCATAAGCCAATGAAAAGTAGATACTCATTAGTAAATTAAAAATTTTTTGTTTCTAGCTCTGACCAAATTTTTGCTAACATTATCATTTGTAAACTACTGTCCAGCTGACCTCAATTTTTCTGTGACAGGACAGAAGTCTGGCTAAGCAACATGTTTGAACTGCTGTTGTAGTCACTGTACAAAACTGAATGATTGCCCTTTCAACATTGGTTCTGGTTAAGGCAACTGTAAGTATAGATTCATCACTGTTCCACACAATAAAACATCAAAGAACCTAAGTTTGCAACAAATTCTGTGGCAGTTTTTAAAATTTAACTGCCATAGTGAAGTACTGGGCATTCTCAGTACTTGAATATGGAGCGTGTGTACAAGGAAAAGATAACATTGCACTTTATAAGCACTATAGTATAAGTAGAAAATGCAGTATCTTCAATAAAACTACTTAAAATTGGTCTCATAACAAAAATCCATCTGGGTGTTGATACTGATGACACCACACATATCAAGAGGGCATGATAAGTTTTATCACATACATGACTGAGGCCTCAGAGAGAGCAGGGCAGGCCTCCCAGGCAGGTCTGAAATGGCTCAGGAGAGCCAGGAAGGGATGCTGGATGGAGGTTCTAAAGGGTCCCAGTGTGAAGGCATCTAGTTGGAGTCAAAGGAAAGTCATACATTAAAAAAAAAAGAGTGATCAGCACTTGGGAGGCTGAGGCAGGAAGATCACCATGAGCTTGAAAACAGCATGGATTACATACTGAGTACATAGTGAGACCTTGTCTCAAAAAAAAAAAAAAAAAAAAAACAACCCTCAATGCTCTTTAGTGCATTACCAGCCCTGAGCGGTGGCATTTGTACTGTATATCTCCATGGTCTGCCAAGAGCTAAAAGGAGAGCACACTGGCTTATTGAAGAGTTCACTTCCCAAATGCTGGTTACCATGCAAAGGTTTTTATTTAGTTGCCAGTAGTCAGACCGGCAACTAACCAAATGCCTTTAAAACATCACAATATCTGTGTCAGGAACTCGAAGTAACCATGATATGAGTATGCACTATGCCTAACCCCAGCTACCCAGATGGCTCAGGCATTTATGTTAAAACAGATTTTAAGTGACTCAGCCACATGGATGCGCAGTGACCTTATGCTCCTCTCACAATAATGCCTCCATCTTCTGAGTTTTCCCATTATGTGGTGATTTAGTTACTAATGTTCTATGAATCAAATGTCAGCAGTGAATTTATTTCTACAATACTGAGGATCAAAGCTTGGGTGAACTGTGGCTATTTTCCTTTGTGAAAATTCTATTCATTGATATGTGATCTTCTCATTTCCTCCTGAAATCACTCCATCATTGTCAGTAATTTATTTTTCTCTTTAGGCAGCAGTTACTACCCTTAACTGCTTGCTTTTCAGATCTTCTGTCTTTCTTGGTAACCACTTTCAGCAGTACAAGCTGACATAGAGAATTTATTTCATAGATATGCCTGCTTTTGTTGAGAGAATAAATGGCTATTTGATTTCAGTGCAGTCTTTGATTTAGAATATATATACACACACACACACACACACACACACACACACACACATATATACATATATATATATATAACACATTTAGTTTTGAGATAAATTTGGCTTAATGTTCAATACTAATTTTTAAAACATCTGTTTGAAAAACAGATACATCAAGTATTACTCATATTTCACCATTTAATGCTGTAGTATGTGATTAATTTTTGCATTCTCTAAAAACTTGTTATTACAGGGTCTCAAACTTGTGAAAACCAGCAGCTAGCATCAACCTTGATAAAAGACTGCATGCTTTTCCCTCATGTGAAGAGCAAGGCAAGGAGGTCCACTTACCCCACTACCAAATATTGTGTTGGACAAACTGGTCAGCCCAGTGAGGTAAGAAAAATAAATAAACAGCTTATAGCTTCAAATGGAAAAAGTAAAATTGTGTCAGTTTGCAGATAACTTGTCAGTATAGAAAATCTCAAGGGACCCTTCCAAAAGCCTCCTAGAATTATTTTTCTCCATTTTGAATTTTTTTATTGGTACGTGTTTGCAGTGCATGATTGCATTCATCATAGGAAGTTGGTACAGGTGCGTAACACATCATAATTCTTGTTTTCATCCCCTTCCCTTCCCTTCCCTTCCATCCCTGCTCCATCCATCTCCTGGTCCTTCTCCTATTTGCAAAAGTCCTACCTACCTAAGTCCTATCATCTTTTATTTTACTCTTTATTTATATTTTGGGCTTCGCATAAAAGAGAAACCATGCAATATTTAAGCTAGCATGTCTGATTTATTTCACTAAGGACTATGATCTCAAGGTGTACCCATTTTTCTACAGATGACTCAAGTTTACCCTTCTTTATGGCACAGTGGTACTCCATTGTATGTAAACACCACATTTTCCTTATGCATTCATCTGCTGATGGACATAGAAGGCTACTTTCAAGACTTAGATATGATGAGCTGTGCTGCTATAAGCATATTTCATGATGATTTTAACTCTTTCAGGAAGACACCTAGAAGGGAAAGAGCTGGGTCAAATGGAATTTGTTTCTTTTCTTTTCTTTCTTTCTTTCTTTCTTTGATAAAAGTCTGTATTTTAGAATCTTGTGTGTGTGGTTTATCAGTCTTTGGTCTTGGCTTTGTCCTTACTACTAGCCACAGATGGAACTTCTTGTTCAGTTTTTTCAGGAATTGCCATACTGATTTGCATAATGGTTGTACTAATTTACATTCCTACCAACAATGTAGAAGGGCTCCTTTTTCCCCGCAGCCTCACCAGCATTTTTATTATTTGATTTCTTTATGATAGCCTTTCATTCTAGAGTAAGATGTAATCCCAGTGTTGTTTAAATTTGCATTTCTCTAATGGGCAAAGATGTTGACCACTTTTTCATGTATTTATTGCCCATTCATACTTCTGCTGAGAAGGGTCTATTCATCTTCAGTTGCTCATTTTTTGTGTGTCTTTTGTTTGGGGAGGGTCTAATTTTTAAGGTCTTTATATATTTTAGATATTAATCTTTTATTTGAGGAATAGCTGGCACAATTATTTTTCCATTTTGTAGGTTGTATATTTGCCCTGTTTTCTCTGCTGTGCAGAAAATTTTTAATTTGGTATGATCCCATTGGTTGATTCTTGTTACTATTTCTTGTGCAATTGCGGTTCTACCCCAGTTGGTATGATGGTGGCCTAGAATTTTTAAATTTAGCAGAGTCATAGGCTGTAAGGTCAATATGTGAATATATTTCTATATACTACTAATGAATGATCAAAAGTCAAAAGTTTAATTAGATATCATTTACAATAGCACCCAAAATGCAATATTTAACTATAAATCTAACAAAATATATGCAGAATCTGTTTGCTTAAAACTACAAAACGCTGTTGAAAGAAATCAAAGATATAAAATAAAATGAAGAACTATACTATGTTCTGTGGAAAACTTAGTATCACTAAGATGTCAGTTCTCTCCAACTTGATTCAACACTATCTCAATCAAGATCTTAATGCTTTCTGTATAAATTGACGAGTTGATCCTTTATTTTTTGGTCTTTTTGCAAAGGGGTCTTGGCTGGGCTTGAATTCACTTTGTAGCTCAGGCTGGCCTCAAACTCACAGAGATTCTCCTGCGTCAGCTTCCTGAGTGCTGGGATTACAGGTGTGCACCACCATGCCTGACAACAAATTTTTAGAATCAACAAATAGATTCCAAAAAACATATGGAAAGGCAAATGATTTGGAATAAGCAAAGTGATTTTTTAAAAAAAGCACATTTGGAAGCCACACTAGCTAATTTTAAGACTTACTATAAAGCTACTATAATCAAGATAGTGTGAGGTTAATCAAGGTGTGTGGTGATAGTGAGGAGATAAGACATTTGGATTATTGGAACAGAAGAGAAAGTCAGGAATAAACCCACACATGTACTGTCAACTGGTTTTTGACAAAAGTACAAAAGCAGTTCAGTGGAAAAAGGGTAATCTTTTTCCATAAATGGTGCTAGGACCACTGTAAAGACACTTCTAATAAGATGAAATTTGATTTATACCTTGCACTCCATTCAGAAATGAAAACAATACAGATCATAGATCTAAATAAATGTGAAATCTAAACCTTTTACAAGAAACACAGAGCTTTTTGTGGTCTTCGGTTAGGCATAAATTTCTTAGATATGCATGATCTATAAAAGAAAAAATAAAATATCAAAAACTAGAAACAACAAATATTCCTCAAATGGAGATTGTATGAACAGTGGTACATGTATGCAATGGGAGACATGCAACAATGGGAATGAGCTTTAAATGCATTTTGGTAAGTGAAAGAAACTAAATCCTATGTGTAGGATACATCCTATGTGTCCATTATACAACATTCAGGAGAAGGCAGAAGACAGGTCAGTGGGAAGATTAGGAGAATGATTTGACAAGAAAGAAGGAGAATGAAGGAATGTGTGTGGGGGGTAATAGAACATGATTGTGGACATTTGTCAAAGCCATACACCAAGAAGGGTGCAGTCTTACTTGCAATACATTCAAACTACCTCAATTTTTAAAAAAGCTATCACAAGGAATAAGTTACAGTAGAATTGCTGAGTAAACTGGTATATATATTAACATAACAAACAAAACAATGCCCCCTGAAGTATGTTTACATATGTACTTTTTCGAGATTTGTTTCATTTTGTTTTGTTTTGTTTTTTGAAACAAAGTCTTGCTATGTAGCCCTAGTTGACCTCTGACTTATGGCAATCCTCCTATCTCAACCTCTGAGTGATCCTCCTGGCTCAGCCTTCCAAGTGATGGGATTATAGGTGTGCACCAGTATATCTGCAAGTATGCATATTTTTTTTAATCCAAATGCCAGACTGCCTTCCAGAAAGATGAGTCAATTTAGATTATCTTAAGGTCTCCATTCCTGTAGGTAACCACCCAGGCAGTTAGGGGGGTTTTGATCATTTTCATCTGCTGAACTGATAAGTAAAAATGATGTGTTGGTACTATTTTATTTTTATTTTTAAAAATTTTAATGAAACCCAACATCTTTCACATGTGAATTAGTCATGAGTAGTTTTTATTTTTCTGAATTGTCTATTCATGTTTTTTGTTTACTTTTCTGTTTAGGTTTTTTGTTCATTTCGATTTTTAAGCATCTTTCATTTTTAGGAAAAATAGCTTTCTTTCTACTTGTCATTGAACTTTACCTTTGTTATTTTGGACTGTATTAAAATTCTTACTGGTTATTGTCTTTTATAACTTTTATGATTAACACTTAATAAAAATTATAGAGCCTATGTTTTAATGTACTTCTCATTTTCTATATCCTATTATTTGATAAAATTTTATAAGCATCCGCTGGATGCTCACTATGAAGGTAAGCACTGTTTTCTGGTGAAAAGCATGATGTATAATTTAAACCAACCTTTTAAATTGTATTATTCAGGTAGTGATTTCAGTGGCTCTGACTTGGATTGGAAGCAGCTTATCAGAATAATCTAAGGAATTCATGTCTAGTTCATCTCTCTTCTGTGCATTCCTATTTGGATCCGGTGGTCTTCCTGTGATGCTGGCAAATTCAGAGAATAAAGAACCAGGTTATAAAATTAATATCAAATCTGGTCTTCACCAGTTGAGAAGAGTGCTCTTATAGCACTGGCTGCTATAGTAGTATTTGGCTGTTTAAATCTCACAGCTAAAGCACTCCCCAGAAAGTTTTCAGCAGAAAGGGTAAGCCTCCCTGGGAGCAATCTGCATCCAGTGACTGCTTGATAGGTACAGGACTACAAATGTCCCCTTTGCCTCAATGGGTTTTTCTTTTTGAAGGATCATGCCAGCTGCAGATCTCCCTGCAAGGTCTGCTGACACCCTCCATGTCAATACAGTGTTAGTTACATTCTCTTTGTGTCAATCCTATTTCCACCATTTTTTCATAGGTGATATTCCTGAATATATTCCCAATAAACCTCTTACAGGCAGCCTCTGCCTCAGAGTCTGTTTCCAAAGAACCAGACACATGACAGCCACCTTTTGTATTTTGAATTGGTCAGAAATAGAGGGAGACCCACTAAAAGATTCTTTCCCTGCTCTTGTCCTACCTCCTACTGCTCCAGCTCATATGAAAATTTGGTTGGGTTTTTTTTCTTGCAGATGCAAAACATACATACGTAACTTTTGTACATTTTGGTGCATTTCTATTTAAAAACTACAAGTTCATGGAAATAATTAATTTCAAATTGTACTCTTTTACCTGCTCTGATATTTATTCCCCACTTAATGTTTGCCCTAATTTCTAACAGATTTGATACTAATTTTATAACCTGGTTTTTTATTCTCTGAATTTGCCTGATAAATACTACCTGATCTTTTGGCCTCTTTGGTATGACATTATTGCTATGAATTAAGGGATGTGTCTTTTAATGTATTTTAATTATTATAATTTATTATAATCACTATAATTGATTTGTCTTGATTTTATCATCTTTGTTGTGTTTTATTATTTCTATCCTTTTCTTTTGCTTCCTGTAAGTAGTTGTGTATGCATATCATATGTGTTTTGCATTCATCTTCAGTGATCAAAGAGCCATGTATCCTGTTTTAAATTCTGCTAATGATTACCTTTACATGTTTGGGAAGCAACATTTAACCCCTATTTCTATAATCTTCAGAGACAAAGGGAAATATTACATATGGAAGTCTCTTCTGACTTAGTATAAGAAATTTGGTACAATTTTATCTCTTTCCTTGTTCCTGTTTTTATGTCACTGAGTTTAGATATAAATAACTGGCACATTGTTTCTTCCTTACTTTTATTAGTATATGTTTGTAATACATAGCAAATACACTCATCCTGGGGGAATCAGTGCATATACATGTTGCATCTTGACCCTTTTTACTTTCCCTTTCCCTACCCTCCACCTATCTTCCCCTACCTCCAGGTTCCCTTCCCATCCTTTCAAAGAATCAACTGTTTCATTTATTGATCCTTTGCATTGAGATTTTTTTAGTCTCCATTTCATTAATTTCTGCTCTAATCTTTATAATTTCTTTTCTTCTATTATTTTCAGATTTAGAGTATTCTTGTTCATCTAGGACTTTGGGATGAATGATTAGTTTATTTACTTGGGCTCTCTGTTCTTTTTATGTGTGTATTCACAACTATAAACTTTCCTCTTGGAACTGCTTTCATTGTCTCTCATTGGCTTTAGTATTATGCACTCTCATTGTCATTTGATTGTAGGAACTTTTTTATTTCTTTTGTGATCTACTGATTATTCAACAATGTATTATTTAATCTCCATGTGCTTGCATAGTTTTGTGGTTTCTTTTGCTGATTTCTATCTTCATTCTGCTACAATCCTGTCATATAGAGGGGATTATTTTAATTGTTTTGTATTTATTCAAGCATGCTTTATAGCCTAAGATATGGTCTGTTTTGGAAAAAGTTCCATGTGATTATTTAATGTATGGTTTAATTTTGATGTTTCTTTTTTGAGCTTTTCTGTCCAATTGACCTAATTGTGGGAGTAGAGTATTGAAGTCCCTCACTATGAGTGTACTAATGTCAACCTGTCCTTTTAAATCCAGTGGTTTTTGTTCTATGAAGTTGGGGAGACCGATATTCAGTTCAGAGATAGGTATAATTGTTATCTTCTCCTGTTGAATTATTCCCCTTACCAGTATGTAGCAGCCATCTTTGTCTCTTTATATCTTTGATAACGTCTGCTGTGTTTGAAAATAAGAGCTATTCCTGCTTGTTTTCAAGTGCTGGTTGAATGGAACATTGTTTTCAGTCCTTTTCACTGTCAGTTGCATACATCCTTTTGGATGAGGTATGTCTCCTGTAGATGATGTACAGTTGCATTTTCTTTTTTGATCCAATCTATCCAGGGGAGTTGAGATCATTGACACTAAGAGTTATTATTGTAAAGTGTTTACTGGACACTGTTGTTGCATTATTTTTGCAGTGTGGATTTCTGTATATTTTTCCTTTTGTTTAACTATTCAGTTATATGTGTGATTTCCTTTGGGCTCTGTGACACTGATGGCCTCCTTAGCTCTGTACAGGATCCCCTTAAGCATTTTCTGCAATGCTGTCTTAGTTGTAATGTATGTAAGGATTTCTTTGTCATAGAAAGTTTTTACTTCTCTATCAATTTTGAAGTCTAGTTTTGCAGGATATTAAAGTCTGAATTGGTAATTGTTTTCACTTAGAACTTTAAAAACTTCACTTTAAGTTCTCCTGACCTTTAAGGTTTGTGCTGTGAAATCTGCAGTTATTTGGATAGGCTTGCATCTATAGGCTACTTGCTATTTTTCTCTAACAGCTTTTAGCATTCCTTTTGTAGAATTTCTGAAATTTTGATTATGCTTTGTCATGGAGTGGTTCTTTTCTGATCAGGACTATTTTGAGTTCTCTGTGCTTCCTGTACTTGAATATTGAATTCTTTCCCTAGATTGGAAACTTTTCTGCTATAATTATAGTGAACAAGTTTTTTAACCTTTTGAATCATCTTCTTATTTTTCTTTTGCTCCTGTAATTCTTAGGGTTACTTTGAGTCATCTACAGCTATTGGATTTAGTTTGCAGTATATCTTGGGACTTTGAGCATATCATTGAGTTTATGCTATATTATATCTACCTTGTCTTCTATTTCTGCCACTCTATTGTCACATTGATCAAGTGTGCTATCTATGCTTTCTGTTGAATTTTTCATATCAGTTTTTTCTGCTTGCTTTGTTTTCATACTAATTCTTTACTAAAGTGATCTTTTGTATCTTATGTTGTCTTGTTTAACTCAATTAATTCATTGTGTTTTCTTTAAACTTGTCAAATATTTTATTGGTAAAATCTTTTATCTATTTAATGAAATCCTCTTTGAGCTTTAGAACATCTTATGCATTTGCTTGTGTTTCTTCTTTTATCTCTTCAGACATTTTGACCATTTAGCCTTTGAGCTCTTTGCCTGTAGCTTCCTGTACATCAGTGCCCATGAGATCAGCTTTGGGAGAGTTAGGGGTTTTGGGGACATCTTGTTTCCTTGTTTTCTCATGTTTACTGTTTCTTGCACTGTGGATGGAAGATCAGTTAGGGTAGAGAAACTCTGTCACTACTGTGATCTCTTTTGTTACATTCTTTTTCCCTGTGATATGTTCTTGGGTTTGGTTATATTTTGGTGTTAACGCCCTTCTTTAACAAATTCAGCATAATATTTAAGTGTTTCTAGTATCAAACCTTTTTTCTAAGGGCTTGATCCTCAGAACCATTCAAGAGAAAATGAACTACAGTAATGTTGATGACACAAAGAGAAACCAGATATTGACATACAGTAAAAACTAGGCCGGGGATATAGCTTAGTGGCACAGCACCTACCTGGCAAGTGCAAGGTCCTGAGTTTGATTCTCAGTACCAACCCCACCCCAAAAAACTAACAAAGCTGGGTATGGTGGTGCACACCTATAACCCCAGTATTTGGGAGGCTGAGGCAGGAGGATTGCTGTGAGTTTGAGGCCAGCCTGGGCTACAAAATGAGTTCAAGGCCAGCCTGAACTATATAGTAAAACCCTGTCTCAAAAAGACAAAAAAAAAAAAAAAAAAAAAAAAAAAAAAAAAAAAAAAAAAAAAAAAAAAAAAAAAAAAAAAAAAAAAAAAAAAAAAAAAAAAAAAAAAAAAAAAAAAAAAAAAAAAAAGACCTCCACAAAACAAAAACTAATAAAAAGCAACCTCTGTGTTATCGTTAACAATATAAAAAGATCAGGAATAATAGAGTGAAACACAAACCAGATAGTAACATAAGAACCAATAATAGGTATAACAATACTAGACTTAATAATAGAGATCTGCAATAATAATGTAGACACAAAGACAAACTAAATACTGAAATATAGTAACAATATTAATAGTAACAACTATAGCACCAGTAACAATAGAAAAAATTAAATAGCTCAAAATTAATAAAGCTTAATAGTAATAATAAACATAGAGGAAGTAGGGGAAGGAAAAATGAAAAAAGTAAAACTTGAAAAACAAAATGAAGAGAGAAAAGTGAGGTAAAAATTCAATTAAAGATTGATCAAATAACCCGTCATCGATTATTCCTTAGCATTAAGTGATATAATACAATAGTAGAACCATGTTAGCCCTCCTGCATATATGCATATTCATATATACATACATACATTTTTGTCTTTTTCTTGTATGTCTGTATGTATTATCCTGAACACACACTTTGAAGATATCAATATGTAAAGCAGCAACTATTGGTGTTTTTGTTGTTGTTGTTGTTGCTGTTTGCCTGTTTTGTTTTTTTATCTTTGGATTTTTGGTTTTTGTGTTTTTTCTGTTGTTGAGAGGATTGTCTGACTAAATTTGCATGTCTGTATATGGGTTTATATATTTACACTTCGAAGATATCAATGGATAAAGCAATAACCACTGTTTAGACCATATCACCTTGTCTATAGATTAGTTGTGATTGTACTATTTTTTATGCTAATTGGTGTCTGTTTGTCAATATGTTTTTGTACTTTTATTTTTTTAAAATTAAAAAAAAATTCAATTAAAAAAGAAAGCCAATAGAATTAGGTAAAAGTAATAGAAAAAGACAAAGACAAGAAAAGTAAGAAAAAATAAAAATGAAAACTAAATAGGAGGAAAAAGAAACAAAACTATCAAAAAAACAAAGAAAAAAAGAAATGAGTCCAAAAAATTCTTCCATGTCTTTGAGTGAGTGATTCTTTCCAGGGCCTGTGGTATTGGAATCCATCAGATATGGGTGAGAGATAGTGAGTTACGAATAGGGCTTATGTTTCCATGCCCTCTTTTTTGCTGTGTGAATGCTGTCTGTTGGTCTGCCTGTCCCAGTGGGTGTTATCAGTCAATGGTGTGGCGTCTACGTTAGGGCTGCCCTGGTGGCTTTTAGTGTACATTCCCTTCTGTGTGCCCCAAATCATTACTATCTTTGACTAGCTTTACAGCCCATGGGTTTATGAGGTATCCCTGCTTGCTCTTGGTGCCCCTGTGTTCATATACCCCAGGATGTGGCAACTGTCCAAGTCAAGGTGTATGCCTGATCACACTGGCAGATGGGAAAAGCAAACAGACCACTGAGCTTTGTGCTGGGGGTAGGCAGTGAGGGAAGCCAACTAGTCTGCTGGATTTAATGTCTGCACCTATAGATTTAACCCCCTCAGAAAACTACACGTATCTAGCCTGACTTCTCTTTATAGAGGATGGGACTGCTGTGTCCTTCACAACTTATTCCACCACTGTTTAAAATTTTCAAGGGACTGCCACTGACCTGCCCCTGCTTTTGTTGCTGTCCCCATACAGTTACTGTGGTAGGGTGACCCTAGAGCACCTGAGGTGTAATTGTTCTGTGACTTCTGAATCTCAGAGTAGCTCAGGTTTAAATATGCCTTCTGATTACATCACTCCCAAGTATGGGAGACACTGCAGTAAATTTCTTCTCTAACCTGTTATGAAGCAGGAGTGCATTTCAGAGTAAAACACCATACTGTATTTGCAGTTTGCAATAACTGTGGGCTTTTCTTGGCGTTACTGCTGTGCTGCTGTCCCGCTGTTTATCCCTGGGGCTGCTGGCTCTATCTGGACTTACCTTACCTGTGGACACAGGACCTCCTTCCCAAGAGCTGGGATTAGCTTTCCAGACATCTTTGTTCTTTTCTGTGTTGTCTTCAGTTTTTCCATTTTCCCTGTGCTTTCTAGTTTCTCTATTGACTCTTTCTTGATTACAGAGCTCTATTTCTTTGTATCTTTGCTAAGCTGTTTTCCAGGTTTCTCTATTCAAGGTCTTGGAGAGGCTATATGCTGCTGCCAGCCTTCATTTTTTTTTTTTTTCTGTCTTTTTCAGACAAGGTCTTTCTGTGCAGTTCAGTCTGGCCCTGAGCTCACTTTGTAGCCAAACCTGAGCTCAAACTTGCAAGGATCCTCCAGTCTCAGCCTCCCAAGTGCTGGGATTACAGGCGTGCACCACCATGCCCAGCTCAGCCTTCATTCTGGTACACTTTTATAGTACATTTTATAATTTTGGAAGGTTGGTGGTATAATTTTACTCACATTTATAGTTTTTTTATTTTAAAG
The DNA here is from genome assembly GCA_004027595.1 of Dinomys branickii. Classification (NCBI taxonomy): domain Eukaryota; kingdom Metazoa; phylum Chordata; class Mammalia; order Rodentia; family Dinomyidae; genus Dinomys; species Dinomys branickii. Next base: position 235,950 of record PVLD010000108.1, on the reverse strand, counting down.
AGAATGAAAAACAATAAAAAATTAGAAACAATACAGGACTTAAAAAACAAGATGATATAAATTCAACCATTGTTGTTATATTGCATATTGTTGTCTTTAAAGTAGTCGTTCAGATGACCAGATATAAGCATGCAAAATGGGTCAAAAAATTAAGTATTAACTATTCCTTTTAATAAACCAATAGAAATTAATAGTAGTTATCTTAGCTATCTTGTGTGTATGTTTATTTATATTTTTTCCCTTCTTTCTTTTCTCCTTTCCCTTATCCCACTTGTTCTTTCTTTTTGAGCAGTTTCTTTCCCTTTCACAATATTTGTTGTACCTTTCAGATTTTATTTACTCTTTCAGGTTCTTACACTAGGGAGACAATATGATGTTTACATATGTGGGTCTGATTTATTTCACTTATGAATATGGTCTCCAGTTGAATCTATTTACCTATAAAAGCCTTGAGTTTATCTTTCTTTATAACTGAATAATACTCCATTGTATAAAAATGCCACATCTTTTTTATCCATTCCTCAGTTGATGGGCATTTGGGTTGCTTCCAAGATTTAGCTATTACAAATTGTGCTGCTATAAACATGGGTGCACATATATTGCTGTGGTATGATGTTTTCAGTTTTTCTGGGAAAATACTCAGAAGGGGAATATCTGGTTTGAAAGAAACTTCTAATCATAGATTTTTGGGGAATCTCCACACTGATTTACACAGTGGTTGTACCCACCTACACTCCCATCAACAGGGGAGAAGGGTTCCATTTTTTCCACAACCCCTCCAGCATTTGTTACTAGTTGGTTTCTTCATGAAAGATTTCTTCATTTTTTTAGGGTGAGATGGAATATCAGTGCTGTTTTAATTTACATTTCTCAAATGACTAATGATGTTGAACATTTTTTATATATTTATTTGCCATTTGCATATCTTCATCTGAGAAATGTTTATTCATCTCAGATGTCCATTTTTGGATTGGGTCTTTGAATTTTGGGGGCCTGAGTTTTAAAAATTCTTTATATATTCTAGATGGAAGTTCTTTGTCTGAGGGACTGTTGCCTAAAATTTTTTCCAATTCATGGGTTTTCTTTTTACTCTGTTGGTGATTTCTTTTGATGTGCAAAAACTTTTCAATAAGATGAGATCCCAGTTGTTGATTCTTTGAAGTATTTCCCATGCAATTTGAGTTATGCTCATGAAGACTGCCTACCCCTATGTCTTCATGATTTCTACCTACTTTCTCTTCCAGTAATTTAGTGTTTCTGTTTTAATATTTAGATCTTTGATCCATTTTGACTTTAGTGCATGGTGATAGACATGAGTCTAGTTTTAGTATTTGGCATGTTGGATAGCCAGTTTTCTCAACACCATTTATTAAAGAGGCTATCTTTGTTCTAGTGGACATGTTTGGCCCCATTGTCAAAGATAAGGTGCCTGAGTGAGATTGTGCCTTCATGTTCTAGTCTGTTCCATTGATAATGAAGTCTATTTTTTTTGCTAATATCATGCTGATTTTATCACAGTAGCTTTGTAGTATAATTTGAGGTCAGGGATTATAATGCCTCCTGACTTGCCTTTGTTGCCCAGGATTGCTTTTGCTATTCTAGGTCTCTTCTGGTTCCAGATGAATTTTAGGATCTAGTTTTCAAAGACCTAGTTTTCTGAAACTAAGATCTAATTTTCTCTAGATCTGTGAGGTATGCAATGGTATTTTGATTGGGATTGCATTAAATCTGTAGAATAGTTTTGGGTGTGTAATATGGCCTTTTTCACAGTGTTGGTTCTTCCTATCCATGAAGAAGCAATATCTTTCCATTTTCTAAAGTCTTCTTTGATCTCTTTTTTCAGAGTACTGTAATTTTTACTGTATATCTCTTTTACTTCTTTTGTTGGATCGATTCCTAAGTATTTCAGTCTTTTGGAGGCTATTGTGAAAGTTGTGGCTTCCCTAATTTCTCTCTCAATGTGTTTGTTGTTTGTGTATAGGAATGCTGTAGATTTTTGAGTGTTCACTTTGTATCCATCTATGCTACTGAATTTGTTTATTAATTCTAGGAGTCTTTTGATAGAGCTTTTGGGGTCTTCTATTTGGAGTATCATGTAATCTGTGAATGATGATAATTTCACTTCTTTTTTTCCTATCCGCATTCCTTTTATTTCTCTCTCTTATCTAATTGCTCTGGCTAATGTTTCCAGAACTATGTTGAATAGGAGTAGTGACAGTGGATATCCCTGTCTTATTCCTAATTTTAAAGTGAAAGCTTTTAGTTTTTATCCATTTATTATGATATTGGCTGTTGTTTTGTCATAGATGGTGTTTATCAGATTCAGGTATTCTGATTCTCTATAGGTGTTTTTTTTATCATTTTTTAAATCATGTGTTGGGCTTTATCAAAAGCTTTTCTGCATCTATGCAGATGATTGTGTGATTCTTATCTTTGGTTCTGTTGACATGGTGTATTACATTTACTGATTTGCATACAATGAACTATTCCTGCATTTCTGGGATGAATCCCACGTGGTCATGGTGTGTAACCTTTAAGATTTGCTGCATTGTATTTGCTAGTATTTTACTCAGATTTTTTGCATGTATGTTGATTAGGGAGATTAGCCTATAGTTATCATTTTTGGTGGGTTTTTCTCTGGTTTTGGTGTCGGGGTACTATTTGCCTCCAGCGATGAGTTAGGGAGGATTGCTTCCTTTATATGTCATTAAACAGTTTGAGAAGAATTGGCATTAAATCTTCTCTAAATTTCTTATAGAATGCAGCTGTGAATCCATCAAGGGATCTGGGCTTTTCTTTGTTGGTAAGTTTTTATTTTGTTTTCAGTTTCATTAACTGATACTGAGTTATCCAGGGTTTTATATCTTCTTGAGTCAGCTTTGGTAATTCATATATATCTAGGACTCTGTCCATTTCTTCTGTGTTTTCCATCCTATGAAAGTAAAGATTTTCCAAGTAAGTATTGATGATCTTGTGACTCTATGGTATCTACAGTGATTTCACCCTTTTCATTCCTTATTTCAAGGATTTGAGCTTTTTCTTTCCTTTTTTTTTTGATAAGTTTGGCCTTTATTTATTCTTTTAAAGAACTAACTCTTTGATTCATTAATTCTTTGTATTGTTTTCTTAGTCTCAACTGCATTAATTTCTGCTCTGATATTTATAATTTCCTCCCTTATTTGGGCTTTGGGCTTGACTTGCTCTTCTTTTTACAGAAGCTTGAGGTGCGGCATACGGTTCTTTTATTTTTGCTCATTCTATTTTCTTGATGTGAGAAATCACTGGTATAAATTTCCCTCTGAAAATTGCCTTCATTGCATCCCACTGGGTCCAGTAAGTTATATCTGCATTTTCTTTTGACTGTAAGTATTGTATGTGTGAGTGTGCATCTTTTTGAGACAGGGTCTTGCTATGCACTTCAGGCTGGCTTTGAGCTCACTTGGTAGCCCAGGCTGGCCTTGAATTCACAACAATCCTTCTGCCTCATCCTCCTGAGTGCTGGTATTACAAGCATGTACCACCATGCCCAGTGATTGTAAAAATTGTTTAATTTTATCTGTGACCCTTTGGTTGTTCAGGAGGGTATTATTTAGTTTCCATATGTTTATGGAATTTTGGCAATTTCTTTTTTTCAATAATTTCCAATGTAATTTCAGTATGGTCCAATATTATTCATGGGATGATTTCAATTCCTTTGCATTTATAAAAGCATGTCCTATTTGCTAGTATATGATCTATTTTAGAGAACATCCCAAGTATACCTTAGAAGAATGTGTATTCTGATATTGTTAGGTGGAACACTCTGTGAAGGTCTACTAAGTTCATTTATTGACAAGTTTAGTTTAATTCTTTTATTTCTGCTGATTTTTTGTCTAGTTGATGTATCTCTTTGTGACAATGGGATGTTAAAGTCCCCTGTTACAACTGTGTTGTTGCTTATTTGCTTTTTCATTTCTGTTAAAGTTTGTCTTATATAATTGGGTGCTCCTATATTTGGTGTATATATATATTTATGATTGTTATCTCTTCCTCTTGCAATTTTCCCCTCACAAGTATGTAGTGACCTTCTTTATCTCTTTTGATCATTCTTGGTTTGAAGTTCACATTGTCTGCAAACAGAATAGCTACCCCTACTTTTTTCTGGGTTCCTGTTGCATGGAGTATTGTTTTCCATCCTTTGACTTTCAGTCTATGAATTTCCTTTTGAGTTAAATGTGTTTCTTGTATACAGCATATTGTTGGACTTTGTCTCTTGATCCACTCTGCCAGTATATTTCTTTTAATTGGTGAATCAAAACCATTTACATTAATGGTTTTTACTGATATGCATTGGCTTATCTTTGTCATGTTATTTTCCCACTGTTGGTTCCCTACTTTCCCACTCTGCTTAATTGCCTGTCCTGCTTGGTGGTTCCTTTCTCTTCTTCTTGGAATTGTGATCATTTTTATTTCTCTCTAGAATATCTTTCAGTACTCTTTGTAGGGTTGGTTTGGTGGTCATGAATTTCTTCAGTGGTTCTTTGTTATGGAAATATTTTATTTGTCCATTAATTTTGAAAGATAGTTTTGCAGCATACATCAATCTGGGTGGGAAATTGTTTTCTTTTAGGACCTGAAATACTTCTCCAAGCTCTTCTTGACTTGATTTGTGTTGAGAAATCTGCCCTACTTCTGTTGGGCTTTCCTTCATAGGTGATCTATTTCTTTTCTGTAACAGCTTTTAATATTCTGTTCTTTTGATGAATTTCTGGGATCTTGATTACTATGTGTCTGGGTATAGTTTTATTTTGTTTATGGCTAATTAGAGTTCTATATGCCTCACTTAAGTGTAAGTCAAATTCTTTCCCCATGACTGGGAAATTTGCTATTACTTCTGCAAATAGTCTTTTTATGTCATTCATGTTGATTCATGCTTTTTTTCATTAACACCTGTCAGTCTTATATTGTTTTTCTTTGCATCATCTTGTGGTTGTCGAATTACTATTTCCTGTTTCCTTGTTATTTGTAAGAGATCTTTCCTTTTGCAATTGCTAGCTGCAGTGCTGTCTTCAAGGTCTGAAATTCTATCTTCAGTTTTGTTTAAGTGGTTTTGCCAACTTTCAGTGGAATTTTTAATTTCCTGGATATCTCTTTGGATCTGTTTCATGAATTCTAATGCTTTCCTGTATTGTTCCTTCAATATTTCTATCATTTTTCTATACGTCTCAATTTTTTATCTATGTCTTCTTTTGATATTCTGAGTAATTCTTTCATTATGTTGTTATTTCTTTTTTTACCTGAGAGATTATTTCTGATCTGATCTCTTCTATAGACTGATATAGTTGTTTCTTTACTTCAGTTGCTATTATTTCAGAAATTTCAGGTGTATGACTTCCAAGTTCTCTGATGATATCTCCTGGACTTGTTCTGGGTGCAGTAAATGTCTGAGATTGCATTTTGCTCATTTGTTTTGTCATTTGTGAAGCTCCAAGGTTCCCTGTGACTCAGTATGACTCGCATGGTGGTGGAGGCAGGGTGGAAGGCAGAGTCTCATGCTTCCTGGGAAGCTCACTGCATTTATAGTTTTAAGGAATTTTTTTACTAGTTCTTTTTTGTTATGGCAAAATGTAATTTTTTTTTAACGTTTGATTTTGATTCTGTGACTAAGCTTTTTTTTTGGTACTGGGAATAGAACTCATGACCTTATAGTTGCCAAACAGGCACTGTGCTGCTAAGCTATATACTTGGCCCAAGCTTTTTTAAAATTCTATTTCATTTCTTTAGTGCAAATTACCAGTCTACCATATCATCACTTTCCTCGCTTCTTTTTTTCACTCAAAGGTTAATTTACTTTCCTGCTAATAAGGGCAAGTAACATCATTTAGGTGTGATCTCAGATCTCTCAGCAAAAATTTAAATGGTTAGATATACTGTATGGAAAAAAAGAAAAAGTGTATCAAATAATACAATACTCTGAGTTGAGATGTCTGGTTGATTATATAAATATTGTACATTTTTCTTTCAGATTGGTTATTCTTGTTCCCCATTATTGGTGCTGGGAAACTTGCTTCAAATAGATCCTAAATGGGTTGTGTAAAGTTCCAAGGAGACAAGTCATTCAACAGACACACTGGGTTTCACAAAATAGTCTACTAGAGTTTTTATCAGAATTGTGTTGAATATATAGATCATTTTATGGGGTACTGTTGTTATGGTGTGTTTCTACATGCCCCCTCAGTCATGGGGGTGACTTCTAGAATTTGTGATTGATTCAGGGTTCAATGCTGGGATTATGGGTGAGTGCTACATCCCTCCTGGGGTAGGTAACCTGCATACAATATAAGGGAGTGAAAGAGGCTCGCTTGCATACTCTTTCCTTTTTGCTCTTGTTGCTTTTGCTATTTTCCGCTGCCATGAATTGTTGCCCTCTGCCATGTGCCACTTTGTCTTGAAGCCAGCTGAGTATAGACTGAAAGTTCCACAAATTGTGAGTTAAATAAACCTTTCCTTCCTTAGTTCTGGGCATCATGTATTTTGTCTCAGCAATGAAAGAAAAGTAACCAAGACTCATCCCAACAATGCTGAGTTTTGTAATTTATAAACATTTAGATTTTCATTGTAAATGACATATTTTTAACTTTTGTTGTTATTAGTATATGATATACAATTGACTTGCCCATATTTACCTTATATCCTGTGCTATATTCATTTAATAGTTCTAGTTTTTTTGTAGATTATTTGGAATTTATACATATGTGATCTTATCTATAAATACAGGGTTACTTCCTTTTTCCTCCAAATTCTGTCTTTTTCTATTTTGTTCTCTTGCTGTATAACAGAGATAAGGGCCTCTAGCCCAGTATGCAATAGAAGTGATGAAGAGAGACACTATAGCATTGTTTCAAATAGTTATCTACACATCATGGGATTTGGCTAGTGTCTGAGGAAGTTTTCTTCTATATCTAGGTTGCTGGCAGTTACTATTTTAAATAATAGTGAACTTTGTCATACTTTTTCTGCATGTGGTTAGATGATATATAGTTTTCTTGTATTGTAGTAATGCCTCAAATTACACTGATTATTTCTTTTTAATGTAACACCACATCTTGCTCTACTGGGATAAACTTACACAGCTTTGATGCATTGTCCTTGATGGTGGATTTCATAAATTTTTAATGCAAACACCTATATTCTACTTATCTGTTTTTGAGTTCCAAATTTTTCTTCTTATCTCACAGTCTATTGGAATACAGCTTCTAATGCTTCTTTTTCTTTTTCTTTTTTCGGGTGAGTACTGGGAATCGAACTCAGGACCTCATGCTTGCTGGGAAGTTGCTGTACCACTGAACTAAATCCCTGGCCCTAATGCTTCATTTTAAAGATACACTTAAAAAAACTTGATGCTATTATGTGGGATACAAGTAATAATCCATACTATAAAATATCCAGTGTTTTGATTTATAGAAAAAAAATATATATATTGAATATATATGTGTGTATCTAAGATATATGTCTATGTATCTTCACATATCTATCTATATCTATTTAGATACACACAACACATATACACAGAAGTAAAGGGAAGTATATTATATATATGCATATATGATTTTTCTTTATAGATGGAACTATACTATATACACCAATTTTTCTTTGCTTTTTGACATACCAATATATCCTGGAGATTAGTCTGTGAAGATAAATACATTTCCCCTTCTTTTTCAATAACTGCATGGTACTCCATTGTATAGATGTTCTATATTTATTCAACTAATCTACTGATAGAAATTGAGTTATTTCCAGTATTTTGCCATTCTAAATTATGCCACAGTGAATTACATATTACCATCTTATGGTTTCTTCCAGGATGAATTTGAGGTGATCTTAAATTGCATTGCTGGGTCAAAGGGTAATTGCATATGTAATTTTACTACATGCTTCCAAGTTCCTCTCCAGATGGGTCATGTCAGTTTGCATTCCCACCATCAATGTTGTAGTACCTGTTTGCTGACAGACTTGCTGAGAGTGTTTTCTATAATTTTTGGCAATCTGATAAATGATAAATAGTACCTCAATGTTGTTTTAATTTGTATTTTCCTTACAAATACAAATTATGAGGGTGAGGTGAATATCCTTTCACATGGTTAAATCCACTTGAAATTTTCTTTCCCTTCTTTCTTTCACTCTTTTTCTTCCTTTCTTTCTTATTTACTTTTTTGTATTATGGATTGAATCTAGGGCCTCTCACACACTAAGCATGTTCTTTACCATGGAGCTATAGTCCTGGTCCCACTTGATTTTTAATTTCTTTTTGAAGAGATTTTTGTTCTTAAAGTTCCCAGTCTATTTTTGTACATGATATTGACTTTTTCCTTCTCTAAGTTTGGAAGCTTTTTCTGTATAAGAATGTCAATCCTGTGCCTTGATGGAATGGTAAAAGTGTCTCTCAGTTCGCTATTTTTATTTTTACTTTGCTAATGGTATCTTTGACATATAAAACATTTTAGTTTTAGGTAATTAATCATCTTCACCTTCATTCTTTACAGAGCCATAACCTCAGTCCCAGATTACAGATATTCACTATGTTTTCTTCTATGGATTTGTATGCCTCATTAGTTTTTACACTGAAACCTTTGATCCACTTAGAAATTATTCTGATGCATACTGTAAAGGTCCATCCTGTAAAGGATATATTGGTATATCAATATTACTTTTTCCATATGATTGGTTTCCTCCTATTATGGCTAAGATATTGCTATTATCATGTGCTAAGTTTCAAAATCAATTTGAGTCCATGTTTGCGTTTGTATTTATGTGTTTCTTAAAATTTATGTCTTTGACAAGAGTACATGGATGTGTACTCTGTGTATACATGTGTCATATTTAAATTGTGTCATATTTAAATCGAAGGAAACATCTCCTCGAACATTCATCATTTCTTTGTGGTGAAAATACTCCAAATCCTTTCTTCTAGTTTTTTGAAATATGCAATTACATTATTTCTAGTCACCATACTGTGCAATGGAATACCAGAACTTAGTTCTCCTACCTAAGTATAACTTAATACCCATTAATCAACCTTTCTAGGGGAAAATTTTGACCATTAATAGTATATTTGCATGACATTAAAATGTCTCCTTAAAGACTGCTTATTAGTAGGAGGAAAATAAATCCCAATAATTATTTTGTGGAGAAATTGGACAACATCTTGATCAGGTGATCACAATTAATAGTAGCACTGAAGGGCAGATAGCACACACACACAGACACATACAGGTGTTATGAGTCTCAAATATCATACCTGAGGAAAACATGATGTCACTTAGGCAGAATTGTAGCTGAGTACTCTCACCCCAGCAATCACTAGAGTATTAATACTTTCATCAGGATATTTATACTTTCATCTCAAGGAAGCATCAGATACAAAATGGAAGGATTCTATTTAAAATGGGGCTGGGTGTGGTGGTGCACGCCCATAATCCCAGCATTCAGGAGGCTGAGGCACGAGGATCATTGCGAGTTTGAGACCAGCCTGGGTTACAAAGTGAGCTCAAGGCCAGTCTAAACTACATAGCGAGATCCTGTCTTTAAAAAGACATAAAAATAAAATGGGGAGCTACTTCTGGACCAAAACCAAAAACATCTGTGCTTACTGGCACTTCCTATAGGGTGAGGGAGACATGATGACATGAATGGTTATACAGTTAAACTCTTAGCCACTAAACTTCTATTGGTGACAGCATATACTTCTTTTAAGTGCTATGGAGACATTTTATTTTGGAAATGGCTCACGAATTGTTTAGAAGATTCACTTTAAAAAATAAAAGCATGGTTCCGTACTGCTCAGGCAGGGGTCCATACGGCACTGTTCTTGATTCCCATCGTAACTTAACGGGAAACTTCACAATGTCCGGAGCCTTTGATGTCTTGCAAATAGAGGAGGATGGCCTCAAATTCCTTGCTGCAGGAGCCCACTTAGGTGGCACCAACCTGAATTTCCAGATGGAGCAGTACATCTACAAAAGGAAAAGTGATGGAATCTATATCATAAATCTGAAGCGGACCTTGGAGAAGGTCCTGCTGGCAGCGTAAGCCATAGTCGCCATTGAAAACCCTGCTGACGTCAGCGTCATAGCCTCTAGAAACACCGGCTAGCGCTCTGTGCTGGTTTGCCTCTGCCACTGGAGCTACTTACATGGCTGGCCACTTCACTCTTGGGACTTTCACTAGCCAGATTCAGGCAGCCTTCTGAGAGCCATATCTTCTGATGATTACTGACCTCAGGGCTGACCACCAACCCCTCACAGAGTAATCTTACCTCAATCTGCTGACCATTGCTCTGTGCAACACAGATTCTCCTCTGCGCTATGTGGACATTGCCATCCCGTGCAACAATAAGGGAACTCACCCAGTGGGTCTGATGTGGTGGATGCTGGCCCGGGAAGTGCTAAGCATGCATGGCACCATCTCCCGTGAACACCCATGGGAAGTCATGCCCGATCTCTACTTCTATAGGGATCCTGAAGAGATTGAAAAGGAAAAGCAGGCAGCTGCTGAGAAGGCTGTGACCAAGAAGGAATTTCAGGGCGAATGGACTGCACCAGCTCCCGAGTTCGCTGCTGCTCAGCCAGAGGATGCAGACTGATCTGAAGGCATGCAGATGCCCTCTGTGCCTATTCAGCAGTTCCCCACTGAAGACTGGAGTGCTCAGCTGGCCACAGAAGACTGGTCTGCCACACTCACTGTGCAGGCCACTGAATGGGTGGGAACCACCACCAAGTGGTCTTGAGCTGCTCTTCAGACACTTCAGCAAAATGGAAATGAGGTTGATGGAAAATAAAACACCAATTTCTACAAAAAAAAAAGCATGTTACACATGCCAAATATATGAAATAGAAAGAATATTTACATGCACCTCAGAAAGAGGGTATTAAGTAAAGGTGAATCCCAAAAGATTTAGTTTCTGTCTTCTTTGATTTTTTTAATTTTAAAAAAGGCAAAATAAATTTGGACACATACTATGTTTGAATATAACATGTTTCATGGATTTCTTCCTAATCACAGTTTTCTGTTTGGCATGATTTTTATGCTCAGAAAATGCCTGAAAATGGTAGTTGCTTATATAATCAGATGCTTGACAATAATCCCAGGAAAATTATCTTTATCTTTTGTTGATAATGAATTCCAGGAACAATCAGGTCAATGGAGAATCTTAGGTGCTGCTGAGAACTACCAATTTTGTGACAATCACTGAAATTGTGCAACATTATAGCTTCTTTGCAGACAAACAAACCAGGATGTAAATAACCCTCTTCCCTTTTCACATTTCAGCTTTCTTTCCTCCATGTTAATCAAACCTCATGCTATTGAAGGCATTATGGCATAGAAAACTATACCTGATTTTTCCCAGGTGGCTATTATTTTACAATTATCTGGCAAAATAAGGAACAATATTTAGTTAGTTCCCATATGTGAGACATTGTCTTTCTGCATTATTTACCATACATGAAAACCTACTTAGCAAACATAGAAAAATACAATACATTCAGCTATCAAAAATTCGAACAATGACTGCCTGGCACTAGAGAAGATGAGGTAGGGTTGTGAAATGAGCTTTTATGGGAAGACTGTTTCAAACTTGTGACCTCTGATGTGTAAAGCTCTTTTCACAGAGATGATGAAAAGTGAAGAAACAGGGATTCAGAAGCCTGCTGCCAACAGCCCAGATGCCCTGGGACAAGTCTGCTGGGCTCTTCTGGGTGTTCCTGCCTGTCAGTTAAAGGATTTCTACTAGATACTCCTGGAAGCCTCACTAGGCCCTTAAAGTCCATGTCTGTGTAGCCTGCAAGATCAGACCCAGTGCAGAGCACTTCTTGCCTGGCAGGGGCTGGAGAATGGGAACGAAAGAATAGGATGGAAGTCATTAAGCAGAATGAAATGGTTGCCTTTAACCAGCCTTGCAAGCCAAGATGTCATCCAAGCTCTTCCAGAAAGCCAAGGTCTAAGGGAAGAGGACAGTGGGACATCAGGATAGTGCAGGATGCCTAACTGGACTCAGGGCAGGGCAGAGGTGGGAAGCAAGGTGGAAGCTACAGAAAGGACCAGGTAACTGTAATGGGAATACCAAGTGCAGCACTTCAAGTCAGACGTTGTTGGAGCAGCCCAGAGCAGTCAGCAGAATTGTGCATAGAGAAATGAAAGTCCTTCTAAATATTTATTAACAGTCTGCAGTGTGCGTGGGAGTGACTGGAAATAAATGGATCGTGCATAGCCTTGCTTTCTAGGTGTCTAAAATGTGAAAAGAAGGACAAACCCTCAACTGGGGGTTCAGTTAAGGGGCGCAAAGCATTAAATCTGGTTCAGTTCAGTCTGGCAAGCAGGCAAAGGAAAGACTTAGCTATGGAGTGATGTTTAAACCAGGCCTTGAAAAAGAAGTGGCTTCTCAGACAGAGGGCTAGGGAGATAGAGAAAACATCAAGCACATGAAGACAGGGAATAGAACCAGACAACAAGATACACCTAGTGCCCAGCAGGAAGCCAAGAGCACCTGGAGCACATAGAGACCAGGGAAGGGGCAGAAGATGGGTTACCCTGGGTGGGCCAGGGCTTTCCTGCCTTGTGCCTTTGCTCAAACTCCTCTCCTGCATCTCTGGCCTCCATTTTCTGCTAATTAAAAACCACTTCCTCCAAGACCCTACACAGCCATTCCTGCAGGTCTCTAGCCAGCCAGCCCTGGGCCATTCAGAGGCCAGAAGTGAAGGGAAAGATGGGGCTTGCCATCTGGGCTAGAGTGAGTGGTTAGGGACTTTAGTGATCAATAAGAGGGTAATCTGATGAGAGAGGTGGTGACGTCAGCCATTTAAGTGCCTTGTCTTCTGGAGACTTCTTGGATTTCTGGTGAGACAACAGTGACAACTAACATTAATGCCACAGGCTGAATACTAGGTACAGGACCACAGTTCCTTGGCCAGCCACTTCCAGATGCGCTATGGAGTTCAGAATTTAAGGTACCATGCTACACATTCCATTTGACATAACTCCCTAGTGGGACCCAGGGCCACATACGGCAATTAAATCTTATTTTGACTTCTAAAGTGAATGTAATAATTTTAAGGTGAAATGTGAATATCCACATTTCATATCAGGTTAGGGCACCAAAAAGGTTTGTGACAAAATTACACAAAGTTTTGTTTTTCAAAACAGAACTTACACTTCATCTTACACTTCTGAACTGTGATAGAGTATAGATCTGTAGAAACTGTCCCATGAGAGCAAATACTTTTCCCTCCAGGAGTCAAGGAAGCCTTCACAGAGGAAAGGGCACTTGTGTAGGGTCTTGGAGGAAGTGGTTTTTAATTAGCAGAAAATGGAGGCCAGAGATGCAGGAGAGGAGTTTGAGCAAAGGCACAAAACAGGAAAGCCCTGGCCCACCTGGGTAATTATTGGGAACCCCAGATTACTGGACTAGAAGGTTTGTGGGAGGGGAGTTGGTAGAGGGAAGCTGGGCTGGAAAGGTAAGTGGGAAACTGAGCCCCAAAAACCTCAATGGTATTCTCAAAGTGTAAAATTCTACCCTGCCAGCAGTGGGGAGAGACATGGTCCCATTTCCACTTTTGGAAAGTAGGACCTGCGTAGATTGCATTCTTGCTCTGTGCACATGTAGAGGGAGCAGGAAGGGGCAGGGGTGCAGCCTGAGGCCAGGGGCAGCTGCTGTTGTGTAAGACAAAGACAATGTGAGCTGGTGTGAGCCCTGAGTGTGTGGGCAGGGGTAGGGGTGCTGGAGACATGAAAGCAAAATGTGGACACTTCTGACAGCTGAGTGAGAACTGATGGGGCTTGATGAACATGGAGGTGGAGAGAGACTCAAAAGATTGATTCCTGGCAGAAGCCCAAAGCAGAAAGCAGGAGAGTACAGTAAGTGACCAAGACTGATGCCCCAGAGATCTACCCTGGGCTTACATTGCAGCCACCACTTGCTCCAGCACATAGCTTAAACTGGACCTCTGCAAATGGAAATTAAAAATAACATCTTCCTGAAAGGATAATAGTGTGGCTTGAATGAGTAAGTCCACACAAATAATAATCACAGGACCTGACACAGAAAACAACACAGATAACTGTGAATCTTGTTGATTATTTTGATGATGACACTAATTGGGTGAGCCAATAACCCCAATAAGATGCAAGATGTTTTAATTCTAGAATCATTTATAGACTTATAAGGTCAGGGTAGTTGTAGCCCTTGATGGGGACTGCTATTGTGAAGTTTCCTGTTAGTCTTCTCTGTCCTCAAGGTTCCCACAGTTATAGGAAAGGTTATCATTTTACCTCTTTGAATATTTAATATCTCTGTTTTCTTCTCAAAGTTTTAAGCAGAGTAAAGCAGAAACCTGTCAACCTTCTTCCAAGTATTGCAGCAGATGATCTGTTTCCTAGCTTTAAGGTAACATATATACTTATCCCTTTGTTTATAGTGTATACCTTAGAAGAGCAATCTTCTCTGTTAACTGGAAGAAAATAAAAGTTCCAGTGGGCTGGAGGATGGGGCTGTACGTAGAAGGAGTGGTGAAGGAAAAACTGCTGTTCATGGGTAGACTTTTGTCATGATGAACTTCAGAAAGCTAGCCAAACAGACTCAGAATGGTATTGATCAATATGACAAGTGCTGAAAGGCGATTTGGAACTCCAATCTGGCTGAAGAGCTGCCTATCAAGCTCTCACAAGCAGTCCCATGTGGCTCAGCCTCTTTAAGAGTTTTAAGAAATTACTTAGCTTGCTACATGAAAATACCTCACTGGGCCCCTACCTATCTAGTAATGGATGGTGCAGTGCCCTGGAGAACAGGTAGGTGCCTCTAATGGAGATGTGTTCTAGGCCCCAGAGCCTCCCTCAGACAGCATTTGCTGCAGAGGTGTGGGAGAGTTGATACAGATGTGGATTGCCACATGTGTGAAATAGAACTTAAGCAAAATATTGAAAAATTTCAAAAACTGACAATATTCAGGTACTTAATCAGGGCAGAGTTGGAATTTGCTGAGACTCTAGCTGGAAAATTCAAGTGCAGACAGAGGCACAAGGGAAAATGTCTCTGTTCATTATGTTCCATGTATATCAAGTTACATAAATTTATAAACATTCAGAATTGACACTAGTGTTATCTATAAAATGCTTTCTCTGATATGCCACAGTGATTGCATTATTTTTAAAAATTTCATGCCATCTTTAGTAAAAGTGTTTTGCTTTTGGAAGACATTTCTTCTCAGTGAAGATAATGAAAGCTTTCTGGTGTAAACAAGTGCTGTCAGTTAAGAGACATGTGAGAAGATGATTTTTTAAAGTTTAAATGTAATTCTTGCACTATTCTTTTTTTTTTTTTTTTGCGGTACTGGGGATCGAACTCAGGACCCTGCGCTTGCAAGGCAAGCGCTTAGTCCACTGAGCTATATCCCCCGCTCTTGCACTATTCTGTAAATAATTCAATGATGAATGACACCTAGGTATTCAGTATTAACAAATAGTTTGCAGTTATCCAAGAATGAGATAAAAAAAATTACCAGTACAAATCCAAATCTGAGGGAAAATGAGTTGCTCTGAAACAAACTCACTTGTGAGGATTACTTGTACAGTATTATAATAGCAAAATCTATATTCTTCAGTGATCTTAATATCAGACATGTCTCAGCTAGTCCATATGAGGCAAAACCAAAATGCTGTAGAAACTATTTGACATAGAAACTACCACCAACCCAAGACATCAGGAGTAAAACTACATTCAGTAAGTGCTCTAAACATTTAACTTTTCAGTTTTGCATAGATGTATGCATATTAAGCTTTGCATCAGTGCCCTCTAAACTTTCAGGTCTCCCTCTCAAACTATAAGGGGGAATGGACCCAAGTAGAACCCAGGTGGTGATGGCCATTGGAAGGAAACCCACGTGCCTGTCATAAGAGAGGCTCCACTGGTCTTTGAAAAGAAAGTGTTAATCCACAGTATTCACAGGAGAAGGTGGAAGCCCTAGCCAAGCATAAAAAATGTCACCTAATAGCTCATGAATCATCTTTGGTAATAATTATAGGTTGCTTTAAAAATTCTAGGAAGAAAGAACAAATAACATGGGCCGACTACTGGCAGTTTTTGTCCCCAGAAAAAACTAAAAATTTTATTTACTCTGAAGTCACAATCGTCTTGAAAAACAGAAATCAGAGAGAATGAGTGACACACTGCATTGTCCACATAGGGCCACAACATTGGCCTTCCTCTGTGCTCCTGTCATGTGTGATCACATGCACTGTGTCCCCACACCAGACTCCAAAGTCTCGGAGGGCCAGAAATAAACCTGCTTCTTTCCAAGGGCCTGAGGCCAGCCCTTGTGGCATTGTCTGAGGAGGATTCTCATGCATGTGCATCCCCTGTCCATATAGCCTTCACATTCTGCTTAGTCTACTAGTGGCAGAGACTTTATTTTTAAATGAGGTATATATAAATGCATACAGCAAGGCTGAGGAGTTATGATAAATAAATGTACTCTCAGCTGAGAGTGCAGTGCCTGAACCATATAGTATTGGCAGTAATAACCAAAAAAGTGAGCTTGTCTCTAATGTTGGAAGGTTGCATTTGACTCTGAGGGTGGCAGATATTCCCTGGCCCCTGGCTTTGGGGACTGTTGGAAGCCACAGATCTCAACTGGGTCCTGTGAACCTCAGCTGTTCTTGTCCTGATTCCCAAAGTTCAGGCACTGCTGGATCTTTATTTTAGATATGATATGCAAGGGCCCATGCTAGTCTTGCCTGTATCATTTCACTTTTAGCATTGTGCTGCTGAAGCATGCACTCAGGGGGGTCTTTATTTAATCTCTTGAGTCAATGAACCTTTGTGCACTTAGATTGCTGAAGAATTCCAAGGTATGAAAGTCTCTTATGCGTATGTGAAGCAATAGTAATACTGCACTGGGGAATTAAATTATACAAAACATTTCAAAATAGTTCACTGATTGTTTCTTCTCTATCACCTCTGCTCTGAGGATCCAGAGAATCAGATGAAGGTCTTCTATGCCTTGGCCCGCTAAATAAGAGAAGAAATAAGGGTGCTGTTTTTAGTGTTGAAATGAGTGCTGACACAAATAGTCCTCTTTTTTTCATTGATAATCTATGAATAATCTGCAAATGTGGCCAGGGGAGGAGGATTGCCAGGAATGGTAAGTGCATAATAAAGTAGTTAGATATTTGGGAAACTGCTATTGTAATATGCTAGCTGATGCTTATTGGGGAAAGCAATTACCCTTCAGATATACTCTGCTTCTATTCTAAAACTGCCTTTTATACAAAAATATTTATCTCTATGGTAGATTCCCTATTGTCCCAGCTCATGTTCATATTTTCATAAACACATAAATCATCACCTATACATGTAGTTCAACTAATATGTAGCATAAGTATCCACATTTTAGTATATAGTCTTATCCATCATTTTAATAGCTAGAGTATTTTGTCAAGTAACAGTAATTTCTTTAACTAACATGGGTTTATTTCCATTTTGGGTATTATAAAATGCATTTTTGTTATGTACGTATTATTTTAAACTATCTAAGGGTAGATTCCCAGAAATTACATTTTTGGACAGAATATTTGAAGTTTCTTTAGTTTTTGATTAAACTGTCAAATTTCTTTACGAAATAGTTACACCAATTTACAGTTCCTTCATATGCAACCTTCTTTTTTATGATCTTGTGAAAGTCTCCTTTTCTTTATTGCAAAAAAATGTGCAGGCCATAAATATGATGATATGCATGAAAATTTCTCCAGAGATGATCCAAAATAAAGTGGAATTTGCACATATTTTTAGAGAATACAAGGTAGATAAATATGGGGAAGGATTATCATAACTCTGTGTGTGTTAGGACTCGTGGAAAATTGGGGCTTAACATACCCAACAAATGACTAATCCTTTGCCTAAAAAATAGTCTGAACTGACCAGATGGTGAGTGGGATGAAATCACTTTCCTGCCGTTATGGGCAAGATTTCTAGTTCTTTGTCAAGGCTCTGTTCTTAGGCAGGGTGTCAATGGGGAAGCTTGTGTGCAAAGACAGGAGGCAAACCCTACCCCCACCCCCACCCTAATTTCTCATCACTTGCTCAGCACCTATTCATTTAGACTTTTGTTTTAAATACACGTATTTTTCCTTGGCAATACTGTAATGACTTTTCTTTTGGTCCCTTTCTTCATCATAATCATGATGAGCACGAATGTAATGGACAAGGTAGTCTTTCTTCATTTGAATCTCTCTTTTATTCTTCTAATTCTAAACTGCTGCTCTTCCTGAAGGAGGACGGGATTACAAAAGAATGGAATTTTCCAGACAATGTTTAGCACATAATAGTTTTAAGAGGCTTCATGTTCACAAGAGACAAATTAAGCAGTGCCCCCTAATATGTAGACAACATCTGTTAAACAAAGTCACCATTAACGATAACACCAGGATCTCCTTTGTGGCTGATTTTCATCCATCTGCACCACCCATAAAAGGCGCCAGCAAAAAGGGTTACACATTTATGTCAGTTCAGAATGACTTTGGAAAACGGCACATGAACCCAAAGCAAATCTTTGTTAAGCTCTGAAATCAGAGCCTCCATCAATTACAGCTAATGACACTTTATAACCTCCTCACAACCAACTTGCTATCTCCATTTAGTGTTTTATAAATGTTCCAAATCTTAGCTTATGATACAGAAGAAAGCTGCACACCCAGAATGCAAGTCTTATGGCACTTATCTGTGAAGGGACCCAAAAGCCGAAAAAGGATCAATGCCCATTGACCCATCAATTACAAGTTCTTGTTCCAAAGCTTTATTTCAGACATTTCCACTCATACCAATAGGTCTATTATTAAATGATAGAACTCCACCCCTGTAGGCCTAATTAGCTGTAGGTATCATTTGATTTGTCATTATTTACTTTGATATTAAATATTAAGATTCTTAAAGTCATCCAGAGAACTAGCAGGAGCACCGTCCTCTTTGTAACTCTAAGCTGCAGACACTCTCTTTTACGATTTGGCTGTTGCCTTTTCTCCTATGGGTTTCTCTGTGGATGTATGTCTTCAAGAGTAACATGTCAGTTTACCCTCTTGATGCTACTCCTGTGCCTCCTGATTTCAGGCTTGGTGTGAGATACTTTCGATGACAAAATAAACAAGGTCACTGTCCTCAGGTAGTTTTACTCAGCATGGGAGGAGAGGAAAAACAAATGCCTAAACGAATGAATGAAGCAAGAATGACTGAAGGGTGGTGTTCAGTGAAGTTTTCTGCTTATATGGAGCCCAGTATGTAACATGCATATGCAGGAAAGAGTGTGCTCGTCAGAGGGAGCAGCAAGAGAGCACAGAAAGCTTCTTGGCTGGATGCAGAGGCAGGAAGGAAGGGAGATGAAGGCAAGGTTGGCAAAGTGGGCAGCAATCACCCTAGCATGGCCTTGAAGACTTTAAGAAGAAGGCTTTTACACTGGGTAAGGGGTGCTGCTGGAGGTTCTTTAACAATAGATTATAGTAGTCTGATTTATATTCACCTTAATTTGATAGCAACTTCACCTTAGTGCATAATTTTTACACCAGTGGAAAGATCTCTTTGAGCATAAGGAAATCATAAAGCAACTCAGCTTCTGTACCTGGAATGATGAGGTTTCCCTAGGATACAATTTTATTCTAGCTTGTGGATTTCCAGGGGGCTCACAACTGGCTTACAAAGAGTCCATACTGGATTAGAGAGCTGTCCATTACTGTAACTGACACATGAGATAAATTACAAAAAGAATGGGTTAATTTAGGCTCATAGTTTGGGAGGGTCTAGCCCATGGTGACAGACATGTGGTACGCATGTCTATTTTTCAGACCTCTTTGTCCCACTTGCTAGATGGCAGTTGTTGTAGTCAAGGTTTAAAAGGGAAGATTTAATGCAGAACACATGATTTATAGGATTATAATATTCGCCCAGAGAATCAAATGCAAAAGAGTGCAGGAGATCTGTCCACATACCAGAGACCCAAAGAGTCCAGCTGAGGGTCTGGATCCCATGGCAGTGTCCTGCATGAGTCTAGCTGAAGATCTAGAGCCCATGGTAGTGTGCTCTACGAGTCCAACTTGAGGCCTAGAGCCCATGGCAATGTCTTATGCAAGTCTGTTTCAAGGATCTCACTGGGAAGGCCCAAAGGTCAGTGATGGAAGCTAGAAAGTTTGTGCCAGCAGGATAAAGGATCTGTGCCAGCAGGCTGCAGGATTTGCACTAGGGCCAGGAAGCAACGCTCAAGGTAAAAACCAGAGCTCCCACAAAGAGAACAACAGCCATCCTCAGCAATGTCAAAGACCCAAGCTGCTCCAACAATGAGAATAGCTGAGTTTATAGCAGGAAAACCAGTGTGACAAGCTTCTCCAGGAAAATCAACAGCACACCATATCCCCCTCCAGTTCTTTCATGCTGTTGGCAACAATCCATAAGGGGTCCTTGCATACCCAGTACCATGCTGATTCCGTTCAGCTGGGTGTTATAAACTGACCCTAGTTAATCCATCACAGCTGTACATTCTTTCCTTTCTCTGTGGCCTTTGCCATGTAATCTCACCATGTGGGGTGTCCTCCCACATACCTTGGCTTGTTGCAGTCAACAAGATGTTATGGAAGAGGACTGAGCAGAAGCTTGGGCTGCACTCATGAAATTTTGTTCTTTTTCTTTTACCATCCTCAGGCCATAGCTAACCAGCAGGTGCCAGGAGGAGAACTCAAGTCATGTGGAGCAGAGTGGTCCTGCTAGCCCTATCTAATGAGATTGGTTGATGCCCAGAATGTGCATGAGCCACTGAAATCAGCTCAACTGCATGTCTTCCCAAAGGTATATGAGCTAAGAAACACTCTTGTTGCATCTGCTGAGAGTTTCTGAGGCTGTTTATGTAGCAGTAGCTGATGACTGGAATGCCATATTATTATACTGTAGCCCCTTGTTAAAAGACACCAAGCTGGAGACTCTTAAAAATTGTGCTCCTTTGTACTCATTTGGGTCCTGGTTCAAAACCAAATTCCTGAGTTCAAATTTTATAACCACATTCATCAAGCCTGGTTATTTATATTCCTCACTGGTACCCATTCTTGCTTTCCCTTCAAAAACTGGCACAGCTGCTCTCAGGCCAGGCCCTAGACGGCTCCACTGGTGGAGAAAGGTGAAATCTGCAGCCCTAATCTTGTAATGCCATGCCTCAGCCTGAAAGTCTATGGCACAGCATCCTAGCTGCATATGGGAATGCTAAAGAGGGCACAGATCCTCATTCAAAGCGGTATTAGCTGTGGAACCTTACTAAAAGGTGGTAATGAATGTAAATGCCAGCACACCAGCTGAACCTTGGGATACACTTAATTGCCCAGCCCTTAATTGCTTAACTGACTTAATCTTCAGCCTTGCCAGTTGCAGGAGAATGATTTGTCTTTGGTGAACTCACTGGACAGTTGAAAGCAAATTTGCTTAAATGGTAGTAGAGCTCAGAATAGACATAGCAGAACCATCATAAATAACCACTGCCAAAATGTAAACTTCAACCAAAACTTACCTGCTCTTTGCTCACCAAGGACTGTGTCCTAGAGAACAGAAGGTCCAGCAGACTCTTGATTTAGGCTTTTATTAAATTTCTATATGAATCACAAGCAGAGCCAGTGGGTTTTACTTTAAATCATAGGCACAGTCAATCCTCAGCAGCACAGGCGTGTACACATCGAAATGATGATGATGATGGTGAAGATGAAGGCATGGCCATGGCACTACCTCCACTTCGAAGCCACATTTTGATACAAACACCCTCAAGATTTGGGCAGTGTAAGGATTTTGTCATGTCTAGGAATATCCTCCTTTCTGGCCTGGGGATGTGGTTCAGTGGTAGCATTCTTGCTTTGTGTGCAAAAGGCTGTGGGTCTGATCCTCAGCACCACCACTAGAAAAAAAAAATGATACAACTAAAATAACTCTATTCTTAAAGTAAAAAAAGAGAATATACTCCTTTCTTTACTTCAGAATCTTTAATTTTTCAAATATTTTGAATGTTATTATATGTGTGAATTAATCAGTCCCAAATTCCTGTTGGAAATAATTTTTTTAAAAACTCAGCAGTTCCACTCCTAGGTTTATACTCAACTGAAATATGTACATCTGTTTAACAAAATACACAAGCTAGAATGTTCTTAACAACAATGGTCATAGCAGACCTTTCTTTATATATAAAAGAAATATATATTTTATTTTGACACTTTCTGACAGCTTCTAAAAGGCTTGGACTTTCCTAGGTGATGAGAATAATAGGAACATCCTTTGTTATTTGTAATAAGCCCCTTTCAACCATGTCTGAGGATAGTTAGTGGAGTGGCTTCCAGTAGGGCCCTGGACAACTTCAGGATGGGGCTGGTTGCCAAAGGAATCAGCTTGTGTGAAGCTTTCAGCCTCAATTCTAGACTTTTGGAGAAGGGAAAAGGGCTAGAAATTGAATTTGCCTATGATTTAACCTGTCATGATCCAATCATGACTATGTAATGAAACCTCCATTAAAAACTGCTAAACCGGGGTTTGGGGCACTTCCAGGTTGATAAACACATACTGGTCCTGGATAGCAGAGTGTCCAGACAGGGCATGGACTCTCCAACCACCCCTTTTTCCACACTTCTCCCTTTGTATCACTTCCATCTGGCTTTTCCA
This sequence comes from Dinomys branickii, assembly GCA_004027595.1. Lineage (NCBI taxonomy): Eukaryota > Metazoa > Chordata > Mammalia > Rodentia > Dinomyidae > Dinomys > Dinomys branickii. The sequence goes on along the minus strand of PVLD010000108.1, from coordinate 213,251 downwards.
AGTGTATCCTTTATGATAACAAATTTGTAGTAGTAGTAAAATCATCTCTTGAGTTGTGTGAATTGTTTTAGCAAATTATTGAATCTTAAAGGAAATGGAAGTTGTATGAATCCCCAACTTTGGAGCCAAGACAGATATATGAATACCCCAGCACATAATACTGTGTCTGGAACCTGGAGTACAGACAGTCTTGTGGGAGTGAACCAGTAGACCAGTGGAGTCTGACATGCAGAGTTGCTCTTGTTGGAGCTGAATAATAAGACACCAAATTGGGGCTGGAGAGTTGCACAACTGTTGGATGATAAGGAAAGAACCAACACATTTAGTGTCAGAAGTATTAGGAATAAAAACAAGTTAGAACCTCCAAACTGCAATCTATGCAAATACCCATCTGCAGTACAATGGGTAAACAAATTGTGCTGTATGCATATAATGAGCCTCACAACAAGAATGCCATGAACAGCTATAAGCAGCTATAAAGATGAGTCTCACAATTACAGTCTTGAATGAAAGAAGCTAGACACAAGAAAGCACACACTGGATTATCTTCATACAGTGCATAAACCCTGCCACACTGATCTGTGCAGCTAGAGGTCAGGAAAGTTGTTGCTGTGGGTGGGCAGAGATGGAGAAGGGGTAAAAAGGAGGCTTCTGCAGGTGCTAGGAAGCTTCCACTTGTCTAGATGCTAGTTTCATGAATGCATTCACTTTGAGAAAATTCATCAAGCTGTATTGCTTATTATTTGTGTCCTTTTGTATGAATACTAAACTCTTTAAAAAGTTAAAGGAAGAAAAAGTGAGGGTTTGTTTCTTGTTTGTCTTCATCCTCCAGGGACTATCTTTCCCTTTAATATTGACAACTGTGTCCAAGGTCCCATCATGCAGGTCAGCTAAATTTTTCAGTGGTTCCTTTACTTTGTGTTCTTAAGAATTCCCAGCAATGCCATCAAGTTCTACAAATGCATCTTGGTGGGCCCTTGATGCTGCACACACTGGCCTCAACATTCATCCCTCTGATCCTCTCACCTTTGAGTCTCCTTGTACAGCAATTCTTCTGCAGATGGTTTATCACAAAGAGTGGGTCAGGTCATTAGCATTCTTAAATCTTTGCAGAATTGATCACAAATTCACTCTGAAGGAAAGAATCTTTAACTTAGGATCTTGGGTCTGCATGCATTAATGGATCAAATATGAGCTCAAACTAAAAGATTACCAATAAGTCATAAAACAACCCCCACAGGGGACTTAAATTCTCAATAATAAAAACTCCTTCCTCTTCACCCATTCCCCTTCAGTTCCCCTCGATCAAACCACAGAAGCCAACGCTGCCCTCGTCTGCCTTGGCAGAACCAGATGTTCAACTCTGATGAAAAACCCTCCCCCACTCAGGCTGTTCTGGCCCACAGACACCCCCCAAAAGTGTCCTGGCCTGTGGATACCCTCCCCAGAAAATAGCTTAAAAACCCCATGCTTTGCTCAGCTTGGAGCTGTCCTAGTCCTCTGGGCATCTTGCCATGTTGCACTCCCACCCAATAAAGACTCTGCTTGTGTCAGAGGGTCTGGTCTAGTTCTATGTGGGTCTCAACCCAATCAGTTACCAAGCCCCAAAAGAAAAGGTTCACCATGAGTGGGAGTCAGCAGACCCAAAAATATAATAGACTCACACAGGACTGTGAGATACTGAAATTTCACATACAGAATATAGAATGTGCATAAAAATGGACCATGGATGAGGAATCAATAAAACACTAAAACAGATGGTAGTCTTATAAAAGAAACAATTAGGACTTTTAGAAATAAAAATATAATTGTTTAAATAAAAACCTTTTTGATGAGCTAAATAAAAGACCAATTAAAAATTAGTAAACTGTAGGATAGAGCTGAAGAAATTTCCCAAAATGCAGCACAGAGACATAAATAGAACATAACAAGGAGCTATAAAGAGACATGAAAGATAAAATGGGACCACCAACAATATCTAATCAGAATTTCAAATACAACAGAGAATGAAAAGTGATATTTGAAGAGATAGTGGCTGAGAGTTTTCTAGTACTGATGAAAGATATTAATACACAAATACAGAAAATGAAACCCCAACATACTGAGACAAATACACAGAAAACCCAAACACATTGTAGTAGAACTTCAGAATCCCAAGGGTTGAGAGATTGAAAGTTAGGTAACCTTCAAATTAGAGATTTAGCAGATTTGACAATGTCAGTTATAAAAGCCAGCATAAGGAAAAAAGAACTGAAAGCCAGGAAAAAGAAACTAAATGCCAACCTAGAATTCAATACTTACCAACAAAGAATGGAAATGAAGAGCCAGGTGTCTCAGTGCATGCCTGTGAGCCACATACTCATGAGGCTGAGGCAGGAGGATCACAAGTTTGAGCACAGCCTGGGCAACTCATTGAGACCTTGCTTTAAAATAAAAAGGGCTGGGGAACTGGAGATGTAGCCTGGGGGTAAAGCACTTGCATAGCACATGTGACACCCTAGGCTTAAACCCTGGCACTACAAAAAACAAAACAAAAAAAGGCTGGGGATTTAGTTCAGTGGTTCAGCATCCCTGGGTTTGTTCCCTAGAACTGGAAAAAGAGAGAGAGAGAGAGGGAGAGAGAGAGACAGAGAGACAGAGAGACAAAGACAGAAGAAAGAAGAAAGTAAAAAGAAAAAAGAAATAAGAGAAGGAAAAACAAAGAAAAAGAGGAGAAAGAAAGAAGAAAGAAAGAAAAGAAAAGAAAAGAAAAGAAAGAAAGAAAGAAAGAAAGAAAAAGAAAGAAAGAAAGAAAGGTGGCATATCTACACACAAAAAAGCCAGACAATCTGCCACCAGGGAACTTCTAACATGCATTCTTTAAGAAATGTCATGAAAATATTTCCAGTAGAAAGGTCAAAGAAGAAGAAACAATAAACAAATTAGTAAGTATAATATCTCTAAAGTTTATTCTCCATAACATAACATTTCCAATTTATGGGACTTGTCCTAGTTGAGGTTCCTCCCAAGATCCCAAGACAAATACTTGGGTCCAAGCCACTTATTTGGTGGAAGAATGCCAGGAAGCATTGCCAGGGAACAGAGGCAGCAGAACAGGGAAGGACATGGCACTGCTTGGCTAAAGTCAACATTGGCCATTTACAAACAACTGTCTGGAGCCTGGAATCTGAGATGGGTGTGACTGCCTTCTGGTAAAGGCTACTTCCAGGTGTGGACAGCTGACTTCTGCTTGTTCCTTGCACAGTGACAGGGGAAAATGCTTCTGTGTCTTTATAGAAGGGTACCAGCACTATTCATCAGACCTCGGTCTCTGACGTGATCACCTCCCTAGGGCTCCACTTTCTCATACCACTGCAGTGCAGGGCAAGATTCCAACACAGGAACTTTGGAGAAACATGGACATTCAGTTCACAACAGGAAGACAACAATAAGGATGTTCACAGCAGGGGCTCCATCCTGTTGGGCATCCTCTGAAAGTCTATGCTTGAAACTCAGAATTTCCACCCAAGATGAGCAAGTCAGACCATCCAGTCACCGCCTTCTGCTTCTCATTGGCTGAAGATTGCTCTTTGGTGTCCACTCTTCTGGCTGCTGCAGATGGAACACATGTGCATGCAACCAGGGAGACCCTCAGGAGAGACAAGCGAGCCCTCTGTACTGTTGAACAGTCCTCCTGGGCCACCGGGGACTTCCTGGCTGGTCTAGTGAGACAGCAAGGTATTTAACCATGACTGGCAAGGAGGGCTGAAATCCAGCACACATGCTGCTGAAAAACTAAACGACTGCAGGATTTCAGATGAGATGTAAATGATTAGAGTTAAATGTTCCAGAGTAAGATGCAGGAGACATGTTAAGATAAAAGCACTGGGGGCTGGGGGTATAGCTCAGTGGCATAAGCGCTTGCCTAGCAAGCACAAGGTCCTGAGTTCGATCCCCAGTACCAAAAAAAAAAAAAGATAAAAGCACTGGACTCTGAATTGTATATGCAAGGTCAAATTTCCACTAAAACAATGGAAATAGGTTGAATAACTTCCAAACCAGGTAAGAAAGCAAAGAAACACCAAAAAAAGAGAGGAGGAAGAGATTTACCTGGGTTCCAGTTACATTACAGGTGGTCAGGGGACCAGACAGGAGCTTGGATGTGTGTACTCTTCACAGTGGCTCTTTGACAACTGACAACTGACCACTTACCAGAGCAGTCTACGTGGCTTTCTGAAAAATTTCTGTGGGAAATAAACATGTGGCCAAAATAGTCCTTGGTTTCAAAAAGTGCCCCATGGTGGTAGCTTCAAACTGTGGCCACAACTTCTTCACCTCTCCTTGTGTTAGCTGCTGTGTCTCAGTCCATTTGGGCTGCTGTAATAAAAGCATGAGGCTGGGGGATTCAGGAAGAGCAAACATGCATTCCTCACAGTCCTACAGACTGGCAAGTGCAGGCACTGGCAGGTTCCATGGCTGGTCAGAGCCCCATCTCTGTTTCCAAGATAGCACCTTGTTGCTGTGTCCTCTAGAGGGGACAGTCATTACATCCTCACTAGGAAGAAGAGCAGAAGAGTGTCAGGGAATGAACTCACTTCTTCAGTCCTCTTATAAGGGCTTAATTCTATTCCATAGGGACAGTGCCCTCACGACCCCATCACGTCCTAAAGGCTCTAACTTAACACTCTCACAAAGGATATGGGTTCCAACACAGGAACGGCACGGGGGCATGTTCAGACCATAGTGAAGTGGGATCTATCCTCTCTTTGAATCTGGGAAGACTCCTGACTACTTTGGATGAGGTGATGTGAGCTTTCCCATATGGAGCACCTGTGCTTGGCCCACTGAGCTCTGCACCTAAGAAGCTACTGAGCCCAAGCCCACTGTGTATCAAGGCCATGTGATGGCAGCTAGTTGACTTGTGACAGTAAATATGATCCCTTGTCAGCTGGCCTAGCCCTGTGGCACCCATGGAATGAAGAAACCCTCTTGGGACCAAATCCTCTAGACCCAGTGGCTCTGGCTCCCAGCTGAGTCTCAGGCATTGAAGAGCAAAGAGGAGCCGCCCTTGATGTGTGTCTAGGTGCCAGCCTGAGTGTCAGCCTGTAGAATCAGGTGATGTGAGGTACCAAGACCTGGAGAGTTTCTTATGCATCAGCCAGAACTCCTGAATTTGAGCCCAGTGACCCACACCAAGATCACTGAGCTGTGCCACATCTACCCCTCTCCACCCCCACAAACTGGTGCCCTTCTGTGCATGTGCAGTAGTGTACCAGGGCCAGTAACTAGGAAAAGGAGCCATGATGAGCAGTCACAGCTGGGAGTGCAGAGCTGTGGCTGGGCAGATCCCTGCATGAAACCAGGCTCTATGATAGACCTTTCTGCCCATAGGTCTGGCCATGCACATGGTCTTCACCCATGACCCTGCCTGAGATCCAACCAGATTTCTCCCTGAAACGTCAAGGTTTCTGCAAGATTGAATCCCATGGCCACTTTGTTTGTTTGTTTGCTTTGGTACTCTGGTTTAAACCCAGGGTCTTCACACTGAGCTACATCCCCAACCCTTTTTTCATTTTTCATTTTCAGACAGGATCTTGCTAAGTCACTAGGTTAGCCAGGCTGTGCTCTGACTTGTAATTCTTTTGCCTCAGCCTCCCAGAGTGCTAAGGTTACAGGTGTGAACCACTGCACCCAGTTCCCACATGTTTTAATATAAATCAATTTGATAATACTGCTTTTGTCCTGGTCCCCCAGAGAGCTGCTAATCAGGGATGAGGGATAAAATATTTGAAAGAAGCAGGAGTAGAAATGTAGGTGACAGCTATGAAGTATGATTAAAAAGTATGTGAATGTTTAAAAATGTATTACAGTAAAAGATGCATTGCCACAAATCCCCCACAAAATATTCCCCCTTTTATCATATTTGTCTCATCCTTCTCACTACTTTCTGCAGCAGCTCTAGGGTCCTCTTTCCTAGTATCTTTACAAGGTGCAATGAAAATACAGTAACTATTCCTGCCAAGTGCCCGCCAGTGGAAAAGCAGGCTACTGAAAACATGACTCTGGGTCTTTATCTACCTTATTACCAGATGTGGCATTGTGTGACCTCTGGCTCCTCCCCAAAGTCAAAATGACCAAAAAGAAATGTTTTGAACTGATTGAGGACATCAAGGTAGCTGAGACCACAGAGCTAAAGGCCATCAGGAAAGAGTAGAACTAAGGATGCATGGGGGTACCTGGAAGTGATTTCCGCAAGCAACTCTGACACTGCACATAACAAAAGCTACCACTTGCCTTTATTCGCTACTCCCCAGCAAGGCATTTATTTCACATCCAGGAGAATATGCAGGTAGATGGTGGGCTCTTCTGATTCTCCATAGCTGGCTGTGAATCCCAGGTCAGACGCTCATTGTGTCCTCTCAGGCAAGTCACCAGAAAATAGGGACACTAAGGAGTACTGTACTGACCTCCTAGGATAATTGTGAGGATTAAATGAGTTTTGTATATAGAAAGCTCATCCAACAGTGCCGGAACATAGCATACTCAACAAACGTGAGCTAGCATTAGTAACATTTATTTTCTTTTTTGGAGAAAGGAGCACTGGTCATCTAAAATAGCTATTTTGTGACTGCATCACCTCCAATAAAAACCAGACAGATGCAGCTTATTTCCCAGTGGGGACAGTTAAAGTGGCACCCACACCACCCCCCTTGCTCAGTACTGCATGCTTGCTTCACCTAGGTGAGGGCCACTTAGTAGTGACGGGACGACTCCGCTTGGGCTGTGCAGACGGCGTTGTAACCGAGTCTCTTCTTCATCCCTCTGTCTCCAGATGTCTTAGGAAGATGAAAAGCGTTTTACTTTCCTGTGGGTTCTGAGCAACTCACAGTCCTTGAGCATTCCAGGCCCTTTCATAGCAAGGCTTTTCTCTTGAAGCAGCTTGTATTTTAAACGTGGGTGGAAGACAGCCGTGTTCTCCACCTCCTGGACAAACAACATCACTTGACCCTGGACCTTGTTTCTTCTGGGAATCCAATGAGGCAGCCAGGTGCTCTGATGAGCAGGGGCAGCAGGCTGTGGCCACCTTGGGCAGGATCCTCATGGTTCAGAGGTGGAGGTCCTGTGTCTTTTAGAAGAAGGTTCCAGTTAATAAGCACTAAGCTCAGCAGCCATGGGTGGAAATGCAAATAACGCATGTTAAACTTATCTCATTTAAAAGTTGGGCCTACTTTGAATGAGTAGCTAAAAGCTGGAGAGGGCTTTGTGTGTGTGTGTGTGTGTGTGTGTGTGTGTGTGTGTGTGTGTGTGTCTGGTGCTGGGGATCAAACTCAGGTCCTAGTGTGTGCTGGGCTAGCCTGAAACTGGGGAAGAGAGGGAAGAATTCTGCCCCTGGGTGCTCAGCATCCAGCTCCCTCTTCCTTCTAAAACAGAATTAAAATAATGGATTCCCAATTAATCCACATACAATTCATTAGGTGACAGATACCAAGAAGAAAGACGGCTCATAGTAGATTCTCCCACTTGGAAGGAATAACTGAGATACTGAGAGCAAAACCTGCCCTTCCTTTCTCCCTCCCCACCTCCTTCCCTTCCTCCCTACCTTTTTTCCTCTTTTCTTCCCTCCCTCCCTTCCTTCCTCCTTCCTTCCTCCTTCCTTCTGTCTCCCTCCTTCCCTCTATTCCTTCCTTCCACCTCTCGTTGTTTGTTACATCATTTTTACAATGTTTCACCTTTGAGGTTACCTTTAGAGTTTGATTTAATGAGACTGAACTCCACCTGTGAGAAATCTAGGGGGCAATGTAGGTATGACAGATACCAAAGAAGACCCTGGGGATAGCTTTTAGGATCTTTAGAAGTTACTATTAGGAAGCAATTTTTGAGAAAATGAACAGTATTTTAAAATACCAGCAGATCTATCCAAAAGTGTCCTCACAGAGTTGGGAAAGATAAAGCCACCAACAGGGCAAACCTGCAGCAAAGGAGTCAAGATCCTCTAACGTGTGGTATAGGCAGGGGACTGAAGTTTGAAGCACACAGGAGAGGAGCACACAGGAGAGGAGCACACAGGAGAGGGTAGCTGCAAAGTCTAAGTGTTTCCCCCGCCCAGATATTTGTTGATTGCAAAGGGCGAGAAGAGTAACTTCAAGGTGGAGAAATCAAGCAGATGCCTCCTTGTCCAAGAGATCAAGGTTAACACCACTGATAACCAGCATGTTGACATCATGGTGTGTCCTGAGACTCCAGTAACATGTCAGCATCATGTAGCTCCAATACCATGACCTGAGACTCCAACATCCTTTCTGTGGCGCCCTTGCCAAAAGTGCGTAGTTCACTTTCAACACAAGAAAATATTAGATAAACCCAAACTGAAAGAGAATTATAAGCTACCTGACCAGTGCTCTTGAAAACCTTTATGTCAGCTGAGACAAAGACTCTGAGGCATCCCAGACTGGATGAGAAGGACTCAGCGGAACACCTCATGGCAGGTGGGTCTTGGACTGTGCCCTGCACCAGGGAAAGGATGGGAATGGGGAAATCAGGGAAATCCAAACACAGTCTATGTGCTATTGTATCCATTCCCTGGTTGTGACTGTCGTATTACAGTCATTTTATACGTTACCATTTTGGGGCTCTGGATGAAGGTTAGACTGAAAATCCCTGAGGTCCTTTTGCAACTTTATATAAGCCTACAATAATGTCAAAATTCAAAGTTAAAGAAAAAATAATTTAAAATTGTCTTTTTCAGTAGAAACTCTGTAAATTTAGGTAGTTACTTTGGCAGATTTCATTGTTTTTAAAAATAATTATAGCTGGCATGGTGATGTAGGCCAATAATCCCTGGCACTCTAGGCTTGAGATGAGAGGCTTGCTATGAGAGGTCACAAGTTCAATCTCTGCCTGGACAACTTAATGACTTTATGAGGTCCTGTCTCAAACCAAGAAATAAAAAGTGCTGGGGTGGCACTGTGTGTGACTGGCAACGCAGAGGATGAGAAGATTACTCAGAAACAAGACTTGGCTTGAACATTCAGAAGCCCAGAGAGACTATTCCAACAAGAGCACCTAAAAGGAAAATAGCCCAGGCTTCATACTTCACTAATCTAAATTTCTTGTTATGTTCCAACTGTGCTGTTCTCAGCATGTCATGTACGGAGCCTGCACGCTTTTGCTTTCACAGCATAACCATTCACTCCTTGGCCAGGTCCTGCACACTGGGGCTGTAACTCAGTGTGATGGCTCTGGGTTATAGCCAATATCCCCAGTACTGATAAAAAATATATATATATATTTCATACACTGCAGGAAAAGGAAAATATAATGTTTGTTCAACAGATGGTATTACCCTCATTTGAGAGACCCTACAGGATGTTCTGTATCGCAGAAAACCCACTACACTGCTGCCTCTGAGAGAAGAAATTGAAAATGCATATTCAGCAGTATCAATGACAAGGTTACCCAAGCAGCAGTTCACTGTACTAACGAATGTCTGGAAGTGAATGGCCACCACTTTGAGCACCTCTTATAACTGTAGAGGCCGAAGTTAACTTGTATTACTATCATGATTTTTTTTAGTAAATTTAGTATAAAAATACTTCCACAAGTTTTTCTTTTCCTGAAGTGTATATACATTTTTTAGTGGACATTGTACACACACACATATATATATACACACACAATATACACACACACACACTCAGTAAAAGTAAACCAACACTAGTGTATTACAAATGTAATTATAGCTGGGTATAAAACATTTTGTATTTGTCCAACTGACATCTAGTCACAGAACACCCCAAATCCTGACCTTTGAAAGTTCAGTAGGAAATATACTGTTGTTTTCTTCAGCTTAAACCGCTTTAACCCCAGAAAGAAAAATAAAGAGCTTATGTAACTTGGTGAAAGGATTTTAAGATTTGCTCAGGTTTTGCCATGAAGAGGACAATTACATGCACGCAGCCTCAGAGTCTGAGAAGCTCCTTTGCTTTCACAGTGCTGGCCAAAGGCTGCTGAACAAGTGTGCTTCTCCTTTCTGGGCGCTCTCAGGGGTCACCACACAAGACACATGACGAGACAGAGCCCAGAAGGAGCTGGGGCACCTGGAAGGGTCCTGGGCCCATTGCTAATGCCCTTCCAAGCCCCTTCATCATTGGGAATCTTAATAATCTATACCAAGTGACCTGTAATTAGCCCCTTTGATTTGCACTATGCTTTGTGGATTCAACTGAATTTCTGCATGTTTTTAGCAATGACAGGAACCCTGCTCAGACTGCTTTGGGGATCAGGATCTGGGATCCTGCCCTGGGTCACTGCCAGCCTAGCTGAGGGCATTAACTGGAAAAACTCTGGAAATGGGGCACTATGGTGGGAAGGAAGTGCTGAACTTCAAGGTTGATGAGCACGGTTTGGAGCTGAGGCTGCTATAAAAGCAGGAATGGACGGGACATGGTGGGGTCAGCTGGGAGCACAGCTCAGTGTTTTAAAGCCAGAGTAGATTCCCAGCTGTGAAATTTTATTTGGGACAATACACAGAACCTAGCAGGACTGGGGGAAAGCTGAGGCCCTGACACCCACCGGTTGCTGTTGCTAATGAAGCAAGCTGGGCTCGTGGAGAGAGGGTTGGCCAGGGTGCCAGCTCTGAGCATGTGGGGCTGGATGTCCAGGCCCCAGGTATTGGCGGAGTGGGCCAGGAGGATGTGGGCCATGAGTGGAAGGTGGGTCTCTGCAGGATGGAGGAGGGGCAGGGACATATTCTGTCATTTGTGGAACCTGATGAGAAAGCTGTGTTGTTAGTGGTCATAGAAGACCAGGGGTGCAGCTGGTGGGGAGAAGGGAGTATTGGTTGGATTTAAATAAGCTGGGGCCACTTCCTTCTGGGCGGGGGGTAAAAAAGGTGGTTGCATGAAAAAGAGAAAAGCGTGAATCACCTTCAACTTTAGGTGAATAGTGAGAGCTACACTTTTTCAAGGATGTAATCAGTTATAGGATAATCTGTGAGAGCTACACTTTTTCAAGGATGTAATCAGTTATAGGATAATCTGGAGTGAAGCTGCAATTATTGAGAATAAATTATTCAGTTGTAAAGGGAGTGGTAGGTTTCAGTTAGTAATGATTTTATAAATGGAGATTCTTCTTCTTCCACATTAGCAAAACTGTCTGAAATAGTTGCAAAAATTTTATGCCTCAGAATACAGCCTTTTTTCCTGCTTCACCGTATGTTAGAAAAAATTTCTTGATCTCTTTCATTAGTTATGATAGCTAAAGATATTGGGCATGCAGAAATATACATGCAAGTAACATAGGAACCACAAGGTGAGCCATTAAAATCACCTAGCCCTCCTCAGAGATACCTTATTTGATCACATCTGCTTTTAATTTTGTTGGTTATTCACACTGCATGTATATTGTTTTCCTTAGAAAGGGCACAGATTTTTAATGCCTATTTAAAGGTTTAATTGTCTATAAAATGGTATGGCATATCATGTTACTTTTACTAAGAGGAAACAGCCCATTATACCGCTTAGAAAGAGAAGATTTAAAATTTTCAGAGAAGCTCTAAAATATTGATCTTTAATGTAAAAGTGCATTTCTAGTGCATGACACAATGATGAATGGCTTCTTCCTGTTACACACACACACACACACACACACACGTTAAAATATTTATGTCGATTCTATTTGAATAACTTTCAGGCCTTGTAAAATATGAAGAATCTTTTAAATTGATGTGGTGTTAGAATGTCCTGTTTCCAGCTTAAGGAAATAAATTTGCTTTTAGAATCAGCTTTATAAAAATCCATGAAAGCTATATGGTGGTATAAATGTACATATTATGAGTGTTGGAGGAACAAAATGGAAAAAACTCTGCGGATGGGTAGTTTCCCATCAGCCGTAACCTTACAGTTGTTTTCCTGGGATCACTGTTACAGAATCAGCAGGTCTTCTCCTACTTTCCAACCCCGCAGCTGAGCTCAAGTCAGAGTATGATTCTCTGATGTTCCAAGAAAAGTGAGGATTTACGCACACGTGTGCACTGCCATGTTTATCACACCCCTGGGCTGCCACGGCATGTGGGATTTTAGCCTGTTTCCTCCTTCGATTAATTAACCCAGTCGTGTAATTGTCTCAGCCTGCCCTGCACACTTGGACTCTCCAGCCTGAGGGACCAAGTCTCCATTAGAGCCTTTCAGTGCTCAGCGGGCAGGGGACGGGTTCGTTACTGCCCTGTCTAATCAGATCAGCTCAGCTCAGATGGGATCGGATCAGGTGGTAAACTTTGAAAGTGTGTTTCTATCAAGAGTGGGATTTCAATTTGCCTTGCTAAATTATTTTGCCCTGCTGCTGATATCACACCTAATTTTATGAAACGTTCATGCCCACCGAAGGCACAGTATGGGAGTGGGGCGGGTTAACTTGAGAGCAAGCACTGCAGCCCATCTCTCACCCTTCACCTGGCCCGGGTGTCCTTTGAGACCTCAGTCCTGCCTCGTGGCAGGGCACAACTGTCCCTTCCATGATGGGTGGAGTCCATAGTCGTTTTGGACGCTGTTTCTGCTCTGAGCTGAGGTGGTCCCCTGCCTTCCAGCTGCACCCATGCAGGGGAAGGGCCCCAGACAGCAGCTTGGGAGCCCTCTCTCTTGTCTTTAGGTGCACTGCCCTGGCTGCCTTCATGTCCTGAATTGATTTAAATAGTTTCCCTTCATGGTCATCTTGACTTTGCGGAGGAGCCAGAAGTCACACAGTGCCGGATCTGGTGAACAAGGTGGGTGAGGACACAGTGTTGTGGTTTTGATAGAAATTGCCATAAACATTTGATCAAAAAGGGTGATCAAGAAATACAGTAAATGTTTACATTTTAAAATTTATTATAATAAAAGCCACATTGCCTTAGACCACCCCTTTAAATGGTCCCCCTCGCTTTGCACATCCTTCTCCCATGGTCCTTGGCAATGCATCTTTTACTGTAATCTGTGTTTTCAAATTTATTCACTCTCCTGTGTTTCGGTCACCCTTTGTAACCTCCAGTCATTCATCCTCAAGGGTGGAATTATTTTCAGTGCATTTCCTTGGCAATTGGAATTCGTTCTCCTGAAAAGGGTTCTGCAGGGTTCCTCAGCCTTCCCAGGGGTCCCAGTCCTTGAGGCTTAGGTGGGACTTTGTGGAGGTGGCCCCATCACCCCAGCTCAGTGTTGACAAGCACTGCTGTGTGTGCCCCTCTTTGCCCCAACCCCAGACAAAATATGGGTAGGAGGGTGATGGAGACATGGAATGTTTTTTAGGAAGCACTCTTTATTGTTCCTGGAATGTTATACACTCTGAGGCATCTGTGATCACCAGCACAAGGCACACAGGAAGGAGGAGTCCCCAGCCTGTTCCTACACAGCCCTGCCCAGGGCTCTGGCTGCTTCCCAGCCAGGCGTGGTGCTGATGCTTCGGACACAATGAGGAGGGGACAGGCACAGGCTGACTGTGAGCTATGCCCACACCACCTGTGCCTACTGAAATTTAAGTAACTAATAATGAAATGCAATTTAGCACCATTCCAGTCACACCAACTGAACTTCCTGTCCTGATGGTGGGTATGGCCTAGGTGGACATCGTCTCCCTCGCCCCACATGGGTGGAACTGAGTGTGCCCATCTCACCCCAGAAGCCAGCTTGGGCCTGGGTGCCTCGCCACCACCTCCCATGACCCCAGGCGCCCATCCTTCTTCATCTCAGCCTACGGTGTCCTTATTGTCTCTTCTTGGCTCCCTGGGAGTTAGACAGGGTGAGTGTGGCCCTCTGTTTGGGGCTTTGTTTTTCGAGCCTGTGGGGATACAAACTATCTCTTGCCAGCTGGCACAGGCTGCTTGGGGTTTGTGTCTTGTGGACACAGCCACCTGCTGTCAACTCTAAAAGCAGTCAGGGTCCATGTGTATAGGTGTCACCACAGAAGGTACAGAGATCCAGGCTATGTAACTTGGCAGATGGGCTCCTTCTTGGGGCCTCAGTTTCCTTGACTTGAAATCAAGCAGGGAGTCACTACAAAACAGTGCTAAGGTTTCTTCCAGTCCTACAGCCAGCATGGTTTTTACTACTTGCTCCTATGGTTCTGGTTCTGATTATTTCTCGAATGCTTCAAGTGCACCTCATCTGGAGCAGCAACCGGTCATCCCTGCAGGAGTCCTGCTGGCCACTCAGCACAGGGACACCCCCTCTCAGATATCTGCAGTGACACTGAGACCCTTGCAGCCCAAAGGCTGGTCTCACACCAGTGATGTCTGTGCCTCAACTCTTGCTAGAAACACAAAATTTCAGAGTCGTGTCAGAATCTGCACCATATAAATTCCCGGGCAATTCATTTGTACCCCATAGTCTGAGAACCTATGGTCCAGGCCGTGGGGAGAATGGAGTGAATGTGGACACTGGCCAGAGGGGCCGGCAACTTGTCCAGCGCAGCTGCAGATCCTTCCAGTCCAGGACACAGCGCCTGCAGGGCCTTTCTGGCTGGAGCTGGAGCTCCCTCCACAGGCGGGCAGGCCAGTCCTCCTCCAGTCTTTGTCTCAGAAACACAAGGTTTTGTGGAGTGTCTGGGACCTCCGTCTGTTCTCACTGACACCCTTCAGCCTCACTAATTCCTTGGTGGAAGCTCACGCACACCATGGCCCTGAAAGACCTTTGAACCTAGAAGTCAGAGCACTGGGTCTGGGAGACGTACCCACAGCTGGGTGGACTCTGGACAGCGTGGGCATCCCTGATCCCCGCAGGCCCTAAGAGGCCTAGGGGTGCACAGTGCCTGACCTCAGCAGGCAAGGACTTGGGAAGCAGCTGTGTGGAAAGAGGTGGCATGATCATGTCACAATGATCCATGCAAACTATGTACACAGCAGCATGATTCATCACAGCTAAATCTTGGAAACAGCCTATATGTCCATCAGCAGACAAATGGATTAAAAAAAAGTGTTGTTTACACACAATGGAGTACTACTCTGCCATAAAGAAGGATAAGCTTGAGTCATTTGTAGGAAAATGAATGCACCCTGGAACCATATTGTTTAGTGAAATAAATCAGACACACAAGCTGAAATATCACATAGTTTCTCTTATGTATATAAATAAACAACAACCTAAAAGATAGGGAGTAGGGAGATAAGAGGTAGGTGGTAGCTCTTTTGCAAATAGGAAGGGGACTGTCTTATTTATTTTTCTCTTTGCCAAGAGACAAAATAGCCAACACCCAAAGTTAAAGGGGGAAAGGTTTATTTAGCTCACAGCTTGTGGAGGTTTCAGTCCGTAATTGGCTGGCTCCAAGGCAGGGTGGCACATGGCAGAGGGGCAGCAGTTCATGGAAGTGGAAAACAGCAAAGGCAATGAGACAGAAGAGCAGAGAGGGAGACAGCCTCTTTCTGCCCTTTTATCTTATCCAGACTACTGGGATTAGGGCAGTGCCGATCCAATCAGTGGACTGATCCTGGCCATCACCCAGCCTTCGCCTCACACCCTAATCCCAGCATTGCACTACAAATCATTCACACACTAGATTCAGCCACCTCCAGAAAAACTCTATGACAGCTTGAGGCTTTGAGGGGACATCTAGACACAACCATAACAGGGACCAAGAGATGGATTGTGTGTGTGTGTGTGTGTGTGTGTGTGTGTGTGTGTGTGTTACAGAACGGGGACATAAAGAGAATTAAGATATGTCCCGTGCAGTACCAGCTCCCCACAAGGAGTGTACTCATTACTATTGCCAGTGTGGACTAACAAAAATAGAAACAAAACAAAAAAATAGAAACAAAACAAAAAAAGTAGTGACCTTAACTTTGGAGAAGCCACTTCCCATCAGGGGTTTGACCCTGACCAGAAGTCTCTGTAAGGTGACCTGACCTCACTGCCCTTGAGGGAGGTGCCCTCAATCCCTGCTGGAGAGTAGTCCGGCCTGAGGAATGGTCCAGAGGTGAGGGGGGCTGCCCAGGTCTGCACAGAGCCCAGCCTCAACCCCTCACGCTCCGCAGGGAGTGGATGACTAGAGACAGGTCAGGGAGGCCAGGAGTACGACTGTGAGGCAGCCCGGCTCAACCCCAGAAGCAGCCTCGGAGCTGGGGCAGAGCATGCTCAGCTCGAGGCTGCGCTCTCTCCAATAACATCCTCCTGGGTCTGTCTGGCCCGTCCTGCTCCTCCTGCAGGCTGAAGCAGGGAGGTTGGGGTGGGAATCTGCCACCAGGGGTGGAGGCTGTGGACACTGCCGCCCAAGGTTCCCACAACAGATGGAGAAGCTGAGCTCCGGCCAAGAGGACCAGAAACCTCTGAAAGGTGCCCTTACAGAGTGACTGGCAGGTGGCAATGTGTGACCTTCCATAGTTACAGCGCCCGCCTCATAAACTTCCCCCTGCCCCGCCACTCTGCACAGTGGGGCCTGCCCTGCAGACACTGGCTAACAGTCCTCTTACTCTGCAGCCCATAGACTCGGCAATGTGGGGAGGTCTGGAAGTCAGCACTTGGGGGAAATTCTTTTTAATAAGTCTTGGAACTTTCTCAGACCACAGGTCATAGCACTACACCCCAAAGAACACATTGTTTTAATTTCATTAAATAGACAATCATTTAAAGAGATCAGATCATCGAGGTTGTGGTGTATGACCCATGTAATCCCAGGTACTGGAAAGGCTGAGGCAGGAGGGTGCAAAGTTTGAGGCGAGCCTGGGCAACATAGACCTGTATTTTAAAAAGAAGATAAAAGTAACAACCGAGAATCTATTTTTCTTATACGTTCTGTCGTGGCGGGTAATACACAACAAGGCCAGGTGTGGAACATACTGAGCTGCACCCCCAGGTGATGCCCCGGCCCCTGCCCCTTCGTTCTCCTTGCTTCCCTGTCATCTTGCAGAGCCGGGGATGGAACCTGGGGCTCCGTGGCTGGTGCCGCCCACTACTGCAGTCCGTCCAGCGCCACAGGACACTTGCTGGTCCCGGGTGGCCACATGGGCCGCGAACGCCGGGTGTGCAGCAATTCGGGGATGTCCGAGACACTGCCGCTCCCTTCTGCAGAACATGGGGCGTTCCTGGGCTCCCCGCGGCTGCGGGTCTGGGTTGGAAATGGGCAGCCCGGTTGCCTGCCTGGGACTTGCGCCCTGCAGGTTCACGGAGAGCGCGGGGTCATCGTGTTCTGGCGTGGGCCCGCGAGCGCGTGGTTTTATCCAGAGAGGAAAAAGCGCCACAGGTGGAGGCAGCGACCGGAGAAGGTGGGTTTCCGGCGCTGTGGCTGGCGGCCTCCCGTGGGGTGATTAGAGCACTAGAACGCACGCGGGGTGCGGCAGGAGGGGCGCCTGGGGCCCTTCGCGATGGGGAAGAGGCCGAGCTCAGCCTGTGTCTCGGGCGGGTCCTGAGACCCGAGCCACAAGTTCGCGGGGCGCGCGCAGCCTCTCCTTATCCAACCGCGCCACCCCGCGGCTAGTGCGCGCACTGCGCCCGCGCCCGCGCCGCCCGAAGTGGGAGTCAAGACGGAGGTTCGTGCCGGGACCGAGGCAGCACCACGCGCGCCACGAGCGAGCCGGAGCCTGGGTCTGGGGCGAGCGATAGAGGAGGCACCGGGCGAGGTCCGTCCGGGCCCGGGCGCGGGGTCCTGGGGCGCTGGGGGCTTGGTTCCCTCGTTGGCCCAGACCCCACAGCCCGGCGGGGGCGCGACGTCTCCCCCTGGTGGGTAGATGTTGGCCGCGCCGGGCCCGCGCGGGTCTTTCTCCAAAGCTTGCGGGCTATGCTCGCCCTGTCACCGGGTTGGACTTGGGGATGACCAGGAGGAGCTGCGCCCCGACTCTGCGGTGCGCAGAGGTTGAAGGTCCCACCTTTCTAGCCCCCCATAAACCTGGGCCATGCTCGCCTCTCCCTGGTCCCCGTGCACCCCATGCCCCCCACGCGGGCTCCCAGGCCAGCGCGCTCTTGGTCACAGCACCACCTCTCCTCAATGGGAGGAGAGTGCAGGTGGGGATGACAGGTGGCACCTAGCCGGGGATAGGGATTACAACCCGGACGGGTCCACCGTGCCTGCATGCGCTCCCGCCGCGGCACGACTCGCAGCTCCACCCGGTTCTGCACTCTGATGCTTCCTCCGTCCTCGCCCGGGGGCTGTGACTCGGGCAGCGCCTCAGAGGTGTCGCGAGTCGCAGTTGGAGACCCCGGCTCGAAGCCTGAACGCAGAGCTGGCCTCGGGCGCCCCCTGGCGGCTGCGGCGCGCGGGACCCGAGGACTTCTGTGCCTGGGCCGCGTGGAGGGGACGCGGTTGCACGCGCTTCCGGGCTCACTCGGATGGCGGCGCTGAGGCCTGTTCGCCTCTAGCAATAACGATGCCCCGGGAAGGGAAATATAGAGCTTTGAAACCAGAGTGGGTGGGAGAGGGGAGCGTGTGAGGAGTGGGGGGGGGCGTTGGTGAAAGCAATAAAACTCGGATCGCTTCCTCGGCGAGATAGCGGCGGCTATAATGCGCCGAGGGGATCAGGGGTTTATTTGCAGATCCTGGATAAAGGATGATATATCGACACGGTTTAGAGTGTCACCGCGCCTGGCCTCTCAGGAGCCACAAGTACATATTTCCTGAAATACCACCCAGCACAATATCTAATCCACTCACCACTTAAGCCCAGAGGCGAGCTCAGCCCCTAGCTAGAGTCCTGGGTGCTGAGATCCCGCCCGCCAGGGCAGGGCCAGGCCGGACGCCCTCGCCTGGCCTTTTGTCTTCGGTCCAAGAAATCACTTAGCCATGGCCCTAATAAATACGTCTGAGAACTGTCCTTATTCTCGGTAAATATTGGATTAGCTTTTCAATGACCAGGCTCTTGAAAAGGCTCGAGAAATCCACACCAGGTCTCCGCTAAGCCCAACGGTCAATAGGTAAAGAAAGTAAGTCATTTCCCGGCTGGAGTGGGGAGCGCGGAGCAGGGGGCACCCCACTCTCACCCGGTCACTTGATTCTACTAATTATGACAGCGGAGCTAAGTGAGAAAGGGCGGGGGAGGGCCCAAGTGTTGGATTCGCTGGAATTTCCACCTTCTTTATGGTGCACACTGGGGTCTGACTTTGTCCAAGGGAAACATCTAGTTTTGTTTTTATCGCCCCAGCTCCGCCGGAACTCTTGCTGGGCACGTGTTGTTCATTTAGAGGCTGCTTATGGGAATTCTGACCTGGCTCTCACGGTGTACAAAGCAAGGCCCACGTAGGTTTGAGTGCCCACCAATGGAGGGCTTGGAAGGCCAAAGTGGGAACGGCCTTGGAACCCGTGTTACTAAATTTTGCAAGCTCAACAGGGAAGGGACATCAAGAATTATTAGTTTCTCCCTCATGAACATGGAAGAAGTTCCTGGACCACTTTCCTGGGGCACTAGGAGGCCAGTATGATCTCCATACCATGCACAGGGTGACCCCTGGCTGCCTGGAGTTGGTGGTGGGGTGGCTGGGCCAGGCCCTGTGGCCTTGAGTCCTGCTGTGGCTGCAGTCAGGCTGGGTCTGCACTGAGCCCAGCCCTCTGCCTCTGGAACTGTCTTGGGGCATGGAAGGGAAAGTGAGGCTCAGCCTGGGCAGGGGTTCTGAAGCATCCTCTGAGGAAACTCGATCTTCATCTTCGTTCACTCTGGAGGCTGGAACTGCACAGAGGACACAGCATCAACCAGGCCTCTGGCACCCAGAGAGGCCTCAGGAGCTCAGATGGTTTGGAAGAGGGCTTCAAAGTAGGAGACCTCAACTGTGGGCTCCCACACCCCAGAATGCTACAAAGTGCTCGCATTGAACCTCACACCAGACCAGGGACACTGGCGCCAATCCTGGGTAGGGGAAAGGAAGAGGGGAAAGGACAGCAGAGGGGAGGGGGGGAGAGGGGAGAGGAGAAGGAAAGAGGGAGAGATCTCCAGCTTTCAGCGCGTCATGGGGCCTAGGCTGTGCAAGTGCCCTCTGAAGCCATCGGGTGGGTTTTTCTCCCCTCCTCCACCCTCCTCCCCAATAGATATAGCACGAATTTTTAATGCGTCTTCCTTTCACAGACAACAATACAGGGTTTGAAAGCCGGACACAATTTGGGTTTTGTGCGGGTCCCTCCTCGCGCTCCCTCGGCCCAGCTGGCCATATGGAATCCAGCATGGAGTCCGAGGATGACAAAGGGACCCAGTGACAGGCCCAACAAAACCCCAAGGAGACTTCTGCCTGACTCCGGGATTCACTGCCCGAGATAAGCGCGCTGAATGGTGCGGGGTGGGGTGAACCAGCCCCTCTCCCTCTTCCCCTCTCTGTCCCGGCCAGCCTTTCTCTGTCCCTTTTTAATATGCACGCCTCTAACATCTCCGGCTCCCAGCTCGCCCATTGTGCCGTTTTGTGCAGCCTGCTGTAGATTGGGCGAAGATAGACTGCCAAAGCAGGCCGGGCGCCGGGTGCGCTCCCAGGGCGCTGGGGTTAGGGCCACACAGGGCTCCTTGGGCCTTTATTGACTCCCCGGGCCCCAAGCACAGAGAGAGGCCAGCTCTGGGTCCACTCACCACCCAGCCCCAGGCCTGGTAGGCAAAGACCCGGGCTGCAGCCTTCGGGCTTGGCCTGCCTCTGCTGCAAAGCACTCTCCACCCTGAACATGGAAAACCGTGAAAATTTGGGTGTTCTGCGCCTCTCCCTTCCTTCAGAGGCCTGGAGGGCCCCTGTGATGATTCTTAGCTTGTAGGAAGGCCCGGGGGCCCAGAACTACCAAAACCAATGCGAGTCTTCCAGTGTGCGCCCCAGGTCCTGTGACAACCCACTCCAAGTGACTCTGAACTCCCACCCCCCTTCCCAGAGGATGGGGGTAAGGGGAAGCCACAGTGGGGTGTTGGGTAGTTTCTACCAGCCCAGCTCTGGCATCAGATTTTTCCGTGCACCTGATGACTGGGGAGGGTAGGGATTCTCTGGTCTTTACAAACAGCAAAACCAAACCCTAAAACATTTCCAAACTAGTGCAGAAAACAAAGGGAGACATTTCTGCAGTTGGGAAAGCACTACCTTACTGGGGACAAACTAGAGATGGGAAGGCCCTTTAGGGGGATATTAGACTGCCTCCCCCGCCCTCCACTACCCAGGGGCCGGAGCTCAATGCAGGAGTAAAGTGTAATCACCTCCCTGGCCACACTGCGCTGAGTGCTATTGACGCACAGATTTGGTCACACGGATAATCATGTTTGCTTTAGATATTGAATTAAATCTGATCATCAACTGGAGGGGGCGGCAAGTCAGCTGGGACGCTCCCTTTGCCTGTTCTCCTCGACTCCCCCTCCCAGGCTTGGTGGAGGCTCTCCCTCCAAAGAAAACAAGAGATACTATTTCCAAAAGGGCTGACTTTTCCATCTCTGGCATCACAGAGCGTCCCTAGGCTCCGAGCTGCGGGTATTTTCGCAAAGCCAAGAGACTGGGGCAAAAGGTGCACTCCACTCCCAGCCTGGCCATCCCTGAAATGCGGCCCTGTGGCCAAGTGTGCACCAGCCTCGGCCCAGGAGCTGTACTCCAGCGACGGGAAGGAAGGCATCAGTGCTGTGCAAGGGGGAGAAGGAAGGAGGGAAGGAGGGAAGGGGGGAAGGAAGGAAGGAAGGAAGGAAGGAAGGAAGGAAGGAAGGAAGGAAGGAAGGCACCACGTAAGCAACAAGCAAGGATCTAACCTCCAGGGCAGGCCGAATATGGAGGGCTCTTTGCCCACTTCCCTCTCCCCCAGCCCAGCCCAGAGGCCGGCGCACCCCACCCCACCTGCACCCTTTACTTCCCAACGTGGTCCCCTTCCGTTGCCCAACGACCTGGGGGATCTCCTGCCCCCCAGCGCCGGAAGCGAACCAGGTGGGGGATCCAGCCCAGAGAGAAGTCTGGAAGAGGGAAAGGATGGACTGGCCAGAGGGGAAGACTGAATTCGGGGGTATCCCCCGTATGCGCACTCCCTGCCTCCTCCGTCAGAATTCCGAGGAGGGCGCAGCCACCCTACTTTCCCTGCCGCCCAGACCCTGCCTGTCCCACCTGAAGGCTACCTACAAACTCACCCCCACCCTTGCGCCCGGGCGCAGCAGCGGCTCCTGGCTCCCAGGCCTCCACGCATCCGCACATTTTGAAAAGGGGGTGGGGAGTAGAGAAAAAGCCGCCCGTCGCCACTGCACACCCCAGGCCCATTCTTATCGAGAGGGAAATTAAACGCAACAAAGTGAAAGTCATCCAGTGTAGTGGCTTCAACAGCTTCTCAGGCTGAAGGAGGCACTCATAGATTTGGACGAGCGAGGGGGCCTTGCTTTCCTTGTTTTAGCCTTTCCCAAAGTCACTTTTGCACAAGAGCCCTGGACGCTGCGATCCAGGCAAAGCCCGAAGTAGCGGGCCGCCCCTGCTGGGGACTGCAGGCCGCCGCTCTGACACTGGTCCGGCCGAGGGGTCCGGCCGGTGGGGCTAGAGGAGGCCTGTCGGGGTCCCCTCCCGCGCCCTGTACCAGCCTCCTCACCCAGAGAAGAAGCCTGCGCAGGGCCGTATGCTCTTGGCGCAGGCCTCGCCTTGAGCCTTGCAGAGCGACAGTCGGACAAACCGGAGGGCTGGGCTTCTTGGTTTGCTTTTTTTAAACACAGGATTTTTATTAAAATTCTTACTTAAAAAATCGAAAGCTTTCAGCGCCCGGCACTCTTGGGGAGCCGCGCTGAAGGGCTAAGCTCCAAGTTCCGGCCTCAGGACCCAGAAAATGGGCGCGGGTGGGGAACTTCTTGCCTACACATTTTTTCCTTTTTCATATTTGAAAAAAGTTTGCACCGAACAAAATAAAAAATAAAAGAAGAAAACGGGGGTAACCCAAACATAACCAAATCAAAACAAACGACATAGTAGGAAGTTGGGCCCGGAGGGGGACAGGCCCCTTCGGAAGGTCATTCTGGCAACATTCACCACTGATATTTACAGAATCTGCCACCAGCAGTCGGAACGTTTACATGGCCATAAATATTTAGCATTTTCTCAATAAAAAAGAAGAAATTCTCTGTATTTTTTTAAAGTGTTCTCCACTTGCTTTAGAAGACAGCTGACAATATCGCTACTCACACAAACATATTTTACAAAATTCACGAAAGCGGGCTGAGGGGTTGGCCTTTTTCTCCTTCTCAAGTGATGACGCCGTTAACGCTGGGGTGGTTTGCTCCCCCCGGGAGAGGCAAGAAGCGAAGCTGCGCAAACACGTCTGTAAACATGGCTCAGAGCTCATCCCCTCCAAAGGTTCAGAGGAGAGCGAGACCAGACGGAGTCTGTGGATGGAACCTCATGGCGGCGCCTCCTCAATGGAGTGGCCATTCTCCGATAATAATATAATAATAACCACCAAGGACCAGTCCTCCTCGCCGCCGGGTGGGCCTGACCTGGGCCGTAGTCTCAGGGGCGGCACTCACCAAGTCCACTGCTGGGCCTGGACCAGCGGATGTGCGGTCGGGTACTGAGGGGTGCTGGCCGAGCTGTACTGGGCGTTGTACTGCATGTGCTGCAGCGACTGCGCGCTGTAGGCCGAAAAGGGGATGCCCGCCTGGAAGGTGGCAGCAGCCAGGTCCTGGGCTTTGAGCGCGTGGCACGGTTTGCCGTCCCTGACCAAGACGGGCACGGCCACCCGGCGCGGCGAGGGCAGGGGCGTCACCTCCATACCTTTCTCAGCCCGCGCTCGCTTCATCTTGTAGCGGTGGTTCTGGAACCAGATCTTGACCTGCGTGGGAGTGAGGCGGATGAGGCTGGCCAGGTGCTCGCGCTCGGGCGCCGACAGGTACCGCTGCTGCCGGAAGCGCCGCTCCAGCTCGTAGGTCTGCGCCTTGGAGAACAGCACTCGCCGCTTCCGCTTTTTGCCCGCGTCCCCTCCACTACCCGGGGTCTCCTTGTCATTGTCCGGGGACTCGTCGGCCGAGGGCTCTGGGGACTTGGCGCTTGAGTCCTGAGGGGGCGCGCCGGCCGCCAGCCCGTGCACTGCGGGGGAGAGAAGCGCGTGAGCGCCTGGAGGCCGAGCGCAGCCCATGCCGAGCTGGCACCACGGATCCTCCGTGCGCCCTGGCCCTGGGCACAGCGGCCCAGCCGCGCTTCACGCCCTGGGAAGCGCCCAGGTCTTCCTGAGGAAAGAGCATAACCCGTGGGCGTGGGGTCCCGGGCTAGCGGTTCTAGGGGTTCGCACGATGTGGGTGTAGATTTGGGCAAGGAGGGGCGCGTGGGAGATCCTCGCGGGTTAAGGGCTCCGGCCCCCTTAAGTTGTTTCCTCTCTGTAGAGACGTGGACAGATTTTTAAAAGAAAAACTCCACAATCCCAGCATTGATGGGCTAGGCCATTTAAGGCAGGTTTTTGGGGGCTTTTGCTTTTGCTCTCGGGCTTTCCCGACACCCCCGCACCACACAAAGCATCCTCTATGATCGCGCAGGGGGCAGGGTGAGCTACTTATACCCAGGCCACCCCAAGCCTCCCCCACCCTCTCCCGCGGCCGGCCCAGGCTCGCTGTCCAGAGCCAGGTCCCAGGCCAGTCCCTCCCTGGGGAGAGCTCCAGGGCCCGGCCGGAGCTATCACACACGGGTGACATCTGCAGCCAGCCTGGTTTCCCTTCTCTTCTTCCTCCTTACTCACGTTGGGGGTGAAAGTATCTGAGAACAAGCCTTTCGCAGGGGCGGGAGGCTGGAGGACAGGACACAGCACATCTCGGAGAAGTGCTGCAAAACTCCCCGGGACCCGGCGGACTTGCGCGCCTTCGGGCTTCCTCCCCCTGGGCGCCCGCACCCTGCCCCGCAGGAACGGGGCGGTCGCCGCCGCAGCGACCGATTCGCTACTTACGGGAGTACTGCAGGCCTTCGGTGCTGGCCAGCCAGCGCGTGTATGGGTTGTCGCTGCTGTCGTAGAAGGAGCTCTTCAGGGGCAGGCTCTGCACCGCGTCCAGGGCGCCCTGCCCCAGCGGCCCGGCCCTCTTGGCAGTCTCCGGCCCCTCGTTCTCCTCCTCCGGCCCCTCGGCCACTGAGCCCTCCTCGTCGTTAGTGTCCGGCAGGTCCAAGATGTCCTTGACCGAAAATCCCGTCTTTGTGTTGGTCAGCGACATGGTTCGGGACCCCACAATTTATGCCGCAAAGTTGTGGCTGCACTTGGTCAATTCGTGGTGCTCCCCAGCCCCGGCGGGCGGGGGAGGGGTGGGGGAGGGACGGGGGAGGGGAGGGGGATGGGCCTTAATTATTGGGATAATTATTATTTTAGAAAGAGGAAGAGAGAAAGAAATGGTGGGGAAAGGGAGGGGAAGGAATGAAACCCAACCCAGCCTGGTCTCCCGCGGAAGCCCGTGGCGGTGGGCTCAGGAGCTGGGCGCGCGCCCGGCCGATTCGCAACTCCAGGAGCGGTGCCAAGGCGGCGTCAGCGCGGGCTCCGGCGGCCGCTCGGCGCGCGGTGGCGGCTGGTGGCGAGGAAAAAATGGGCCATTGCCCGAGCGATCAGTCCATATAAGGCTGGGCTCCACTCACGAACCTGGGGAGGAGGGAGGGGGGACGCGGGAGGGAGGGAAAGGGGACGAGGGAGGAGGGGATCGAGAGAGGGAGCGAGGGAAGGGTGGAAAAAGGGGGAAGAGACATTAAAAACACGAAGGTTGGCCACGTGTGGGCGGGTCTTGGGAGTCAAGTGGATGAAGACAGTATTTGCAGATGTGAAATTGTGGGTTTTGGGGAGCTCCGCGCTCCCAGCCAACGGCCCTCTAGAGCGAGATGAGAGGTGTAACGTGTCAATTAATTGCAAAGACCGGCCGAGCCTTTTTATTTTTTATCCAGTATTTACATACAAAGGACCACCGCGTCGCTCGAGAGTGCAAGCACTTGAAAGGGCCGTTTTAACAAATTGCATCTTAAGGGGGGGGGAGCAGAAAACAAAACAGAGACTGGAGGAGGAAGAAACTCCTCTTTACCATTCACCCATTCCTACCCCCACAGCCGGAAAATTGGCGATTTGTGGCGCCTTTGGCGGGGGGGGGGGGCTTGCTGAGCCGAGGAAATCTTTCCTTCGCATCGCGGTTAGATCCCCAAACAAGATCCGGTTCAAATGGCAAGAACCCAACTTCTGTAAACCTCCTAGGTCAATATTTTGGTTGAGGCTTAAGGATGAGTACTAGAAATGACAAGGCAAGTAATTGATGCTAGTTAACCGCGGAAAGAGCTGGAGACCTTAGCAGAGCGCCCTGCTCCCCGCCGGCCAGGGCCACCGCGAGCTCTCCAGCCCCCTCCAGCCTTGCTTTATTTGCTAAGGACTCCTTTATTTCCTTCAGTCCGCTACCCCGCATCCCCGCTTTCTTCCTTCGCGGCAGAGAGGGACGCGCAGTTCACTTTCTGCTGCGCGGGCGGGCGCGCGGCGCTCCAACTCGCCCGGGTTCGGACTCGTCCCCGCCGCCCCGGGCCTCGGGCTGGCCGCTCTCTCCAAGCGAGCTGAGCGAAGGGCAGGAGCCCAGCTCTGCTCCGGCCTCTGTTATCCTTTCCTGTCCGACCCCTCCCCTCCAGGCTGCCTGGAAAGGTGGGGCGGCGGCAAGGGGAGGGCGAGATTGCGGCGGGGGTGGGCGGGGTAGGTTTGTGCCACCACCCAGGCGTGGACCTAGGAAGCTTAGGGGGACGGGTCGGAGGGTGGGCCGGTGGTGCGGCGCTTTCCCCTTTTCCTCCCCACCGCAAGCTCTCCCATTTCCTCTCCCTTTGGGACCTCCGGGCTGTGTCTGGAGGACGCGTCCCAGGCTCGAAGTTTTAGGTCAAGGCGAACGTTGCAACCTCAGTCCGGGAGCTGAACGGTTCCTGGGGCAGCCCTCCTCCGCGCGGGGAGGAAAAGGCCGCTCACTGCTCCTCCGTCCAGTTTAAAATTGGGGAGGAGAGCCTTGCTACCTGATGCGTGCTCGCCCAAAAGGAGCGCCAGGAAGGAGCTCGGCCTAGGGGCTAGGAGGGCAGAGAAGGCCGCCAGCAGGGTCCCGGTCTCTGTTCCCCCCACGCCGCCAGGTCGGGCCGCCTGCTGCAGGCCAAGCACAGCGCGAAGCCCAGGTCCTCTTTGCCCACAGCTGTGGGGGCCACCGCGGCACCCCCTCCACCCTGGGTTGCCAGCGCCCGGTGCGGGCGCTTCTCTCCGAGCCGCTCGGTGGCTTTCTGCAGCCCTAGCTGCCTTGCCCCCAGTATGTGACGCGGGTGACAATGGCCCAGGGTGGAGTGAGCCCCTCGTCGGCACGTCCTGGGTGGTCGGACCCGGGCAAACACAAATACAAACCGATTGCTAAGCTGCGGACAATGAGCGAAATGTAGACAAATGTCCCGCTCCCGTTGGAAGCCTTTGTCCCGGCTCGGTTTTTGCATTTATTTCAGTGGCGAAATAATACATGATTGACGCTCTCTTTCAATGTGTCCTAACTGTTTGGAATAAATCTAAGGTTGTTGCTAGTTGTCATGGCATTCAACCCTTTTCAATGGACTATCTCTTCATTCATTTCGGAACCGGCCACAATATTAAGGAAACCCCTTCATGTCGTCGCTCCCCGATTCCTCTTTCTCCTACTTTTTCTTTTCTCCTTGCTCCCCTCCCCCTTTTTTCCCTGTAAGAATTAGAAACCGGTTTGAATCATGTTCCTCAAACACATTATTTTCCGTGGGTTTTTCTTTTTCTATGCCCAGACTGTCTTTCTCGGCACCCTGTCTTGCCTGCCTCTCCCTCCCCCTCATGTGGGAGCTCCCTGACTTGTCCAGTTGCAGGAGCAAAGTTGGTTTTCCAGGAATCCAGGAAGCCCCAGTTTGGACATGGGTTGGGGTGGGCTTGCCCTGGCCAAGGCTACAGAGTTGCTAAATAAATAACTGGTGAGAAAAGGCTCCTCAACTTAAGCTTTGCAGAAAAGACCTCCTTTTGTTTCTCCTCTTAGTCCTCTGTCCTCAGTGGGGGCTCCCTTGGGGACCCTGGTAGCCACCAGGGATGAGGTCTGATGCCAGAACGGAGCTCAGTTATACGAGGCCAACCCATGGTTTGGGTGGAGAAGGAAGAACCCCATTTTGCACATCCCGGAGCCATCTCTGGGTCCTTGGGGGTGGGGATGTGGTTGCCCCCAGTCACCTTCCCAAGCAAATTTGCTCTAGCTTGGAATGACCGCTTCCCAGTACTTACCCCACTGTGTTCACTTTCCCTGGCAAAGGGCCTTTCTTCCTTGGGAGTGGTGCACACCCCCATCCCTGGGACCTGACTGGGTGCTCAGGGCACTCAGGATTACGTTTTTCTCTGGGAATCTAGGTCCCTGAGAATCGGTCAAGGGCAGGGAGAACCTGCCTGAGGGCCCTGAGCCCAAGGTCCCCAGCCCAGTTGGGAAAGGCCAGGTTTGCACGGGCTCCTGACCTTTGGCTTCCACCGGCCCCAACACAGTGTGTCTGGACCCCGAGCCTCCCGAGCCAGGAGGAGGCCAGGAAGGCTGGGAGGGAGCTTCAGGGACCAGGCCAGGCCTCAGCCACTGTGCCCTGAGCAGCCCGGTCTCTCTCTGGGGACTTGGGGAGTCCACATCCCCCATTCCTCCATTGCCCTTGTGGTTTCCCCCTCGGCTTCCAAAGCGTTAGCATTTGCAATTGAAAAGGCGCAGGGAGACTGCTGGGAGGCCAGTAATTGAAGGGGAGAAACTGGGCTTGTTAGAGGAAGATCATAAAATGCAAGTCCCCCAGGAGGGGCCTGTGGCCGGCGGTGCAGCCCAGCTGGCGGCCAAGGCAAGTCCAGAGCCTCGAACTTGCTCCGGGGTCCCCTCGATTTCATGGGCTGCCTTGTGGCCCAAAGGCAAGCTCCTGGGTGCCAAACATACCTCTTCTGACCAAATGAAAAAGGTGATTTCAGGCCTAGGCTTCCCTTAGGAAGCCGTTCCTGCCCTGCCCTGCCTTCTGCAACCCAGATCTCCTTTTCCACGGGATCTGGTGGGCGGAGAGGCTTCAGACTCACGTCCCTTTCCCCTCCTGAGAGTCCCCACGGCCCCACCCCGCGTTAGGGAACCTATCAGCATCGGGCGCACCGTTTCCGCTGAAAGTGGGTGTGCGCGGGTCTCCCCACTCGAGTTCTTTATGATCTCTGCCAGGTTCGAGCTGGACGCCAAGGAAGGACTTGGTTCTGGGCCCAGCTTGGGCTCAGTGGCCGCGATCCGAGAAGCTGGTATGTGTTCAGTGATGCTGCAAACTTGAGGGGAAGTTAGGTGTGTGTTGAAACCCAGCTGCCCTGAGCCAGGCGAGACTAGCCCGGCTTCCTTAGGGTCGGGAACAACTCACAGCGCGAAAACTCACACCCAAACAACCGTCTAGGGTCGGTAACAACTCTCACCCTGACAACAACCGGAGCCCTGCGGGACTGGAGCCAGGTCTTCGCGCTCCACGTTGGGCTCCAGGCTCTAGAAATCTCTGATCCTGTGCATCTCCTCGGCTTAGGACAAGCGCAGCCACAGTCCTCTGGGGTGAGGGGAGGAAAAGGACCTGTCCCTGGAGGCCAGAGCACAGCTTCCTTCCGGGAGTCCGGAGCTCCGTCCCAGGCGGAAGCACAGCCTGCACAGGCGGCAGGAGTGCACGGTGAGGAAGCTGAACAGTCGCGGAGGCCTAGGAGGGGAGGTGAATGTACACAGCCTAAGTGGCCCCACTTCAGGACAAGTGGCCCTCTAAGTTGGCCCAGTGTTTACCTTCCCAGGTAGCTCAAACAGGAGCTCCTCTTCTGTGTCCTGGAGTCTGGGGTCCGAGATGCGTCCTGTGTCCCAGCTCTCCTCCCAACACCGCGGCGGTGCGCCCCCTATTGGAGGGTAGGACTACACCCAAGCACACAGAGCAAGCAAGAAAGATACTTTAGGGAAGTGGGGAGAGTCAACACCCTGACAGGAGCCTCCTCCCACCTGGGGACAACGGCCCTTCCCCCATCTCTGAACTGCCACGAAAGGCCTCTAAGGTCATTGAGCTCAGTGCTCCCCCCAGGCTGCTTGCAGAGGAGGTGCCAGCTTCCAGGGCAGTTCCAAGGAAAAAGTCCTGGGGTGGGGGTGGAGGGCGTTGGGGCCTAGTTTACACTCAGTTTCCCTCCGCACCCACATCACAGATCACCCTTCCCTTTATTTGCAAACACCAATTTGACTTCATTTCTTTTTTTCCTTCACTTCTCCTTTCTGGAATGAAAAGGGGCTGAAAGGGAACTCCTTTCCCATCCAGTCCGCGGCTGAGCGCTCAGGCCTCCACACCTCACATCTCAGATAACCTGCCTGGGCTGCTTAGTGCCTACCAAGGTGCACTCACTGCTCTCTCCAATCACTGGCGAAACAAAGCCCGGCACACCTTTCTGCTTCAGTGGGGATTAACTCGAGGACACAAAGGTTTTGTCGGAGGGGAAAGGCTTATTTTATCTCAGATTGGAGACTCCTCCGAGCGTGGCATGCACTTGAAATCAGTGGATAAGGAAACTGTCTCCCGCTCTGGTCCCTGAGCAAGGCGATAAAAGACATTGCCTTACAGATCTCGGGCTCCCAAAGGGCCCCATGGTGTGGGGTCCGTGATGGGGGCTTGGGCTGTAGGAAGAGGGAGGTCAGCTCTGGCATCCTGAGTGAAAGAAGTCGAGGTGTGTGGCCTAGCAGTGCTGTCCCACACAGAGACCTCTTCTGACCTGGAAAACTTGAAGTCAGCCCTGTCTCTGCTCAGTCCCAGTTCCTACTATTCCCTTCAGCACTGGCAATAAGGATGCACAGGTCCCTGGAAATCTCTGTGTAGTGACTGTGTGGGGAGGTGCATCTCGGAGGAGGACACATCCGGCCAGGCAGAATCTCTGTTCACCTTGCCTTCAAGTTCCACTTGGTCCACATTGTGGTATGAAGTCTTATATACCAGAAGGGGCCAGCAAGGGCTACCTCCAGACAGACAGTCCCCCCTTCCCACTGTCACCAGGAAGGCGCTGGATAAATAAGTTGTTCAAGCCCAGAGACGGTCCCACTGTGTCTCAGGGGAATCTCCCACCTGGGGTACTGACCCACCCCGCCAGAAAACTATAATGCTTGGAAACCATGGAGATAGGTTTTGTGGTTGGGGACCTTAAGCCAGGAGCAATGAAGTTGTAGGTGCAGGAGGAAGGGATCTAAGGGAGGTGACTGTTTCTTTTGCAAGGTGAAACATACTTTCCTGATTATCTGCCTCCTCCCTCCCCAATAGGAAAACATCTCCTGAGGATGTAAATTGTAATAGAAATTAGGATTTCCCTTTCTATTAATCAGCCTCATGGTGTACGTGTAAGACCCCGCGGGCATATGTTAGGACTTTGATAAATGCACTTTAATGAGATCTTTGAAAATGCATCCAATAAAATAAGAGGCGAGCAAAGCCGTTTAACTTTCATGGATGTTAAATTGAACACATAATGTGGCTTGGGGCGCGCTACAAAATGGAACCAGCTTCCTTCCAATATTTTTTTTAATGTGGCTTTAAGCCCCCCTCAGGCCAAAGGAGCCTGCTCCAGCCAATCCTTTATCACCGGTTTATTGGGGAACCAAACACCACGTTCCCCCTGGGCAAACCCCTTTGCTTTAGTCGTTTTCGCTACTGTGACGATTAAATATGTTACAATGAGATTACGCATCGTCAGCGTTGCCTTCAGGAACGTTCTCCCTGCCGAGCCGACCTTCCCCCGATAAAGGCGATTTCAGTGCCAGAGATTTGGGTTTCTCTAAGAACCAGGGCGCTGAGAGCACTTTCTTATCTGAATTTACTTCTCACCACGTGACGAAATCATTACCACAAGACTTTGGGAAGCAAGCGGCCTCTCCTAACCGGTTAGCACTGAAGCACTCAAAGCTGGGCAAGGCGGGCTGATGCCAGCGCGACAGCCCTCGGCGTCGGAGGAGGCCGCTCAGCCCGCTACCAGGGCCAGGCGGGAAAGACCAGAAGGACTCCGAGCGAGTGCGTGGATATCTGTTATCTTGCCAATGTGACACCGAAAGTCGCAATCGTGCCCTAGATGCAACGCCCCCTCCCCACCCCCAAGTGCCACCAAAGTGGAGACGCTCGTGGGGCACATGGATGGGCCTCCGAGGGCGAACGTGTTGGGGGAGCGGACGCCCCTCCCAGATCAGGACTCCTGCAGACCCCCCCGAGGCTCATTTCTGATCCTCTGGCGATCTCTACTGTCGCAAACAAGAACTGTCCAGAGCTGGGTGGGGCCCAGGCAACCCCCCCCCCCAACTCCCGTCTTGGGTTGCCTCTCCCGCAGCATCCGCAGTCACATCTCGCAGCCTCCAGCCGGCGTGGGTGCTTCTGGCCGCGACTCCCGATACTTGTCCTCCCGCTCCCCATCGCTCCCATTCCGCCCGCCAGAGGAGAACCCCTTAGGGGCCATCTCCAAATTACCCCGGGACTTCTGCTTCGGCGGCAGCTTCCCGCATCCCGAACCCCCACGCGCAAGGGACTCACCGGCTAGGTGGGGGCGGCGCAGGCAGCCGGGAGCGTCGGCCCCCGCCGCGGCGCCGGGGAGGAGGCTGGGGAGGGCTCGGAGCCCGCTCCGCCTCCTGCTCCCGTTCCCGTTCCCGCTCCCCGGCGCGCTGCGACAGCCTCGCCGCGTTTCCAGGCGCGTCTTTATCTGGTCCTCCACCTACCCGGGCCGCCCCCACATACCCCGCTGCGCCCTTCCCCCACCGCGCGCCCTCCGGGCCAGGCTGCGGGGCCGCGCGCTCCGGCGGGCGGCGTCCTGGGCGCCGCACCTCTTCCTCCCCGCCCCCCGCACCGCTCGACCCCGCAGCCTGGGGTCCCCAACCAGCCGCAAAGTGCGCGGCGAAAACACCTGGCCTCGGAGCAGGTAAAACTTTTCCCGACTGCAGGTGTAACGGGGGCAGCAGGGGAGGAGTCCTGTCCTTCCCAAGAGTCCTCCCCCCCCGTGACCCGCAAGTCCCGAGGGGACTGAGAACGCCCCGTTTCTGCCCACCTGCTGCTTCCCAACTCCTCCGCGCGCTGACAGACCCGGTGAGCGGCCCCAGGAGAGAGGGGCGGGGCGCGCAGGGGGCTCGGGAGCCCTGCTTAGCCAGCGGGGACTGCGAAGCCCGGGACTCCCTTCGGCGCGTGGGCCGCAGGGCCCGTGTCCGGAATGCATCCCTGTCTCAGGCGACCGTGGAGACGGATGAGCAGATGCTTGCTGCTTGGCAGCGAGAGGTTCACTCTGGCTCCCCCATCGTGGCCACACTGCGCCCCCAGCTGCCGGCGCCGGAAGCGTGCTCCCTCCGAGCACGGAGCAGGAGCTCACCTGGACGCAGCCGCCTGGGCGCGGGGTTCCCACAGCCGGCTTCCCTTCCGGGCTCCGGGCCCCTGGCTTCAGCTTCTAGGGCTCGGTCTCTGGCTCCCTGCTCCTGCTCCTGCGCCTGCTCCTGCTCCGGGTTCTCCACTCCAGCTCCGACTCCCAGCTCCGGCACTGCTGCGGCCGCGCAGCCCCAGCGGAGGGGGCCGCTCCCCCGCGCCGCGCGCTCTCTGTTTGTTTTCCTTACCCGACTGACGTGAGTCAAAATATTGGCCATATGTTCAGAGGTAATAAATTGGGTACGAGCGCAAACACACTTGGGCTTCGATGGCTGTTTCAGCTGCCACATGGCCGGCG
The DNA here is from genome assembly GCA_004027595.1 of Dinomys branickii. NCBI lineage: Eukaryota > Metazoa > Chordata > Mammalia > Rodentia > Dinomyidae > Dinomys > Dinomys branickii. Next base: position 179,720 of record PVLD010000108.1, on the reverse strand, counting down.
GCGGGGGGGGGGGCGTTCACCGTGCAAAGGGCCCTTCCCCCAAGCATGCGTGGGCTGCCTCTCAGGGCCCCTCTGACCTGGCGATCAGAACCTTGGGTCTCTTGGCCTCTCGTCCCTCCGCTGTGCTCATCAGTACCTCGGACCCTGTAGCTCCTGACAAGCCCAGGCTGCTGGCTAACAAGGTCGCCATCTAGAAATTGCTCGGTCGCTAAGACGCCATAAAACCAAAGGGCCAGATGTGGCACGTTATTTATGTGTGAAACCGCGTTTACACTAGATACGAGATCCCAGGCAGATAGCACGACTTCACGGGAGGTCACAGACCTCTGGCCCGGGGCTGCAGATTCCTCCCCGTACACACCCCCTCCAGTCCAGATTGAGGGGCGTTGGTCTTGGAAAGGGATTTGGCTCATTGCAGCCGAGGAAGGAAGCGATATCAGGACACTTGTGCCAAAGTGCCACCTGTCCAGGATTAGAGGCAGCCGCTGGGGTTTTTCTATACTACACCCCCTCCTCCCTGGCCTGGGAAGATGGTTTATTTTCCAGGGACACAGGAAAGAGGAGACTGGGAAACTGAACCCCAAGGGTAGGTGTGATTGAGGGTGAAGGGTTCAGATCCCTGGTTAGGGGCAGACAGGAAGTGGAACCTTCACCTGGCAGGGGCCCTTGACCTTGCCTGTCCCCTCAACCAGCATCAAGTGCTGAGAGCCAGGTAGGGTGGCAGTGGACACGGAGCCAAGCCAGCCCTGTGTGCTTCAGAGAAGTCATAATAGAAAAAAATTGTTTTGTTTTTCTCCTTCCAGAGGCAGTCTTGGAACTGCACATCCCCACCCTGGGCACCCACACTGTCCTCACATGCGTTCATTAAGAGCCATCAGCCCCTTGCTATTATTTCTGTCTTGCTTGAAGTGAACCCAATTCTCTCTGTGGTTAATAAGCACTGAGCCAGGCCCCCTACCTTCCTTTTCATCTTCAAAACGCCTGGAGTTCCCTGAATGGCATCTTCTGTCTGGCCAAGGGAAATAGGAGATGAAAAATGTTACCCCACTGCAGGGAAAAACATAAGCGTTTGACTTTACTATTACCAGTTACCCCAGGTCTGTGTTCACTGGATAACAGTCCTTAGGTGGCTTTATTAAGGTGGAAAGTGATGCTTTCGAGTGAAGCTGGGAGGGAAAGGGAGGATGACCGTGGGCTGGGCTGAGGGTGGTACCCACCCAACAGTTATGAAGGAGACCTATAAGCCTGCAACCCCTCTGAGCTTGCACTCCTGGCCTCAGTGTGACCACTTAGACATCCCTACTGCAGAAAAATCTGGGGCCACCCTCAGGCCTGCAGGGGTTGTTGACCTTGGAATATTATCGCTTATGTTTCATTACTTTCATTATTATTTTTTAGTCCTGGGAATTAAATCTACAACCTTGCATCATTTAGCCCAGCCCTATACCACTGAGTCATACTCCCAGCCCTTTTCTTGAATTTCAAGTCATTATTAATGATCCTCAAACAAACCCTAGAGTCTATTTTGGGTTTTCATCGCCTACAAGGGAAAACTCTGGGACCACTGGCATGGGGTTGGACAGAAGGTTTGAAGGTAGACCTTCAGTTCTGTGGTCCTCTTGGGTATGGGGGCCCTGTCTAACACGTGCCCTGTGGCAAGAGCTGTGTTCCTTCCTGAGGCTGAGATGCACACAGTACCTCAGCAAGTCAGGGCATGGTGGCCCCAGTGACATCTGAGACAAGGAGGATGTCAACAAGGCCCTCCACAATTCCCTGCTTAGGAAGCCCTGCTTACAAACAACACGAGTACCAAGGCACAAATGAAGCAATGAACACTGACTCCACTACAAAAAAGAGCAAGAATTAAATGAAATATAACTGCGTAGGTACAGCTCAGCATTCTCCCTCCCCTGTGCTTGTGTAGAGGGCCAGTGCTGAACTTGGTAGCATGGAGCAACCTTGGATCCAAGCAGGGTCCTTGAAGCCTTTTGTTCCATAGTCTTTGATGCTATTTTTGTTGCAGAACACTCCCATTCTGCCCATGGACTTGCTGTCACCCTGGAAAAGCATTGTTCCACAAAGTTCTCCCAAGTCTCACCAGCTACAAATACTTCTGTTGTTCCTCTGTGGGATCAAGCAGTTCTCAGAACTTATGTGTAAAACAATCACCTGAAGCTAATATATATCTAGGCTGGTTTTTGAGCTGGCCTAGGACATAGCTGAACTGTCACAAAAAGGTTATTCAGTGGTTCTCTCATACAGAAGTGTCCCCCAGCCCACCCCCCGGCTACTAGGGATTGAACTTAACATTTTCATGCTGAGTTATATCCCAGCACTTTATTTATTTTTAAATTAAATAAATTTAAATAAATTCATTAAATAAATTTTTATTTATTTTAAAATTTTGAGACAAAGTTTCACTATGTTGTCCAGGCTAGGATTGAGTTTGTAGTTCTCCTGCCTCAGAGTTCTAGTATGCTGGGATTACAGGTGTGTATCACCACAACTTGCTTCTTACAGCTATTTGGGCTGCTATACAGTTCCTGCAATCAAGGAAGCAGGTATCTTGCTCATGCTTTGCCTTTGGGCATCATGCTTGAGGTCCAGTGAGGCCCCCATGGGGGTGAGAGCTATCATGGATCTTTAGCACCCACGCCCTGACAACAGGGGGCTGCCCTGAAGTTTTGTGTCTGTCACATGGGCAACATATGCAATAGGGTGCTGGAGACCGTAGTCCCCGCCCAGAGCCCTTGCCCTCAAAGGGCTGTGCTGTGCTTGGTTGCCGTGGACTGACCCCTGATGCATCACTTGGAACCAGTGTCACTGGTTCTTTCCTCCCAGTGCCTCCCTTAGCAGAGCCAGGAAGCAGAAAGCAGAAGTCACTATCTGCCCAGGCTCCTGAACTGCAGTCCAAGAATGACACCCTCTCGCACCCTCTGATCTCCCACAGAAAACATGAGTGGACAAACATAGTAGGGCACAGATTGCCATGTTAGGTTGGCAGCAGCAGCAAAACTTGGCAACCTTCAAGAAGTAAAAGTCAAATACATGTGGAGAGCAGGAGTCAAGGTGGCCTAGAGTTGAGTTATGTCCAGGCTATGGGGTGAAGATTCTTGGGGGGTTAAAGAAAAGGCCCCCAGATTGATTTGACGGATGGTTGATGATTTAAGAACTCTGTAACTATACTAAAAGTCACCTAATTGTTCATGTTAAATGGGTGAAGTGTGTGGTGTGTGAATTACATCTCAATAAAGCCAATAAAAGAAAGAGGTGGGGAGGAGCTGGGGAAGATGGGGGCTGGAAGGGACCCTCCACCTCCCTCTCCATTCTGAGTGCTCTCAAGTGAGCAGGAAAGTTGAAGAAATAGCAGAGCATTGCTCACTGTCCACCTGGATCCAACATTTGCTAATATCTTCGCAGACTCAGTGCATTTTATTTTTGTTGAACTCTTTGGAGCTAAGTTTGAAGACATACTTCACACTGAATATTTCAGCATATGTCTCCTGGGAATGTATTCCATTACTGTGCTTTAGGAAATTCACAGTGATTGCCTGATATTAACTCTTCGTTCACATATGTTAACTTTTGCTACAAAATTTATTTTTATTGTCAGTTTATTATTTTCAGATCCAAGCCCTATTGAAGTTTCACCTGCTGCATTTTATTTTTTTTAAGCTATTTTTTTTTTTTGTAGTACTTGGGATGGAACCCAGAACCCTCACACTGAGCTACATTCCCAGTCCCCTTTTTTTAAAAATTTGAGACAAGATCTCCCTAAGTTCCTCAGAACTTGTGATCTTCCTGCCTCAGTCTCCTAGAGAGCTAGTAAAAGGTATTTTTATGTTCCTACTCTTTTAGTTTATAACAGTCCTCCTTTATCTTCGCTTCTCCCTCCCTCACTCCTTCTTTCTTCCCTAACACTGGAGAACCCTAGACATTTGTGGAACCCCCACATTCTGGATTCATCAGATTGCTTTTCCCTGGTGTCATTTGCCCTGTTCTTCTAGCCGCATAAACCACACAGTCATGAAGTGGATGTCGGATCTGATGTCAGGGTGAGATGATGCCTCCCCTCTATGGTCAAAACGCCCATCCAGGTTCTATGTCACCCCACTTCTTGTCCAGAAGTGAATCATGTCCCTGTACCAGGGAGGCTGCATTGGTCATTCCGCGACCCTGGGTCATCCTTGAGAATTAGTGACTAGTAAGGCATGTGGATGATGAGGGACCCCAGGGTGTACTTTGACACTGTGTAGCTACGAACCACATTCCCCGTGGCTTTTAGCATCCGTGGCCCAGATCCTACTGTTCCCTCCGCAGTGTGTGGTTCCCCTTCTCTGCTCCTGTTCTTTTGCCTTCGTTCCTGGGCCCCTGCATTCTCTTTGTCCTGTTGATGGCAGTGAGGTACACTGTCATTTGGGACTAAATAGGTGACTGATTCATGGGTCATTTTATTGCTTCCCGGGACAAAGGTGTGGTAGAAGTTTCTGGAAGTCTAAAATGGAAAATGGTGTCACTTTTCAGTACCACTGGATTAGAGTAACACTGTGTGTTCACCCACGTGTGCATGCTGGGGTTGGCTCCTAGGGCCATATGCATGCTAAGCATGCACCACACCATGCAGCTGCCTTCCCAGCCCCAGAACTACTACATTCAAAGTCAGTCTGGTTCCTTGGCTGCCTGGAGGGTTTGTCTCCTCTTATTTGCAAATGGTCAGGCCCAGGCTCTGCATAGTCTAAGGGTGGCCTGGGTGTCTCTTACCCAGTGGGTTCACAGGACCAACTCCTTATCACCCTTCCTGCCTGGGCCACTCAGTGCCCCCTCACTCCTTCATCCAGTGGAACACTTGGGGGCTCTGAGTTCCCCCTAAGGAAGGGTATGCCAAGGAAAGACATGTTGGTTAGGAATTTCCCAAACAGAGGAGGTTATAGCCTGGGTTTTCTTGGAAGGCATCTGACTACTCTTGCCCTATTGGTTTATGCCTTTATCCTTATATAAAGAGGAGTAGGAGATTAGCATTTCCTCTGGTTATTATGGATCCACAGTCAGCAACTCCTAGTGCATTAGGAACAGAACAGAGGTAGGGAGTGAACAGGGCCACACTCTCCACACCTGGGAGCTTCTACGGGGCAGGAGCTGGCACAGGCTGAGCAGTGAATTCCTGAAGAGCCCAACAGGGTTTTCTTCGAGTTGATGTGTATCCGACCCTGGCGAGTTTAGCTCTCAGTGATCTTTTGGGGAAGAGGTATCATGGCTGACATCACAATAAAGTGAACGGTAAGGTTGGAGCAATGATGGCAGTGGAGGGAGAGAAAATTATACCTGGGCCTAATCACAAAATTGTCATCTAGATTGTGGTTGTCACATTTTAACTGGAGCTGAGGTTGCTGTGGAGGAGAGAAACCTCATCATAAATCTCTGGCTTTTTGACAGTTTTCAATTTCAATGGAAGGCATCATGGCTATGGATTTGATAGGGTTTGATGATGAATAAAAGGTTTCTTTTTTTTCCCTCTTGTCAATTTAAAGATCATCAGAGAATTTGTGAACCTTGTTGGCTCTAAGATGTAAGATTATTGCACTTTCTTTCTCTCTCTCTCTGTCCTCTCAGCCGGGGTGGGTGGAACCCAGGGCCTTGCACGTGCTAGGCAACTGCTCTGCTACTGAGCTACATCCCCAGCCCTACATCCTGCATACGAACTTTTAATACCATGAGGATTTTACATCAAAGGGGATGGGGTGGTCATTCTGCCTATCACAGAGGAGCTGTAATGACTCTTGTTCCTTCTAAAATAATTCAGTCATTCACTTCACAAGCTAAACGTTTTCCCCTGGGCTGAGTGTTTACTTGGCATATGAGCTGCTAGAGTAGCAGTAACAAGTACCACAAACAGTGGCTCAAATGGAGGAGACGTGGACCCTCACAGTAATGGGTGCCAGAAACTCAGAGCCGAGGTATTAGCTGGCTGCTTCCTTCTTATAACCTTGAGGAAAATGTCCATACTCGAGCTCTCTGCCTGGCACACCATCTTCTCCTCAGGTCTGCTCACATCACTGTCCCTCTGGGCAGGTTGGCCCCCGTTGCTGAATCTCCTACCCCATTTTTGCCGTGCTGGGACTCAAAGCCAGGGCCTTGTTCATACTACGCAGGTACTGTCACTGCATGTGACATCCCAGCCTTTCAGCTTTAAAACACATAGGTACCACAGCCATATGGGATTAAACACAACCCTACCTGCCTCTTTGCTTGGACTTGATTATCCCTATAAAGACACCATCTCCAAATAAGGTCACATCCTGAGGTGCTAGAAATTAGGATTGTAGTATTTCTCTTTCTGGGGACACAGTTTGCCTGACACCGGGGGTGGCTTAGAGCCAGGGTGATGAAGAGTGAGGAGGGCCACAGGCTCTACACAACACCTTGTGATGTTCAGTGCCCAGTTCTAGTGCCTGCCTCTGACTGCAGAGACCTCGGGAGTAGGAGTGCAGTGTGATATTCAGGTGCACTTAGGGGTGCATGGCTTTGAAGGGATGAGAGTTTAGAACAGGAGCCCTGATAACTTTGGATTGTAAAGGATCACAAAGACCACGTGTTGAGGGCTTGTTCCCAAAGTGGTGCTCTTGAGAAGTGGACCCTTTAAGAGGCAGGGCCTAATGTGAGATTTTCAGGCCATTGGAGCTGTGGCCTCAAAGGGGATGGTATGACCTCACTTCTCCCTCTTTCTTTTTTTCTGAGTCTTTCACTTCTGGGTCATTAGGTGAGCAGCTTTGCTCCACCCTGTGCTTCTCCCCACCACTGCCATCCAGCACCCCCAGCAGGGGCCTAAAAGCAATGGCTTTGCCTCCTCATGGTCTGAAACCCTTTTGCTCTGTAAATTGATCTTATTTCAGGTATGTGTCATAGTAGCAATGTACTAGGATAACTCCCGTTAGGAAAACAAGCATATGTATGTATATTAAATAGTGGAGGTAAGCCAAGAAGGTCACCTGGAGTTATATCTCCTGCTAACCACACAGCTGTGTGCTCTGCCTGCCTTTGTTTTTCTCCAAACCCATTTTTTGGCAGCATCTAACTGTATGTCTCTTCTAAACATCTAATTCTCACTGAATTAACAGGTGATTTGGGGCTTACTAATAGCTGCCAGGGAAGATTGAGATGTAATTATAATACCTCTGTCTTTACAGGACTCATAACTTTTAGGAGTTTGCAGTGCACCATACATGGGCTCATTACTGTAACCGTCTTAAGATCACTTAGACCCAAGATGCAAGTATCATGGTTTCATCTTCGGAGGGGGAAACTCAAGGGACATAATAGGAAGGGCTTTTGTCTAATGTCACAAAGAAGGATAGAGTGGGCCATACTGTTGCTTTACAGCATGCTTTGTTTTGGAGAGTCCTTGTTTAGCTAGACTATCTGGTGAAGAAATCCCGTCTCTATATTAGCATCTCCAGTTGCTGTGTGTGTGCTGGCTGGTATCTGGGGCCAGAGCAGTTTTGGATGAATTGAGAAGAAAAACACAAAACTTCCGTTACAAAGCACTGTTTATTATTGGATCAATATGATCGATGGCCACCTGTCAGATCTGTAACATTATCTGGGAACCAGCAGATGGAGCTCTCGCAGATAGCATTCAGGGTTTGTTTATTCTCCCAAGCACGTGTTTCCACTGTGGGGAAATACCACTTCATTGTCAGAGCCTCAGTTGTTTGCAGCCAGATGTTGGACACACCTTTTCTCTTGGCCCAAGCCTGCAGACCTGGACAGTCGTCTAAGTGCAGGGCCAAAGTTTTCACGTGGACAAAGCTCCGGTGACAGTCTCAGACTTTCTGCTGGCCCTGTGGCAGGAACAGATGATTTCCATGTCTGGGTAGAAGATTAGGTATTCAGTGTTGCACTCTGGAAACCTCACACTTAGATGCACAACAGAGTTTACCTGTGGCAGGCTGGAGGGGAAAAGAAAGACTTTGGCTGCCAGTGGTATACTCTGTAAACACAGCATCAATATTGATGGGCCCCGGAGGATGCATATGCAGTCTGGGGCTTTGCAGGAACCGTTTGTCCAGGCAGACACCCAGTACTATTCATCATGGGCTGATGACAGTCGCCGTTGCTGGTGTGAAGGGCGGTGGTAGACGCTGCTCCCACTGTGTGCTTTAAGGATGCCCCCAACACTGCTCTTTTCTGGAGAAGGAAGGGAAACTAACAATTTCGAGGACCGAATTCAATGGGACTCCTGGCCAGTGCTGTGGGGAGGGTGGAAGGAAAGGAACTCATTTGGGGACAGCTTGAAGCACACGGAGGTGACACAGTGTTCCAGCAGCTGAGATTGATAAATATTCAGAAGTGTCCTCAGGGCCTGGCCTCTGTGGCAGTTAATACTGATTTTGAGGGTGATGTCTGAAGCATCTCAGATTGCAAAAATGAGGGACAGATGAGGGGCAGGAGGGGAGGGAGAGCACTGGCCTGGGGGCTGTGAATCCCAAGTCCTCAGGACCAGATGTGGAGTCGCTCCACATCCACTATTTTTTTACATGTTCAAGGCTTTGAATAATGTTCTCTTCTTTCAAGTGAAACTACAAGGAGTTACCACAGTGGAATTTTGGATCAAATGTTCGTTTTATTCTCTTTTATTTGGTATCACTTGATAAGTAAGAAGTTTAGTTACAATACATGCTTGAGGAATGATGTTTTATGGTGATATTGCTCACATTAATTTAGAGCTAATATAATTGTTTTGCTCCAGTCTGATGTTGGAAATCGTTCTAGAGTATATCTGTGCTCACTTTTCCAAAGTGATTGTGTGTTTGAAGGAATCACCTAGTACCTTGCAATCTCTGGAGTTGGGAGAGTTTTTGAACATGAATGTGATGGTCTCAGGGTCCAGCCCAGATTTCTTCCCTGGGGTGGGAGAAGTGTATGCTTTATCTCTGACAGAAACAAGTCTGGCCCACTAGTAGAGCATTATCTGTCACCTTTCTCTAAGAAGTGGTACGCCGAGGGCTGGTGGGGCTTTGATGGGTTCTGTTCCAGCTAAGAGTTCGGCAGAAGCTGAGCCAACATTGAGGGTAGCCCTGTCCAATTTGTCTTAGGAGGAAATGCATCTTTATGTTTAGATTTCTGAAGAAGATTTGTTCATGTAGGACATTTCCCAATAGAAGGAAATAAAGTGATTTGAAGGAGGATGACTTTTCTAGTTTGCACAAAACTCCAAGTGGTAGCACTGGCCTACACAAGCACTCACATCGCACACATCTCAGTATGAATGCAGCCCAGTTTCTTTAACTCCCAACAATGGACATGAAGGTGTTTCCAAATTTTCACCCCAGTAAATATTGTACCCAAAAAATCTTTGAACCCAGAGGAAGTATTAATCTAGAATAGTTTCCTAGAAAAGAAACTGCTGGATTGCGAGGTTTAGTTCATTGTTTTTATATATCCTGCCCATCTAGGACATTTGTCTCTGCATGCCGCTGCTGTGGATACTGTGGTTCCTGGTGGGCATGATGGTACCTCTGGTAATCCCAGCACTCTGGGAGGCTGAGGCAGAGTGGGTTACAAGTTCAAACTCAGCCTGGGCAACTTAGAGACTTAGCAAGACTCTGTCTCAAAAGAAAGGGGCAGAATGGGCTGGGAATGTAGTGTGAAAGTCCTTCAACTCCTAGAACGAAAGAACCAAACTAAAACAAACGTGGTTTCTACAGGAAGTGAATGTCTTTACATTGTGGGAGATAGAACCCAGAGCCTTCCACATAAGCATGGGTTCCAGCATCTGCAGCCTGGAGAGAGAGTTGCTCAATCTTGGGGTGTTCCAAAGAGCTCTTCCCAGCATGTGAAAAGCAGCCTTTCCTCTTCCCTGTAGCTGCCCTGTTGCCAGAGCAGCACTCATAAGGACCCCTCCTATACAGATGTGGACAGGGAAGTGTGGTTTCTGCTTCCCAGTCCTGTGCCCTCACCCTGAGACAGCCCATCCTATACTCACCAGTCTTACAAAGACATTTCTCCATTTCTCAGTTCTCTGTATCTGTCTCTGTTTCTGCTATGTTTGAGACAAAGTCTCACTATGTACCTCAGGCTGATATTAAATCCACTATGTAGCCAACGCTGAGTTGAACTCATGGCAATCCTCCTGCCTCGGCCTCCCAAGTGCTAGGATTATACCCAGTACCACCATGCCTGGCTCTTGAGTTCTTTTGAAGGGAGGTTGGGGTCTCAGGGTTGAGGGTGGTGGGCAAAGACCCCAGTAGGCTAAAGCTGAGGTGGAGAAACAGTGTCCCAGTGTAGGGTCCTGACCACAGGGTGTGGGGTAGAGGTAGCCCTGGGAACAGAGCCAGAGTGGAGCTGGGGCACACTGGAGGAGACCTGAGAAGGAGGCACCGACCTATATATGGGCTGTGGGAAGCAGGGGAGGGAAGGAGGGCAGGCTCACCTGGAAGCAGGTTAAGCTTCTAGGAAAGAACAGGCTGCAGGGAGCCACAGGGAGGACATCGCCAGGAGCAGGTGAGGGGAATTCCCTACTGAGCAGCCAGCCGGGATCGATGTGCCTGTTTGATTTGAGTTCACTTAACTCACGGCTGCTCTCCTGAGCATGTATTAAGAAGCTTTCCAATGCATCGCTCAAGCACGACTGTGTCTATGTGTGTCTATTTGGGCCTCTCCCCGGAGAATTATTTTAATCAAGATCTGTGAGTGAGTTTAGATCCTCAGAACACAGAAGAGAACACACCCATTGCTGGATAGGTCCAGGGTTGCTCACTTCTGTTGAGGACAAGTTGCAGCATCGCAGGTGCGCAGATGTAGCATCTTGCCAGTTGTGCCACAAAATAGGTGCTATGGCCCTCAGTTCCTGTGTTAGGATGTGGGTAACACTGTTTTTTTGATCCAAATAATTCAGATCTATGGTGGAGGTGGGGGGCAAATTCCTGAGGGTTCTGATGATAGACAAGAGCCATCTGGGAAACACCACACTGCCTCTGCCCGGATTCTATGGCCCCACAGCCCGAGTGTTCATTCCCAACTCCAGTTCCCGTCACCTTTCCCTCTGGGAAGACAGGTGCGGCCTGAGATTCTTTGTTTAACATCCACGTGATGATTCTAGAGCCCGTCTTTGCTTTTACAAACTAGGATCCAAGTGTGTGCTGTGCACTTCACAGGTGTCATGAAAGAAAACTGGGAGAAGCCAGCCCAAGACCTTGGGACACCTGCTGTCTCTCCATGGCTCCTGAGTGTAGCCATGCGCTTGTGGTCCTTTTTGCTAGTTATGAAGATGAGCTCTGAAACGGCGCCCTGTCCAAGGGACAGCTGCACTGTGGCTGCACTTTGGGCTTCTGGGGTGTGGTGGTCCCTTCTGTGGGAGCAGACACAGCCCCTGCCAGGTGTGACTCACCTGGACTAAGTTGCTGCATGCAAAGACGCTGTGTTAGTTCCCTGGAGACTTGCATGTTCCAAAATGGGACCTAATGGCACAGAGAACCAGGCACAGGAGCAGTCTCCACCCCACCGAAGGCTCGTAACGTAGAAATCAAACAGCAGCTGAAACACTAACTCCCCACTCCATGAGGCCAGCGAGTGAGCAGGACCTCAGGACACACACACCTGGGTGGCACAGGTGGTGGCCCAGTGCTATGGTGACTTCACAGCCCCACTGAATGGCAGGTGGGTCCATGGAGGACAGAGTGTAGGCTACTGCAGGTACACAGGGGACGGTGTCCCCAAGAAAGGACCTCATCTTCATGTCAGTGGATTACAGTATAGCTCCTTGCAGAGGGGGTGGGAGCAGGAGTGGCCTATGAGGAACGATTCCCAGGACACTGTCTGCAGCAGTGTCGGGGTACCTATTGCCATGTGCATTTTGACTTTCAGAGTGGCCATTTCCCCACACAAAGACCACATGTTTTCTCATTTGACATTTCCAAAATATGGCTCCACTGCAGAGTTATTTGGATGCCATCTGATTGATTGACAACAGAACCTGAGTGGGAGAACTGGTGGAGAGTGGAGGAGAGACTTCCAGCAGGCTGTATTAGTTCTTAACATGCAAAAACAGCCCCGTGTTGGAAGCTAATACTCCTGCAGGGCTGAAATCTATTATTATTTCAGAATATTAGCATTGTTTGGTGGAGAATAACTTAACCGTAATGACACATTGAGAAATCAATATGACATGGGAACCCGTGTGCACTCTCTTAAAGATGAGCCAGCTGATGGTCCAGCACCGCTTTAACAGAGGAATAAGCACATTTCCAAAGTAAATGAATCAGAAGCTGATAAGCAAGTAATACATTTGTAGTACATAAATGATTTTGGTTTAGCTTGCGATTATCACCGTATTGTTCTAGAAATACATATCATGGTCTTTAGCTTCTTGTTTGAATTATCCTGTCTGTCCCAGAGCTGCACACATTTTACATAGCTCGGGACTCACTGCTCATCAGCAAGAACTCAGATTTTCTGTTTTTGGAAAGCAATCTCTGTTTAATATTATTTGACCACGTGGTGGAAAGTGGTGTCTTCTTAAATTTTTTTTTCATTTCCTCTTATTGTAATGTATTTTCACTTTTAAAGACTTTCTATTTCTCTTTTAAAATTTTTGTTTTTCTGAGTTCGCATTTGCAGGGCATGACGAACACATTCCTTATGGGGTCTTGGTCCACGCACAGAATGCATCTTCATGCTGCTTTCATGTGCTTTCCTCCCCTCCCCCATCTCTTAGTCCTTTTCCCATTTGAGAAAGGTCAGTCTGTTTCCTCTTGTCTACCTTTTATTTTGCTCTTTATTTATATTTTGGTTTTCTCATATAAGAGAAACAGTGTGTGTGTGTGTGAGTCTGTCTGTCTGTCCGTCTGATTTATTTCACTTACCATTATGGTTACAAGATGCATCCATTTTCCTATAGTTGGGAAGGAAAAAAGGTTGGCATGTAATTTTAGTGACTGAAAGAGAAAATAATATCCTCCCCTAAGATTTCATATTCTTTTATTGCTTTGCTTGTTTGTTTCTTGGGAGCTCTAGGGATGGAACCCAGGGCCTCACGCATCTGAAGCAAATGTTCTGCCGCTGAGCTACAGACCCGGATTTTCTGTTCCTTTCTTTAAAGCAGAAGTAGAGTAATCTTTTTACTATTAACTAGAAGAAAATTAAATGCATGCTGAAAGTGATGGAGAGAATACACAAGCATAAAGTACAAGGTGAAGGTACTTCTGTAATCTCACCCCGTGCAGGTTTCAACTACTAACGGTTCGTTCTTTGTATCTCTCAATTTTAAAAGCACAGGTGTTTGTATAAAGAAAATATTTGAAATAAAAAATAGAACAACTAAGCCACATAACTGAATGCAATACCCTGTTAATCTAAAACCAGAAGGAAGCCAGAGGTGTGCCTCGGTGGTGGGGTGCACCCTTAGAATCTAGGGACTTGTACCTGAATGGCTCACACATGCACGTACAGATGGCCGCACACATTCACATACACAGATTCGTGGGTGCATGTGTGTATGCAAAGCGTGTATACACACACGTGTACACACACACACACACACACACACGTGCACATGAGCAAAATGGCAAAGCACAAGGAGCTAGTGAAGTGCCTGGAGGCTTTTGCTGTTACTATCCTTGTCATCTTTCTGGAGTTTGGAAATTTTTCAAAATAAAAGCAGAACTATTGATGATTAAGAAGGCAGACCTGCCTGCATGTGCTGCATAAACCATATGGCCCATCTGCATTCAAACATCTGTACTTTTAGTTAGACACCCACGCAACAGTGACAAGAGGTCAACTACACTTTAAGTCACAAAGAAATCATCAATAAATTCCAGAATGTGGGAAGCAAGCGCTGTCATTATCCTCACCAACATTTTCATTATCACTGTTTTCGGTACAGCAGATGGAACCCGTCACCTTCACACTGAGTTATATCCTCTGTGTGGATTTTATATTTTGAGACACAGTCTTGCTAAGTCATGAGTTGCTGAGGCTAGACCTGAACTTTCAATCCTCCTGCCTCAGCCTACTGCAGTGCTGGGATTACGAGTGTGCACCGCTATGCCTGACTAACACTTTCACTATTATATAGGAAAGAATGAAAAAAATTGAGAATTCTATTCAAGATGTTACGAAAACCAGATCAACAAAACTCCTAAAAAACCAAAGGGGGTAGGATTAGAGAAGATAAAACACCAGAAATGAGTGAATCAGAAACCAGTAAACCAATCACAGTGAAAAAGATAAACCCAGGGACTCATTTGTTGAAACAACTAGTGACAGATAAACTATCATGTTTAATTAAAAATACAAAGTTATAGGAAAATCCCATTTTTATGGAGACTGACACAGAAAATCTCCTCATGGACTTCATTCTATTAATAAAGCTGTACAGGGAAAATGTGCTAGAATCCCAAGTTGACAGAAGGCATTTAATCTATGGTAGTGTCCAGCGTAAGTCGGGGGCCTGGAGGCATAATATTCATCAGATGCATCCAAAGTACATCTGGCCCTCTCAGGCTGAGGGAGCTGGGGCCTAGGGCTTCTGGGCGCAGGGCTGCAAATATGAGCCAGGGGGTTCCAAGACGGAAGATGGGCTGGGCCCAGCAGAGCGCTCCAAGCAGGGCCCTGGGGTCCTCCAGCTCCAACTCAGTGGGGAATAAGAGCTGCGGAGCACCTGCCTCTTTCCACACCCTTCCCACTCCGCTTCACTCAGCCAGGGGCAGGACAGTGAGTGAGGACCACCCTTTCCCAGAGGCAGGTGGTAGACAACTTTCTTCTTGCCGGTGGTCCCTTCAGTCTCCTGCTTGGAAATCTCTTCTAGGTGACCCAGCTCATCAGGTGTACATGGTGCTTTCTACGCAGCAGCAGACAACAGCTTTGCTGAGTGTCCTGCCTTCCAGGTTGAGCCCAATTTCTCCAGCTGCTGGGATACCTCCTTCCCCCTTTCCATGTCCCTGGCAGTGCCCCCAGTGACCAGATTTTTACTAATGAGTCTGCTTGGGCCGTTCTGTCCAGTTGCTCCCAATTCTTCCTTTCTGCTTCCCCCCGCTGTGCCTCCAGAGCCGCCTCACGTTTTAATGACCCATTATGGCAGAACCCCTCTTCTAGTGCTGAAATCTACCTCAGTCACCTCACGCATGCTGTGCTTTAGAAACATGGTTTGTCCCTACTGCCACCCCTGCTGACACCCAGCCCCCTTGTGGTGGTGCTGGAAGGTGGGCTCCAGAGGCTGTGGGGTCACGGCACACTGCCAGCATGAATGGTCCCACCCTGCTTTGCAGATGGGGTCCCCATTTGCTAATTGTAAAGGAAGATTGGGACCTCCCCTTCCTCCCTGTAGAGCAGAGTTCCTCCACATACATCTCCTTCCTCTTTCTGTTCTTCTGCCTGATGTGTCACAGCGTGAGACCTTCAACAGGAGCCCAGGAGATGTGCTGTCCCTTTGTGGATGCCCAGTGTCTGAAACTGTGAGCCAGGCCAGCCTCCTTCCTTTGCAGTTTACCCAGCCTCAGGTCTTCTCTTAAAGTAACAGAAAATGGGCCAAATCTGATTGCTGCAGATTTCACTGCCTCCAAGAACACTCACCTGGTTCCTCATCAGCAGATGGCGGCCCTGTGCATGCCCAGCTGAGTGCTCGGTTTCACTGTCTCACAGGGCTGCAGTCCATGCATGGGGCGGGGCTGGGGTCTTGTCTAACACCTCCCTAGAGAAGGGTCCATCTCCTCACTGTAGCTGTTGGCAGGTCTGGTTCCTTCTGGACTTTGGACTCATGGGTCAACACCAGCTTCCTCACCCCATGCATGAGCCTCGTGACAGCAAGGCTCTGCCAAACCAGCATGGGAGGAGTTTGCTCGTGAAGATAGAAGCCAGTCTCCTGTGATCTCACCATAGGAGCAGCACCGTCACCATTGGTAAGTCTGCGGCTTTACAACTAAAGGTTTATAACTGACTCCGACGAAGGGCTAAAAATGAATTTTGAAAATGCAGCCTTCCTTGCTTCCTTTGGAAAAGGAATTTAAAAGGAAGATGGTGAAGCCTTTGAAAATATTTAGACTGCTTCTTTCCCTTTCAGAAGTGTGCCTTTGTGGACTGGCTGACCTGTCTTGAGAACTATTAAAGCCAAAGTAGAGTCAGTTTAGCTCTGTGCTATGCCAGGTAAGAATAACAGCAGTCTGTCCAATCAGGGTTACATTCTAGGTAGAATTGGAAAATACGGTGTATGTTTAAATTAAAAGCATTTTACCTTGAAAGACATATTGCCACAAATTCCCCTCAAGATTCTCCTCTTTGCTATGGACACACTTATTCCATGATTCTTGCAACTTTCTGAAGCACTTCTGGAAGTCCTCTTTGATGAGGTTTTAGCTGCACTGTCACTGTCTTAAGCTGATTCAAAACACTCATCTTTTACAGTCACTTTGACTTTGGGGAGAAGCCAGAAGTCGCATGGTGCCAGATCTGGTGAGTAAGGTGGACAAGGACACTGTGTGACGTTTTTCTGAGCCTGCATTTCTAGATGGCACTTGGGAGCAGCATTCATGGAATTTTGACCACACCTCGTGTGGTGGCTAATTGACTAATAATCAGCTCAAGTGGGGACACCCAGCTGAATTGAGCTGGCATGATTCTGGGCACTGGAGATTCACTTTAAGGGGCTTGATTTTGGAATGGTATAAAAGGGTAGGATTTCCCACCAATTTCCCCGGGAAGAACCTCATTACTGCTGATTTTCCTTCTGGGTGCTTTTTTCCAGAGAAGTTTGGGCTATTCTCTTCACCTTCACCTTAAGCATTGTCTCCTGGTTCTCAGAAGATTCTTCAACTTCCAGTACTGGCCTTCTATCCTCCCATGCCAGCCCCTGGGCCTTCCATGCACACTGTTCAGTCTTCTGTTGCAGATTCTTCAGCCTCTGATGTGGATTTGCACAGGATGTTAATGTGCACCCCAGGCCTTCAGTTGGATTCTTCAGGTCTCTAGTGCTCGGACAGATCTCT
This sequence comes from Dinomys branickii, assembly GCA_004027595.1. Classification (NCBI taxonomy): domain Eukaryota; kingdom Metazoa; phylum Chordata; class Mammalia; order Rodentia; family Dinomyidae; genus Dinomys; species Dinomys branickii. The sequence continues at coordinate 162,741 of PVLD010000108.1, read as the reverse complement.
TCTACGTTTGACTCTGTGGGTGGATATTGTCAGCTAATCTTGTAAATTTCTGTGTCCTGCATTAAATCTGCTTGTCTTGCAAATACCAACTACAATACCTTCTAAAGATACTCATGAAAGAGGACTTCCAGAACTGAGCAACTGATCTTTCAGGACTTCCAGAAAGGAGCATGGGATGGGATGAGTGTGTTTCTAACAACAGTTGGGACCAAGCACTGGCCCATTCTCAAGCTGAGCTTTCTGGAACCCTGTGTCTGTTCAGAGCCAGGAAACCCTGCTTCTCAGAGACATGGGATCCTGCACAAACCCACTGGGCATCTTTCTCCTAAAATGGGCACTTTTTCCAAATCTCCCTGGGCTCTGGCCACTGTCAAGCCGAGAGCTATCAGTTGGGGGAAGAGCCATCTCCTGTTGGTGGGGGGTCATGGGCACCAAGATAACAGCAGAATCTGAATCCTACAGACCCCAAGGCATGGGTTAGCACAGTTGTGACTGGACGTGTGCAGGGTAGAGATGGCAGGCAGAACTAGGGGCTTCAGTGGACAGTGAGGTCAATAGTAGCCAACATCTCCTGCCCCGGCCCCCAGAAAGAATGTGCTCTTGGCTGACATTCATGGAAATTCATATAGAATAGGAAGTGAGAGTCCCCTGTGTGACACCTGCTGAGAAAATGTATCCATCCATTCATAATTAGTCACGGGCCACTGCCTGGACTAGACACCAGGAACACAAAAGGACGACACCCCAGTGACCCTGGTGAGCCTGTGATTTCTCAGTCACGGGAGTGCTGGGTGCTTCTTGGGTGACACAGATGGGCTAAGTTCAGATGCATGCCTTCATGGGAATGTGGAAGATTAGTGTAAATTAGGAGGCTAGGAAGGACTCACATGACATGTGGCTATGCATAGGGCCCCTGAGCATCTAGGGCTTGGCCAAGGGAAGGGCGAAGACGCCATTGCTGCTGTTTTGTTAGTGTCAAAAACTATGCTGATCAATGTGGAATCTACTAGCCCATGGACTATTAAAGTTAAAATTGATTAAAATTAAACCAGAGACCTTATTCCTTAGCTGTAGGGTTTGCACAGGGTCTGAATGCAGCAAACACCCTAACTCTGGGAGAGTTCGCCTGGGGAGAGCTGGGTGGCCCTTTCAGGAGGACCACTCACCTCAGTTGCTTTGTTTAGACTGGAAGGTTGCAACGAGGGAATAGTGGGAAGTTTGAGCAGGATGGGTGCAGCACCGTGTTGGGAGAAACTTCTGTCCAGAGATGCCTCGTGGACAGTCAGCCCCTGTTGTTGGAGGAATTCGGCCCTGGGCTGAGGTTTGCGAGCTCAGTGGCTTTCACTCAGACCCACAGGGCTCACCATGTTCAGAAAGATTTTCTCATCAAATGCTGATTCTGTTCCAGCGCCTCAGCTTCATGTTTTCCCCACACTGTTGCATTTATAGTGTCAGTAATGCTGCAAATAAGATAATACTGTCCCCTCTTTAAAAAGACAAGGGAACAGACTTTCAAGCCCAGTTGCTCCTGTTGTAGTAAGTGCAGTGGCTCACTGGGTCCCAGTTTGTTCGAGTTGAAGGCTGATAAGTTTGGCACATTTGATCCTCTCCCCCCTCCCCAGTGCTGGGGACAGAACCCAGGTTGTCACACACGCTAGGCCAGCGTCCGCCACTGAGCTGAGACTGAGGAAATCCCAGCCCTCGGAACTAGCAAGTACACCACAGGGTAGTGGGTCAAACAAATCCAATCAAGCAAATATGTCAGTTTCTGGAAACCCATTTTCTTGAATGGCTTGTAGATCTCAACCAAGTAAAAATAACTTAGCATAGAAGAAAGGAACATAAATGGCAACATGTTACCATTGGTTCATAGTTCTTAGGAAGATCGTTGTCTTTTTAAAAAAAAACTTCAACTATATTATTGTTTACTCAACAAAACAAACCGTATTTAAAAATGTAATATGTGCACCAAGATAACTCTGCACCTATATCAAGTCTCAGCCGTTGCTGGGTAGCAGCTGCCCCCAAATATAGGTCCTGAAGCCACGTGCTTGTTCACACTCAGGACGAGGGTGGGGGCATTGGCCCACGCTGGTCCTGTGGGCATCCATGCAGGGGGTGCAGCTGGAGCTCAGCTGGGCTGCAAACTCCAAGTGGCCTCAATCCCAGTGTGTGTGGCACTCTGTTCAGCTGAGGTGTGTCCCTCGCACTGCTGTTGCCCTCTGGACGTCCCCAATCCCATGCACAGAGGCTGCTGGGAGCTCTGGGAAGAGTAAAAGTGGGCCAGGGTGGAAGTTGCACACTTTCGCACTTGAGCCCCACGTTGTGGGAAGCACCGCCCACTACCGATTGAATCCAGCCTGACCCAGGGCCGGGGATGGAGGTGTCACCTCCTGGGAAGGAACCACACTGATGACCTTGCTTTAAAAGCCCCATCTCTGGCAAGCATCACATGACTTTAGGGAGCAAGGCAGAGCACAGTCTCAGCTAGGGGCTAGGGACCCTCAGTACTATCTTGAAACGATGGGTTCGTCTCCGGGCTCTGTGCTGCTTTGTTTAGAGCGCTCACGGCTGCCCGCCTTGGTGCTCTGCCACTCTAAGCACCCTACTTCTGCCTGTGAGGCTGTGAGGCTGATGCATAATCCTGAACACATGGTAATGTCCAGACATTTTACTTCCGAATGATAGGATGTTCAACAGACAGAAGCCAATAGTTACTGTCTGAAAGAAGTTACTGCTAGTTTCAGGAGGGTTGGTGGTTGAAAGATGAAAGAAATGAAAACTTGATCAAGCAAGCATCCCAAATGTCCATCACTGGATGAGTGGATAAGGAAATGTACAGACAAATGATGGAACATTATGCAGCCCTAAAAAGAAGGTTCTTACTTGTTACAAGATGGATGAGCCTTGGGGACACTAGGCTAAGAGGAACGAGCCAGTCACAGAAAGGACATGTTTGAGGCCTGGGAGGAGCTGAATTCAGGGCAAGAAGAAGTAGAATGAACGATGGTTTCTGGGGTCTAGCAGGAGCACACGTGGGAGTTTTGCAAGCTGAAGGAATCGCACAATAACTCATTGCTCTGAGCTGCCCACTTAAGAATGGTTACAACTATACATTTTGTAGTGTGTTATTTAAACAACAATTTAAGCTAAACCACCTTTTAAAGCTCAATAGAGGAAAAGTGGAGTGATCTCATTTAGAGCGTCCTCAGAGTGCACTTGGCGCTGTGGTGGCTTCTGTGCCCTTAGCCCAAGGAAGCGCCATCCCAAGGAAGGAGGGGCCAGGGACGCGCCGAAGTCTCGTCTCGGGAGGACAGGCCCAATACTTCAGGAAGCCAAGGCAGCCTGTCAGGTGGCTAGTGCAGCTCGGGCAAGCGACTGTGCGTGGGGCCTGGGGTTCCAGACTACCCTAGGGGACAGGAGGATAGGAAATAGCAGCATATTTCCTGCAGCACAGGCAGGCTTGCCTTTTCTCCCTGGAGGGGAAGAGGGAACCAGCACCATGACGCAAGTACCTCTTTAGGGCTGGAGGATTTGTGCTCCCATCTCTCCCCCAACCTCAGCTTGAGCTCGCCTGCTGTTGGCTGTTTCACGGAGGGCACTTAGGGGCTGGCTGCCTTGGTGACAGAAAGAACTAAAAGCACAGCTGGATGTGGTGGCAGCCACATATAATCCCAGCACTTGGGAGGCTGAGGCAAGAAAATTGCCTGGAGTCTTGTTTTATTTATTTATTTATTTATTTATTTTTGTCTTTTTGAGACAGGGTCTCACTATGCAGTTCAGGCTGACCTTGAGCTCACTTTGTAGCCCAGGCTGGTTTCAAACTTGGAGCAATCCTCTTGCCTCAGCCTCCCGAGTACTACTGGGATTATAGGCATGCGCCACTACCCTTGGCTTGCCTTGAGTTTGAGGCAAGCCAGGCTACACAGTGAGTTCAGAGTTAACCTGAAATACATACAGAGGCTGTCTCAAACAAACAAACAAACAAATAACAAACAGCAAAAATAACTAAAAACACAACTTTCAACCCCCATGGTGACATTCTCTGGGCCACCGTTTAAATAGCCGGTATTACTAAGTCACACCTGCCCCCTCCCTCATTCTGCTCCTCCTTGTCAGGAAGGGGCATCACAGCTATTGTCCCCAGAGTCTGGGCATGACTAATTTAGGGCCAACCTCTCATCAGGGTGGCAGGCCAGGCCACTCCCCAGCGCGTTCCCTTAGCTCTGGGTTCCTGCTGGGCCTCAGAGCCACCTGCCCTCGGAGGCTGGGCTGCTAGGCCTGTGATCCTCTCGGGGCTCCTGGGCCCACAGACTGACGTACCTGTCCCTGCTACAGCAATTCCGCAGGCTCAATTTCTGAGGCCTTCTGTGGCCACTGTAATTTCACGATTGACAATGATTCTGAGGAGGCTGAAGAAGAAAACATGTTTAGGGAAACAGGAATTTCTCTCCACTTTTGACATTCAGCAGTCAATGATGGATGTTTCAAATTACCCTTGATAAGAAGCTATCAGGAGGAGTTATTTTGTTTCACAGATACCTGGCAGGTCAAAAACATACTCAAATTGAACAAATATTCTCTATTCTCAAATTAAGCACATAGAATAGCAAGGCCCAGGAACTGGGGCTGTGGAGAAGAGGGAAGGGGGTGAAGAACACAAAGGGCTGCACAGTGTTCACAAGAGTGCCACTGTCAGAGGAAACCAGGTGACCCAGGCACCTGTGCTGTGCCCCACATTGCTGGAGGTGACAGAAGAAGTGCTGAGGGCCAGAGGCCCAGGCTTTCTGGAAGCTGGGGTGGTGTGGCTTGGATCCTGACTGTCCCCCAAAAGCCCAAGTGTTATAGGCTCAGGCCTAGCTGAGTACTGATGGAGTGGAAGCCTTATGAAGTGGGCCCTGAGGAGAGGCCTGTGGTCACAGGGGCTGGTAGCGGGGAGCATGGGTCGCAGAGGTTGTGCCATGGAAGGGACTGTGGGGCCCTGGCTTCTTCGTTTCTTTTCTCAGCAGCCCTGAGGTGAATGGGCCTCCTGAGCCCTGTGCTCCAGTCGTGAGGAGCAGCCTCACCAGAGGCCCAAAAGCACGGGAGTCAGGTGAAGACATGAGCCCAAACCCACCAAGCCTCTCTGTTCATCAGTTCAGTGTCTCAGGCATTTTGCTGCAATAATAGGAACCTGCCCGACACAAGGGTGTGGGCTGAATGGACGCCTCACTTAACCCTTCACCTTCAGGTGCCCTTCACAAGTCACCCACTCTCTCTGTGACTTCAGTGTCCCCTCTCTAGAGTGGGCTGCCAGTGGGTCCTTGTCTGGCTGAGCCCCACGCTGCTTTGACAGCTAGGATACTTTCTGCCCTTGCTTTTCTTCAGATCAATAATATTGGCTATAGCAGGAGAGACAGCAGATGTGGCTCCTTCACAAGACTTTTTCAATGGCTAACACAACTGTCAGAATTATGTGTAAGTTGTATTCATGGTACAAACATTTATTGAGTACCTACTATGTGCCTGGTGCTGTGCATGGTAGTAGAGATATAAACCAGCGATTGTTGTCTTCCTGTCAATTCCTACAAGTTGTTCTCATAAAGTGATGGGTGACAGCAACAGCGTAGGCAGGTTCCTGTGCTACCCACTTGCCCTCCAGCAGCCTTACTCCACCAGGGTCGTGAGCACTGCTGGTTTTCTGACAACACAGGCATTGACCGAGTTGCTCGGGCCAGTTAATTTCAATGTATCATAGTGTGCATGTGACAGAGTTTTATAACATATGTTCAATGCATTTTAGTATTACACCATACAAAACTGGTGCTTTGTACAAAGCTTCCACAGACAGCAAAAACAAGACCAAAGAGGAAACTGCTGCATCTCTGTGCTGCCTCAGTGGCCAGTCACCCCTAGGAGCTCACAGGAAGGAAGCCCACAGCCTCAGGAGTCCACAGGGACCCTGGGGTGAAATTAAGAGCGGGACCTGAGTAGGATCGGAAGAGCAGTTGTCAGCCTCGCTGCCAGGGGCCATGTCTGCCATTCTAGGAATGTCCTCCACCCCAAAGGACAAGGTGGTGCTTGAAATTCAGATGCCACCATAAATCCTGGGGGAAATACCTTTGAATGGAAGTCACTCCTAGTTACTCTTTTCTTTTCTTAATAGTTTTTGTGGTTCTGGGAATGGACAAGTTAGGCAAGCACTCAGCACTGAGCTACATCCCAGCCCCAAAATATGCTACTGTGGCCGGATACCCATAACTTCACCAAGCTTCAAGCACAGGAGCCTCAAGTGCAGTCATATAGTTGTGCAGTCATCATCACTGTCACCTCCGATGGTTTCTCATCTCCTTAAACAGAACCCTGTACCCACGAAACACTCCCTGCCCCTGCCCTTGGACACAGTCCCTGGGAAATGACCTTCGGCTTTCTGTCTGTGTGAGTTTGGTGACTCTAGGTCCTGCATGTGCGTGGACTCAGTGTCTGTGGCATTGTGGCAGGCAGATTTCACTTAGCACAGTGTCTTCAAGGTTCATCCATGTGGTGGACTGGGTCAGAGTTTCCTTCCTTTTCATCACTGATTAATATTCCTGTTCACTTTTACAGTGACTTTGCAGCCTGATCAGGCCTGTAAGTCTAGGTGGGTGCCTGGATTATCCTGGGGACCCACTGAAGTCCTCAGAAGACTGAGCCACCTGACCATCCACCCAGCAGCATGGTGCTTTCTGGGCTTCTTTCTCTTTACATTGGTGCAAGGTGGACTGAGAAATGTCCTTGTGCTTCCTCTGAGCTTCATAAGAGGCCTCGATGTGCACGAGGGGGTTTTGTGTATAATGGGTTCTTTCCTCTTGTGGTTGAGATCTCCCAGAAGGTGCCTGGGTTGTGGGCACTTTGCTCCTGACTGACTCCATCCACAGGTGAGTGTGCTAGGAGCTGAAGCCCCGTTGGAAGACGTGGTCACACCAAGGGATCAAAAGGGCGGATTCTTGGTCTTAGTTTCTCTCTCTGTTTCCTGGCTGCTGTGGGGTGAGCAGCTTTCCAGGCCCTTCCCCCACAAGGCTTCTGCCTTGAAGCCAGTCATGGACTGAAGCCTCTGCAACGTAAGCCAAATGCAATCTCTCCTCCAATTGGATATTGTGTCCTGGTGACAGAAAGTGACGAGTACATCCCTCATCGGAGGGTGGTAGAGAGGTTTGTAATGATATAGTAATAGCAAAAACAGTTGACAAAAATCACCAAACAGGGACATACGTATTACCAGGTGGGAATGGACCCTTTAAAAAAGGTAGATTTCACTTGCTGGCTTGTGTGGGGTTCTATCTCCAGGACAAGTTGCTTGTACATTTTTTAAAAACAGTTCATATCCATTTCTTCGGCAAAGCAGGCCTTTGAGACAGAATGGCCATTCTGTTGGTCCTGCAAAGAGATAAGGAAGATGTTTTTCTCCTGCTCCTCCTCCTCCCCCTCCCCCTCCTCCTTTTTCTCCTCCAGGAGGCTGAAATAGTTTATTCAGATGGTTCTCACCTTAGGTGTGAACTCTAGATTAAACACTTACAGTGCTGTCAGTTAATGCATGCGAAACCCATCTAGCCACGGGAGTGAGTGCTGCAGAACCAGGTGTCATTGAAGGCCCATAAAAGGGGTTCAAGAAGGTGATCCTGGTGTCCTGGACTCCTGGGAGAGTTCCCTTGAACTGGTGCATGTAGTCAAAAGCCTGACATTCTTCTCTGAAGGACAGTTGAGATCACTGTAATCATAATGGAGACCAACACTGTGGAACTCTTGAAAGGAGTGAGCCAAACCCGCGTGCTGGGTGTGGGCCCGCCTGGCCCCTCTCCTCCTGTGACAGCCACCACCAAAAGTGAAGCGAGCCTCCCCGGGGGCGCGGGTGTTATGCGTGTCAACATTTCCATTACGCCTAAAAGCAGAAATGGAACAAATAAAGCAGGTTGAATTTTCCTGCGCTATAATATATGCCAGAATGTCACAAGCGCTCATTGTCTGCGGTGAATGCGGAAATATGGGTGATTCAGGCCGAACAATGAGCACAGCAACGATGCTATAAAAGCATCCCTCTCAAGTGAAGTTTGTCTGGGGTGATTTCGCCCTCACCCCCTCCTCAAGGCTGTTCCTTGAATTGTGACCTTTAAAGCTGAAGCCTACGTGGAAGGGAAGCTTCTTCCCCTCCTCACCTGCTGTTTTTAAAATGTAAGAAAGGCAGTGTAAAATAAAGCTACACCGAGGCATGCTTTCTCTGCTCCTTCTCTCAGGTCAAACGCCGCTGCAATTCTGACACAAACGTCCTCACAATTTCCGCAGGAAGGCATGCAGGCGTGAGGTGTGTGAGGCTCCCTCAGCTTGCAGTGGTGTTAGGTATCTTTTCTTCGGAAGAGGACTTGTCCCAGATGCTGGTGCTGGTCCAGCCCAGGCAGGAACAGTTAATGCACAGGAAACCCATCTGACCAGGGGAGTGAGTGCTGCGGAACCAGGTATCATTGCCTGGCGATATGCTGGGCACAGGGGCAGGTGAATCTGGGAGCACCGTGCACTTGGAGGGGAGGCACGGTGGTCTTGCCTGATTTTTGGAGGAAGGTTTTGGGACTTTGCTTTTCTGGACTCAGAAAGGTCTTTGACCTTGAGCTGACCCTTGTGGCATGCGTGAACTTGCAGGGAGGGTGCAGACGTGGAGCATGTGGCTGCCCCACAGCAGTGCCATGAGGAGACAGGAGGGCAAGAGGCAGGACTGAGGTCCATCCTGGGACTAGAATTGCTGGGCCACAGGACATAGGAAATTCGTTTTTCCAACACAGCACTCACTTTTCTTTTCCAAAGTGTTTCTACCAGTTTGGATTCCCACCAGCAACATGTACTCATTCTCAGCAAATCACACTCACCAAGGCTTTAGATTAGCAGCTTTCACTGTGCTGCTTTGGGGAGTATAAAATGTTACCTCAGTCAGCTACACTTTCATCCTGCTGATGAAAAGCTGACCCTTTTGTGATGCTGGAGGTTGAGGTGAGGGCCCCATGCATGTCAAGCAAGTGTTGTACCACTGAGCTAAACCCCCAGGCCCCTGAAGCAGGGATGCAGATCTTTTACAAACAGGAGGGGACCAAGAGCAGGAGGGAAGGGAAGGAAAAGTAAAAAGAACTAAACTCTCATGGACATGCACCAGCTCCCCACAATGAATGTAGCCATGCTGTACTGCAAACATGGACTAACAAAAAGAAAAATTACGAAAATTTTCTTGGACAATGTCTTGTTAACTTGCCCTCAAACTGGTGATCTTCCTGGCTCAGCCTCCTGAGCAGCTAACATTTTGTATTTCGTATCCGTCCACCTGTTATTTATTTCCACTTAGGAAATAGTGCTAGCGCTATTTTTGTGCTGTGTAGGAAAACAGTTCTCACTGAGGCGGGCTGTCCTACAGTTTCTTTGAAAAGTATGTATGTCCGTGTTCATTTTCTCAGATCTGTCTAGGATTAAGTTCACCTAGGTTGTGAGATGAGGATTTGATTTCACTTTTTCCATATAGATGAACAACTGCTTTGCATTAGGCTGTTGCGGGGATCCGCCAGAGGGCACGTGCCTTGTGTGGTGGGGTTCTGGTCTTCTGGGCACTCTGTTCTGTCCTACTGGTCCCTTCACTTATCCTTGAGCTGAGGTTCCAGTCCATGACTAATTTTGGGATGGTGCTTGCCACCTGGGGGATTTATATTTTTTTATTGGAAGTCCTGGGAATTGATCCCAGGGCCTGTACACTGAGCTTATCCCTAGCTGTTTGCTACCTTTTACTGTGAGACAGGATCCTGCTAACCTGTCTGGGTTGACCTTGAATTTGTAATCCTCCTGTCTCAGCCTCCTAGAGTGCTAGAATTACAGGCATGTGCCATCAAGCCTTGTTTATTGTAATGGTTGACCCAGTGCATCCCCTTGAGAATTGAAAAGTTTAGCAGCTTAACTAAGTGACTCAGCAGGGGGCCAGGATACTCTCTTTGTAAACATTCTGAGCTTGTGGAAGAAGGCATGGAGATGGTGTGGGCAGGGAGCCTGACTACAACATAAGGGAGGAAAAGAGGCTTGCTCTCTGCCCATTTATTTTTGCTATTTTTGCTGTCTTGGCCATGAACTGTTGCCCCCCCTCCCATGTCACCCTGCCTTGGAGCCAGACCGCCATTATGGACTGAAACCTCCACAAACTGTGAGCTAAATAAACCTTTCCTTCCTTGACTTCAGGTATTTTGTCTCAGCAAGGAGAGACAAGTAACTAAGGCACTTACTGTTCTTTAACAGCCTAATAGTATTCCATTGTGTGTGTATCAGGTTTTCCTCAGCCAATATTCCACTCATGGGCATTTAGGTTGACGCTGTACCTGTGAACACTGGAGTAAAAAAAAAGTTGATATAGAAACAGTGTAGTATAGTGGCCAGCAGGGCTGGGAAGGAGCGTGATGTGCACAGGGAGAGTCAGGTCCTGGGTCGGAAGTTAAGGTCAGATGGAAGGGCGAATGCTGCCGTTCTGTGGCACAGTGGGTGTCTGCAGTGAGAAAGAATGCGTTGTAAAGTCCTAAACAGTTCCATAAATAAAGATTTAACATTCTCACCAGCAGGAAATGATAAGCATTTGAGATGAAAGATGTGCTCATTACTGATTTGATCAGTACACAATGTAGACAGCAGAGAGGTCACCGTGTACCCCAAGAAGGTGTACAATTATCATGCATTCATCAGAAAAAAAAAATGAAAACCAAGAAAAATGAGTTTCTGAGTTGTGTGGCTGGAGCCCACTTTCTTTCAGGCAGAATCGTCAGTCCCCTGAGCCAGGGGGTGTCTCACAGTCACGCCCTGACTCGGGCTCTGATCACAGGCTACAGCCATGCTAGTAGCCGCGGCGCAGCCAGACCTGAGTCATCTGCACTCTGCATGGCCGCTTGGGGTGGTGACTCGCATTTAAAATGCAAAACAATGACATGGAAGTCCAGCTGTGAGGGGACTGAGTTGAGTTTACAATGTGCAAAATTGAGTTCAAACCTGCAATACTGTGCCAGATTGGAATGACAGCTTTCAATTTGAAGTTTAGTCCTGAGTGTTAAATGTTTGTTTGGAATAAAAAAGGAAACCAAGAATGTCTGGGTTGCTCATGTTCTCCAGTGAGACAAGTGTTACCCCGGGACTCTGCATGTGGCGGCTGACCCTCCGGGAAGTGTTCTGTCTGTCCTCTAGATAATGCCCCTCCTGTTTCCCAGGGAGAGGTCAGGCTGGGGACATTGTCCATGCCAGATCCCTGCTCCTTTCCAGGGCCACCCTGTCCCCTGGTCTAGGCTTGGTGGGAGCCTCTACAGGGTGGAAGGCCCGTGTGGCACCCGTGGGTGCTATGTCCTCTAGCCAAGGGCAGTGTTTGCCATGGACTGTGTTTTGCTCTGGTGAAGTCAGGGGGAAGTAAGTTATATAAACAATGACCCAGCAAAAATGCCTGAGTCTGCAACTGGAGGGCAGAGTCCACAGGACATCTGGGGAAACGTGCTCAGCTGAAAACCCAGTTGTCCTGGGTCTCAGCCCCTGAGATGACTCCATTCAAACGAAGCCTCCAACTCTCTTTTCTGGGCAACAGGACATCCTCTCCTGTACAGGTCACAGAGCTGCCTCCCATGTATCCTCTGCCTACAGGTGGCCAGAGGCAATGCCTGGAACTAGTCCTCAGGCTGAGACACAGCCTAGCATCCCGCTCTCCAGGTTCCACACTGCCCCCTGGGGCTTGGCAGGGCAGTGGGCCCCACTCACACACAGCAGCGACAGGGCCAGTGAGACCCATTCCCCACCCACCTGCTACTCATAAGTCCTGGCCTCGAGTCTGCCACTGAGTATCCCAGCCTGAGGAGACCACACACATCTCTGTTCATTCAGGGACAAGTGTCTGGCACATGGTAGTTGCTTAACTACCAGACCAAGAAGCAACTGTTTGAGCTATGAACTTTGGTCCCTGGCTCCATGTGGCTTAAACGAACCCTGACCAAGTGTCTTAGTCACTTTCTCATAGCTGGACACAATACCTGGCACCTATAACTTGGAGGAAGACAAGTTTATTTGGGCTCGCGATTTAGAAGCTTCACTCCTTGCAGGGTCTGCAGCCCTGCAGAGGGGCCTTGTGGAGGAGAGCTGCTCGCATCACGGTGGTCAGGAAAGCAGAGCGCAGGGAGGAGCCAGGGAGGGAGAAGACAACTTCTGGGTCACTCCCCAGGGATCCCCTCTTTCAGTCAGGCCCTACCTCCCACCAGCAAGTCAGCTGTGGGTCCCCATAAGCCAATTACCCTCCATAAGCCCTGCCTCCAAACACATGAAGCTTTGGGGCGACATTCAGATAAAAACCGGATCAGTAAGGGTTGGATTTCTCATTAAATTATAACCTAGGGAAGCACTGGGCCCCTGCTGGTGTGGTGGAGATGGTCAGTTCCTTCTCTGGCCTTGGGGTCCTGGCTCTGGGCAGTAGGAAGCCTGGGGAGCAGTCCTTGCCTTGAATGTGAGCTGTGCGATTGGAAATGGTTGCTATATACCCCCAATCTGTTTCCACATGACTCCTGGGAAAAGGTAGCGCTTCATGGTGATTTATGGTGTTTGTTATGATTTAGACTTAAAATGTCCCCAGAGCCTGGCATGTTTGGAAGGTGATTAGATTATGGGGATCCCACAGCTGGTTGGTGTTGGGGAGTCAGGTTTGACCTGGAGGGAGTCTCCCACCCAGTCCTCCCTTCTGGCTCTGTTTCCTGACTGTGGCGGTGCTGTGAGCAGCTTGCCTCCTCCAGATGCCTCCGCCATGCTGCCAGCCACGCGAGGACTGAGACTTATGACACTGAGAGCTAAATAACCCTCCCCTCCATTAGGGGTGGGTGTTGGGTAGTAGTTTGTTCCAGCAACGAGGAGAGTGACTCAGACAGTATCCCACGGGACACAACCTTACAATGAACTTGTTACAGCACCTACCTTCTGGCTCCTTTCTCGTGCCTCTGGGTGCTGGGGTTCCCCACCAAGAACAGCACCATCAGCACACCTCCTTGGGTTTGTATTCAACACACCCTGCTACTGTGGGGCAGACGGGTGCTTCTTGAAGCCAGGCAGGAATGTGGTGCATGGTGCATCTCCCTGACATGTGTCCATTGGGCATGTGGAGTGTAGCACCCTCCCTCGGGTCATCACCTGTCAAAGTGTCCCCGCCCCCAGCTCCCTGTGCTTGAAATGTTGGGTTCTGCTATCTCCAAATTAAAGCACTCACTGTCTTTCCAAGGCCAATGAATTTCTCCTTCCTTCCTTCCATATTTTCCCAGCACACGTGCTTCCCACCCATCGCCCGGCATCCAGGGCGGGAGGAACAAGGCTCAGTCTGACCCCTCAGCAGAATCCATAGTCCCACCTGAGTGGCCCAAGAGGGGCCCAGTGAGAGATAGCACTGTGGCCTCTGCTGGACGCCAGCACAGGTGTGAGTGGACAGGATGTCAGGCTGCAGTGCAGGGACCGTTGTGCCTCTTCTGGGGAAGAACTTGGTGGTGGCTGAGCAGGTGAAGGAAAGTGGAAGAGGCCAGGGACTCTAGCTCAGGCATGGCTACATTTAGGCCTACATTTTCCATTCTAAGAGCCAACATACTCTCTTTTCACTTAACAAGTTTGAGGAGGGCTCTGTCATGGGCAGCTCAGAGAGCCCTGGCACTGTGGGACATCACAGTGTCTCTGCCTCCCCCGCCCACCGTGGGTGTGACCCAGTCCTCTCTCAGGTGTGGCTCCTTGGGGCCCCCAAATTGGGCAGCAGGACTCTCAGGTGGCAAAATTCCATCCCGTCCTGGTTTATGTGGGAAGACCTAGGACTTGCCCTGAGTCATGCGTACAGCAAAGCCACCAGCATCTCTGCCTGTGGCCTGATGTGGTGAGATGATAGCAGTGCCACAGCGCAGGACACTGCTGCAGGCTGAGGGCCCCCTTTGTGTGGAAAGGGCCTTATTGTCCTTTATGGATGTCTCAGTCTTTCTAATCGCAAGGTGATAAATGCACATTTGGGGGGCTGGAGGTGACCTCAGGGGAAGGCCTTGATTCTCAGAACTGGAAAAAACATAAGGCACCCTGCCAAATCAGAGATTTCTAGGATGCTATGCTGGGGGCAGCAGTTGTCAAAATGTATTCCCCCAACTAGCAACATTGGCACTGCCTGAAGAAGAGATTCAAATTCTCAGCCCATCTCAGATCCTCACCTTCAGAGAGGGCAGCAGTCTGTCTTCTAGCTAGACCAGGGCATTTGTGTGCCCACCCAGGTGGGAGGCCCCCTAGCTATGGTTTACATAATGCAAAACATGCATTCGAAAGCTATGTAATAAAAAGTGCAAAGTAAACTCAGGTGATTTGTGAGCAAAAACAGAGAGGAATGTACAAGCGTGACTGAATTTGAGGCCATGCTATCCTGTAGCTCTGGAGAAATGGGAATTCAAGGGCAGCATGGTCAGCTCCATCCAAAGGGCTAATTGTACCCCAGCATCCCCAGGACCTGCAGGAAGGTGTTCATGCCTCTGTGTTTATTCTGCTCAGGGACGTGGAGGTGGCACGTCTACTCTCCCTTCATGATTTGGAAACTTTAAAATTGAAGAGCCATTCCTGTCTTTCGGGATGATCACGCAATGACTGAGGGACTCTCCTCTTAGTGCAGATAAAGCAATAGCTTTTGGCCCCAGGGATGGGACTGTCCCTGGGAAGTGCAGTCACGTGGCCAGGGTGGGCGTGCTGGGGCCCTTCACAATTACAGAGCCGCCAAAATGACCTTGAGCCGAATTCTGAAGGAGGACCGGGACTCACGTGGCTTCCTTGTCAGTGTGAGAGTGGATTTCAGGCGGCCCCTAGAATGCTTGCCCCTAGCCCCGCCCTCGGCCGCTGTCCCCGGTGAGCCTGACACATCTGGTCTGATGGCCTTGGCCTACATCCATGAAAACCATTGTTGTCGCTAGCGGACCGCCTTTCCGCTGAAGAGGGGCACGGAGTGCTTTGTGAAGACCTCTTTCCTCAAGGGTTCAGATCCCTTTCTAACCATGGCTGGGTGGAACTCTCTGACAGTCGCAAGGCACAGACTCTCCTGTGACAGACAATGGCAGCCAGCATGTCTGCCCGCATCCACTTCCAAGATGTCGCCCATGAGCACAAAAGCTCTGGAGAAATTTTAGTCACTGGGCGGGGGGGAGCACTGTGGATTTCCAAGGTACCCTCTCCACATGGGGACCCTCTGGCCACACAGCAGGACACAGCAATGGCCTGGCAGCAGATGTGGCACCTCTGAAGCAGAACAATGAAATGTAGGTGTTTGCTTTCTTCCTTGTCTGTTCCTCGTTGCTACTGACGTTGCTTTGTATTTTTAATAATTGTAGTGAAATGTGCACAAAATGTATCATCTTAGCCATGTTAAGTGTACAGCTCAGTGTCACACTGTCATGCTGCCGCCACCACATCCAGCGCCTTCCACCTTCCATGGCCGAAACTTTCCACCTAGTGTGACCGTTAATCCTGGTATGTTGACTTCACTGGATTAAGAAGTCCCTAGCAGAGTTGTAGAGCTGCTCCTGGGTGTCCTGGGTGGGTCATGGAGAAGTATCTGTGAGTACTGTACATGGTCTTTAGGCTTCTCCTCCCTGGTGCTGTTCCCCTGCTCTGCTTCCAGGCCACCATGAACCGAGCAGATTTGCTCTGAGCGTCCTTCTGCCATGACGTTCCTACCTTAGAGCAGCTGACCATGGACTGAGCCTCCTTAAACGTGAGGCAGATGAATCCTCTCTTCCTTTGAGTTGTGGGTATTGGGTATTGTGTCTTAGTGATGAAAAGCTGAGTAATATACCCAGTAAACAACAGCTCCCCGTTACCCTCTCCCCAGCTCCTCACAACCACTATTTTACTTTTTGTATGCTTGAGTTACCTCTGAGGGTGACATTTACACAGCCCATTTCTGGATGATCTCAATGAAGGTAAAAATGTCTCACCATTTAGTGAGGGTGTTTGGGAGCTGGGCATCTCCAGGGTGCTGTGGTCACCATAAAGCAGATGGCCGTAGTGGGATGGTCTGTCCACATGGTGTTCTGTGTTTATCTGAGTATTCTGGTATAGTGGCAAGAGCACTGTGTTTGGCTTCAGAAGACTTGGGATTGAAAATATTACCCTGGAGAACATGCTACCTAGGAGAAGCAGTAAATGGGTATATATCTATATGTCTTAAATGGGTTCTTATTTTAAAAATCTGAAAGTTCCATGTAAAAATTTAAATTTCTGGATTCTCTTGAAAGAGTGAAAGATTCATCCAAGCATCTCATTTTTAACCATGAGGAAGAGTTTGAAGGGGCACTTTACCATAGAGGAGTACTATGGTTTGGATAAATGTCCCTAAAAGTCCTGCGTGTTAAAGGCGTGGTCCCAGCCTGAGGTGCTATCAGGAGGTACAGGAACCTTTAAGAGGTGGGGCCTAGTGGGAGAAGCCAGGTCACTAGGGGAGGAGCCTTGGAGGAACTTTGAAACCCAGTCCCTTCCTCTCACTTCCAGCCACCCTGAGGGCAGCACTTCCCTCTGCCACTCCCTCACTGTGATATGCTACTTGTGGAAGGGCCAAACAACAGGAAGCTGGGCCAAGGACCGAGTGGACACACAAGGAGCTAGGAAGTCCAGCCTCAGGTCTCACCTCACTAGTCATTAGGAAATGCAAGTTAAAGCCAGGACAGGGCATCACTGGGATGCTTGTTGGAATGACTGTGTCAGCAAGACACAAGGACACGGAACACCTGGACCCCTCAGGCACAAGCAGTCTGGGCTGTTACCAAGCTAAATGTGCCCTCAGACTGCCACAGAACCTCCTCTCCTTGCCCGTACTTAGAAGAAGGGAAATTATGGTCACACACAAACATACTGCACACAGGGGCTTATTGCAGCTTTATGCTTGGTCGCCTGATGACAATGCAGATACTCTTCAGTGGTGAGGGGGAAACTTGGTAGTCCATGTACACCAAGGAAAACCATTGTATTGGGGCTCTGAAGAGAACCATAGGATATGTAGGGGTAGAGGCAGAGGGAAGAAGACGGACTAGGAGATTGGCTCAGGTGACTAGGAGGCTGAGAAGTCCCACAGTGGGGTCCGAGTTCTGGTCTAGCTGAACCGCATTGTTAACACGCCTGCCCATTACATGCATTCTCCCCGATGCCACTGTGCACCCTGGTGCCTGGGGTCCCGTGCCTGTTGACCTGTCAGCCCTTCAGCTGTGTCAGGCTCAGGGTGAGCAAGGGGAGTTCCTGTGCCTGCAGCTTAGCTTCTGCTACTTGTCCAATTGTGGGTGTTCAGGAAATTGTGTCTAACATGGATTTTGTGGGGAGGGAGGAAGGTCAGGTTTACCACGGCATACTTTATGAACAGTGCAATTCATTTTTCAGTGTGTCTTTCTATGATTTTTGTCCCTGAGGCTGGATGTGAGGAGCTGATTATTCATAAGATTGCTCAGAAGCAATGTGCATGGGGCAGAGAGAGGAAGTGAGACCAGAAGTTAGGAAACCTGCTTTCTCTTCTTGGCTCTTGCCACACTAGCTGTGACATCTTGAACAAAACATGGCACTGACACGGCCGCCCTGGTGAAAAGAAGAGCAAGTGGGTCAGCATGTGGCCCTCCCACCCCTACAGCGATGCCTTTCGCCCACCTCCGAGAGCCTTCCAGGCACTTCGGGGCCTGAGGCCATGGGCTTCTCAGTACCTGCAGCAGTGGGAAGCTCTTGGATTTGGAGAGTGGACTTAATTTGGGATTTTTGACATCTGAGAATCAAACAGGCATCGGTCCTCAAACTCAGCCAGCCAAGGACTCCCTAAATCACCATCATCTGGGTGTTGTCACAGAGTTAATTTGCAGATAATGCACACAGAAGGGTGTTTCCTCAAGCTGTGGCCAGGACTCCAGGCAACTGTCAAGGTCATGAAAGACAAGGACGCTGCAGAGACAGGGCCGCTGATATAGCGTGGGGTCCTGGATTGGAACCTGGAGCAGAAAGAGGATTCTGTGGAAAATTTGTGCAATCCAGATAAAGCCCATGGCTCAGTCCACACTGAGTTCTGCTTTGACCACTGCACTATAATTATTGAAATGTGAACATGAAGCAAGCAGAGTGGGGCAATCAGAATTCCACATGTGTTCTGTGACACCCCTATAAAACTAAAGTTATTGGTAAAAGGTAAAAACTTTTATGATGCTGCAATCACTGTTACAGCTGCTCAAAAGTGATGTTCACTGATGCTGTACATCCTATCAGGGAGAGCAGATGTGTGCCCTACAGCCAGGCCTAGTGCTTTGGGCCCCCAGACATGACTCCAACTGCACCAGGGGATTTGAACACAAGCTAGAGTTGACAACCAGAACAGTAAGAGAATAAGAATGGTATATGTGAGGATGTGTGTGTGAGAGAGAGACTCCAGGTGAGTGGAGCCACATGGTCACACTTGTGTGCTGGGGCTAAGTGCGTGTTGACAGGTCTTTCTCTCCCTCCCTATCTCTTGCAGCTTCTCTCTTCCAGTCACCTAGGCTGACCTGTGACCCAGTCCTCATGGAGGTGGCATGGTTGGTGGCTGCAGGTTGCTGGGCCTCCTGGAACACTGCCCAGTGTGTGGGGTGGAGGACCTCAGAGGTGCTGGGTGTCCCCAGCACAGGGAGCATGTGCCTTGTTTACTCCAGGGAAGCCTCCCCGAGGCAGAAGGACGTCATTGGTGGTGATACCAATGGGTAGACCTGCATGGTGACCTGGGAACCTGTGAGCCTTTCTTGGGGCTGCACTCAGGCTTCCCATGAGCCAGGAGGGGCAGGATGTGCTGGTGTCCACATGTGGGGTGGAACGGAAATTAGTGCAACCATGGTGGAAAAAGACTTGGAGGTTCCTCAAAAACCTACAAGTAGACCTGCTGTAGAATGCAGTCATCCCACTACCATGTGTTTATCCTTGAGGCAGAGGACAGCAGGTCGGAGACATAAGTGCCCCAGTATTCACCATAGCATGGCTCACCTCACTTGCAGTGTAGCTGTGCATGCATGAATGAATCAAAAAAAGATGAGGTTTGTAAACTGAGTGGAAAATTATTCAGCCTTCAAAAAGCAGGAACTCTGTCATTTGGGGTAACACAGATACGCCTCGAGAACGGGCGATAAGTGAAGCTAGCCGGGCCTGGAGGGACAAGCACATCCATTTGGACATGGAGGCTCAGAAAGCAGACCCTCAGATGCACGGGTGGGAGTGGTGGTCACCAGGGCCTGCGGGGGAGGGCAGAAGGAGATACAGTGATGTTGGTTCCCGGGTACAACAACACAGTGAGAAAGGAGAAGTGTCATTTACAGCATAGTCGGTGTCTTCGGTTGACAAAATTGTATATTCAGCATAGCTGGAGAAGAGGTGTTTGAGGTGACAGATGAGCTGTTTACCCCCACACCATCTCTGCGTATCCTAGGCGCATATTGAATTAGCACTCGGTACTCTATGATTGTGTGTGGACCATCAGTATGCATCACTAAATTTAAATGATAATAATTTTAAAAAGTGTTGTGACATTCAAGAGGAAGCTTGAGAGATACAAGGTAGGACATCCTGATACCTGCCCGGGAGAGGACAGACACGAGCATGGTGAGGGAGAGGAGGTGTTCTAGGCGGAGGAGGCTGAGAGGGGGGCTTTGGGAGCCTGAGGAGTTATCTCAGGTCCAGGCCTCGTTAACAGACAAACCAGGCCCCGGTGGAGAGCAAAGACTGAGAGGGTGCAGGTGGGTGTGGGAGGAGCGTGGGGCAGTGAATGTGGGAGGGCGGCAGGGCCGGGTGCCTGGGATATCAGGATGAGGACGTGACGTGTGCTGCTTCTCGCTCACACTGGACAGCCAGGCAGGGGACAGAAGCATCTCACCTCTCCCGAGCCACCGCTGCCCCGCTTGGGCTCTGCCTCCCTCCAGCTTCCCAGAGCTGGCCCGCGCTCAGCCCTCCTCCTTCATCCTCGCTGCTTTTGTCAGCTTCCGCCCACCGTGATGAAACACCCGAGGCGGCGAACTTTTGAAGAGTTTTATTTCATTCACAGCTTTGGAGAGTCCAAGCTCAGGGAGAGGACAGGGGCCCCACTTGTCTGCCCCCTTGATGGGGCAGCAGACAGCAATGGTGGGCGGCGCCTCAGGCCAGGAATAGAGTAAGGGCAGGACAGGGTCACCCCAGTGACCTACTGCCCCACTGAGCTCCACCTCTCAACCCCCCCCCATGCTACGCTGGGGACCAAGCCCACAGCATACCTGTGCATATCCCACCGCAGCGCTGGCCCCTTCTGTCTCCTTCTGTGTCTGGCCTCCTGCACACTCAGACTGGTGTCCGTGGAGGACGTCGGGAGCCATGCTCACTAGCAGGAAGAGCAGTCTTGGGTCCTGCCATATTTATGCATCCGGAATCAGAAGAATTAACTCAGTAGAAAGAAGAAGGCTCAGGAGGCAGGGGAAAGGAAGTTTAACCAACCACCCCCCGCACTGGGAAAGACTGGTTTTCTTTACGGTGAAAATGTGCTTTGTGTAGATGCAGATGTGCATTTACCCAGAGGTTCTGATTCTTTGAGGCAGATAAATGACCTTTTTATGGCTTTGTGTCCTGTACCCAATACCAGAACCCACCAGAGGTGAGTGTGTGTGTGTGTGTGTGTGTGTGAGAGAGAGAGAGAGAGAGAGAGAGAGAGAGAGAGAGAGAGAGAGAGAGAGAGAGAGAGAGAGAGAGAGAGAGAGAGAGAGAGAGAGAGAGAGAGATTTCCAAAGAGGGCAAAAAAGGAACGTGTCCATGCCTCAGAAAATCTCACATCTGCCTCTGCTGCCCTGACTCATTGTAATTATTTTGCTTTGACTCAAGTCTTATCCACTAGCATGAATCTCTAAACATACTCTATGATCTTGCCTGGTTTTGATCTCCTATAAATGGAGCTGTATATACATATTGCGCTTGTGTTTCCCCCCTTTTAAAAACACCCCATTATGTTTTTGTGATTCATTCATATTATTGTGTTGTGATTATAGTCCATTTATATTTGTTTCTAAAGTATTATATAGTATGATTTCATCTCAGTTTATTTATATTTCAAGGACATTGGGGTTGTTCCAGTTTTTGATCAACAGGAACATCATATTAACTTGCATTTTCTTGATTAATAATAGGATTTGGCATCTTTCCAATGTCTGTCAGCTGTTTGGGCTCACTTTTGTGAAGTGAGTGTACAGGGTTTTATGGGTTCATTTTTTCTGGGATTTTTCTGCCCTTCTTATTGACGCACAGGCATTTTTACGTCATTAGTGCTTGTTTTATGGGCCCCTAATATTTTCTCCCCCTCTGTCATTTCCCTTTCAACTCTCTTTCTCTCTTTTTTCCCTTTTCTTCCCTTTCTTTCTCCTGCATTCCTCCTCTTTTTCCTCTTCCTCCTTCCCCACCTCTTTCTTTCTTATCCCTGGTGCTGGGGGAGACCGAACTCAGGGCCTCCTGCAGGCTAAGCATGCACTGTGCCATTGAGCTACACCAACTCCCAAGTGCTTATTCTTAATGTAGTCGAATTTATTAGCGTTTTCCTTTATGGTTGATATTTTTGCGTCTGTGTTGTTAAAGGAATCTTCTTCTACCCCGACATTAGTGAGGTGGTCTCCTATAATGCCTTCTAACATTTTACCTTTCTGTTTTCCATCCTGTGTCTCACTTATGAGACACCTGGGCTCTTGTGTATGGTGTGAGGTAGTAATTTCATCCATTGTTTTTCAGGGCTACCTAGCTGTCCCAGCCACATATACTGGAAAGGGAGTTCTTTCCCCATTGTCCCTCAATTGTATCTTTATCATAAATCAAAAGTTTATATATTGCAAGGTTTCATATACTAGTGCTTGAATAACAGTCTCCTGCTTTAAGCAATGTAGTACTGTTTCACCTGCTGCCAGTGGGTGGAGCAAATCCACTCTCTTGTCTCTTTGTCAGGAGCATTACCACTTCTCCTGGTCCTTTCCATTCTATATGTTTTGAAATCTGCTTGTAGGGCTTGAATTGGCAATGTAATTAATCCACACTCCAATTTAGTGTAGGACTGACATTTTTATGACTTTGGGCCTTTCAACTCATGACTATGGGCTTTTTCCTTATTTATTTAAGTCTTCTTTAATCAAAATCTACCATTTGAAATCTTTTGTTAGATTTATTCCCAGGTAGTTGATATTCTTTTTGATATAAATGAGGGGTTTTTTTTTGTTTTAACTTCACAGTTGAGATTTTTGTTATTAATATAGAGAGCTGTGATTGATTTTTTCCATGTTGATTTTGTAATTTATAAGCTGTGAGACTCTGCTGCAACTTCTAATGTCTCAGAGGTTCTTTGACTCTTCTATTTGTACAATTCTATTTCGCTGCAGAGAAACAGTAGCTTTGTTCCTTTTGAAATAAATCAGACAAAAAGATCAAAATAGAAGATCGATGAAAGATGACAGGGAGGTGGACCTTTTGCAGATGTGGAGGGCACCAAGAGAGCGGGAGGAGGAGGGAAGGGAGAGAAAGAATGCAGATGTGCTATGTCTATGCCGAGGACTTGCAGGTGCACATACATAACAAGGAGTGCAGCCACTATGCACTGCGGACAAGTACTGATAAAAATAACGATTGAAGAAACTTTGTTAAGACAAGTAGTCACATGCCACATAGCATTTCAGCCAATGACTGATGGAATATATGACGTGGGACCTAAAGGTTATGTGGCCTGGTGACACTGGAGCCCTCGGTTTGTGTAAGTTCTCTCAGTGATGCTTACATGGTGACAGCATCTAAGGACACGTTTCCTGGAACACATGCCCCTCATCAAGCAGCACGTGGATGTATACAGTATTGGTCTTATTGTATTGATTAAAACCTCTACTATGAATGTGGAAAGGAAGTGGTTATTGTGGGCATATTTGTCTCCATCCTGATTGCCAAGGAAAAGCTCTGCATATTTCAGTATTAAGTTTGCTATTTGCTGGATGTTTATTGTAGGTGCCGTTTATCACACCAGTGGAGCCCTTCCCTTCCTTCCCCTATCCCCCTCCTTGCTGCCCTTGAATTCCGGGCTCGTACCATCCTCTTGCCTCAGCTGCCTGCTAGCTGGCGCTAGAGCTGTGCTCCCACATGCCTGGTTCATAAGTCCCTTTCTTTTTTCTAGTTTGCTGGTCATGTCTATTTCAAGTCATGAATGAGTGTTATACTTCATCTATTGCTTTTTGGCATTTATAAAAGAATCATATTCATTTTTGCTTTATACTCTTAATGTGATAAATTACATCAATTGGCTCTCTAACATTACAACAGCTTTGCATACTTGAGATAAACTAAATTTGGTAATGAAGTATCTTCTTGCTTTATACCACTGGATTCAGATTGCTTTATTCTTGTGTAGGAGTTTGTCATCTACCTTCATAATACTAGTCATCTGCAACTTTTCTTCTTTCTACTATGAATTTTAATGTCCCGTCTATGTTAGCCTCAGAAGATGAGTTAAAGAATATACCTTGCTCCATTTTCTGAAAGACATTCTGAAATGTGGGCGTTACTTCTTTACTTACCTGTGTGGTGAAATTTACACATCCATAACCTCATTACACAGAAGAACCACTCCCAAATTACGTTAAAGTATTCATGGTTGTATAAAGTTTCAATTTTTCAAAACTGTAATAGTGTCATATTACAGTTACAAACCATAACATTCGCAATGACAAAATTTACAAATGTAAAAATCACACAGATTACATTTTTACAAAAATCGCAGATAAATAAATATAAGATTACAAAAATTTCCCTCCAAAAACTTTTGGAGTTGGGCCATCTCTGCAGATGGCTGTGTGGCCTGTGCTGTCATCTGTCACCTGAGTTTAAGGTCCCTCCACCTTCTGAAGGTTTTGGGAGTCCGAGAATGCATGCCTGTGTGTGAACTAGTCTGCTCCGGGCTGATATACAGTCAGAGCTCGGTACATATTTGTGACTCCATTGTCCACGCCTGCGGGTACCGAGCACCTGCTGAGACCCAGCACTATGGGGTCACTGGGGTCACAACAAGAAGCAAAATTACACATGGCCTTTCATGCACCTGGATTTAGTGGCTGTCCCTGAGGTTGATGACCTGTCCCCATGAAATCACAGCCGAAATGTCCACCATGACACCTCTGTGCTCCCCTTCTATGCTGTGCTGGAGTAGAAAGAAGCAGCTAGCTACTTCTGCTGGGGGCAATCGGAGTCTGATATCAGCTCTTTGGAAACCAACTGGTGACAGCCATAAGCAAGGGTCATTTCCTTTAGGAAGAGCGGTGCAGACCACTGGCTCTCTCTGGATGCATTTCTTGACAAGGACCCCTGGCTTTCATCAAAAGTTCCCTCTAGACTCCCAGCTTCTCTCTGCTGCTGGGAACTCACAGGCCACAGAGGGCAGGACGGCAGGAACAGGACCAGCTAGAAACAAGGCCAGGGCACAGCCCCCTCTTGCATCTGAGTGTGTTCAAGCAGTGACACTCCAGGCGTTCACGGCTCCTCCTGGAAATCATGGCACCCCCGCCTTGTTTCTCAGCAGATGTGGCTTTGGTTCTCTGGTTCAGGTTTCCTAGACAGTGTAAGGAGGCCTGGGGGCGGTCCTCACCTCCTAGCTCTGTTGTGGAATTCAGAGGGACAGGTTAGGAGTGTGGATAAGACTCACCTTGCATAGTTGATGAGTTGCCTGGCTGGGCAGCCTGCATGTGTCCTTTTGTGGATACAGACGTGTGTACTGTGAACATGGAGTTGAAGATACAACTCTAGACAGACAGATACATGCGCTACACATGCATACACAGAGGTGCATTCACTCAGTATTTCCACAGTAACATGTCTGCCTACTATGTGCACTGTATTTATATTTATGTGAATTCATTGTTAGTCTTGTTTGTAGAATAAAAAAAGGATGCTAAACTTTGCTTTACATGAGAAGTGTTGGAAAAATAATTTAAAAAGCTAACAGTGATGGATCCACAGGACTTTGGGGGAGATGGTAGGGTGGATGTTTGCACATTACCTGCTGGTAATGGAGCCTAGTGTGGAGACGGGGACAAGGCATCTCTGGGCCCCCAGGGCAGCCCTGGCATCCTGCCTCCTTCCCGCCGAGCCTGCTATTGTGGGGGTGTCAGATGCCAGCGGGCGGAATCGATGCGGAGGAAGTGGGCATCAGTAAAGGATGAATGCCCGCCGGTGTGGTGCCAAAGGGTGGGCGGGGGAGCGGGCAGAGGAGGGGTGAACTGCACTGTCCGGATGCCCAGGGCCTGGGCCAAGTTCAGGGATGGCGTGGCTCGGGGAGGCCTGGACCGGCTTCCTCTACAGAACTCCTCACCATGTAAAAGCAGCACGCTTCTCAGGAGTGCAGATCCATTTGGAGCCTCTCAAGAGTTCTTAAAAATGCCTTGCTTGTTGTGTGAATGTAGACTGGCCAAAGGACAAATCTGCAGCTGAAAGACTTCTCGGGTGAGTTGAGAGAAGTCCAGGCTGGGACACCATGAGTTTGGCTTCCTGTTTGGATGAGGACACACAGACTCCAGCCTGCAGGAGTGTGGAGAAGCATAGAGGGTCAGATGGGCCATTCAGGTGGCGCAGGAGTCCTGTGGCACAGGAGGGTGTTGAGCCAGCCAGTGAAGCAGTGTTTGTGTCTCCAAAGAGCCACAGGAAAGGGTTGCCCACACGCTGCTACCAAGGGACCATAAAAGTTAAGGTGACGTGCCTGCCAGTTACCCTGAATCAATCATTATCCGACCTTCCATGAGTTAAGCCCTCTCATTGCTCCTCCTAAATCCGCATAGCTGTGACCAGCAATACAAGATGCACATTCCTCACCCCTTGGACAGATATGGGGAGTCCCCGTCTGCTCAGACCCCAGCTCAGAGGTGAGACAACTTGTCCTGGGATTTCTGTCTGAGCATGAGGCTGAGATGGAATATGCACTCAGGAAATGCAGAACCAGGGGGACAGAAGGACGGTGCTGCCCCTCAGCCCTGGCCCCAGGAGGGGAAGCGGGGGTATTTGCTCAAGACAGGTCACAGGGGCAGCCCAGGAGCTTGTAAAGTGAGTCAGCACTGAAGAAAATCATATTAAGGGAATAGCTGCATAACTGTGAAGTGCCTGTTTTATTTTGAAGATGATACCTGATGTTTGTGTTCATGTGACCATGCTGGTTAAGCCATTTCTCCCACGCCCTTGCTACGGTTGATTCCATCCTAAAAACTGAGTATAAGCTGAATGAAAGGCAGGCCAGGGAGGGTGAAGCTGCTGGCCTCAGCCTTACGCAGGTGGGATCAGAAGTGGCTCTGGACTCAGCTCAAGGTGAACGCCGGAGTCACTCATCTATCCACAGAGCCTGGCTCCATCGGAATCCACTGGGAGCTGTGACAACACAGCCACCAGCAAGGACCAGGCTGTGTCCCTCCAAGGTCCCACGGGTCCCACAGGCCGGGGACCCAGGCATCTGTGTGTTCTCAGAGCCTCTCAGGTGGCTCAGTGCGTGGCCCTGGCGAAGCATTGCTGTCTGGGAAGGCAGTCATCTGGGGTGATGGCCATCAGCATTCTCCCTCATCACAATCACTTCTTTTTGAGAAGGGTCCCACAGTGTTTTCCAGGCTGGTCTTGAACTCCTGGGCTCAAATGATCTTCCTGTCTCAGCCTCCCTGGTAGCTGAGACAGCCAGCATATGCCACTGTGCCTGGCTCAGCATCTCCTCTCCTCTTCCTCCTCCACTTCTTTCTTTAGTACTCAGGGTTGAAACCAGGGCCTTCACACTGAGCTATAGCCCAGCTCTTTGTTTATTTTTATTTTAATTTTTATTTTGTGATAGGGTCTCAGTCACTAAGTTGCCCAAACTGGACTTGAACTTGTAATCCTCCTGCCTCAGCCTCCTGAGAAGCTGGGATGACTGGTGTGTGCCACCACATCCAGCTCAGAATCATTTCTGAGACTACAGATGTTTTGTTATAATTTCTTTCTCATTTTGAGATAAAATTCATAGAAAGTATGAGTTACTTTGTATCTAGCATAGAAAAAAGTTAGAAAAGGACCTTTGGGACACCACACACACACACACACGCACACGCACACGCACACGCACACGCACACGCACGCGCAGTAGCTAAGCACAGGAACTGCCGTCTCCCTTAGACCCAGAGATCCTCCAGTCCCAGATCTCTGGGCCTGTGAGGGATCCGGGAGCAAGACGCCACCAGCCTGGATGTTGCAGTGCCTGGGGTCCCAGACAGTGATAAAATATTGGGTCGGCCTAGGTCCTGCAGCACTGGGCCTCGGATGGTCACAGCGACTGCACAGGAGGCCGAGTCAGGCTGCATCTGGGTCATCCAGGATGCTGGCTTCCTGGTTTCCAGGCGCCAGGTCTCTCTCTGCTGACACAGTCACCAGTCGCCCTGACTCAGATCAGCATCCTGCAAACCCCGGTGGCGACCTGGACACGGGGACACAGGACCCTGGCGCCCAAACAGCCAGGGACCCGACAGGCGGTGGGCGAGGTGGCCCAGGCCTGTATCCTACCCTGAGGTAGCTGGTTCAAGCGTACCCGAAGCGCGGTGAAGGTCCCGGCTCCACGCTTGCGATC
Organism: Dinomys branickii; assembly: GCA_004027595.1. NCBI lineage: Eukaryota > Metazoa > Chordata > Mammalia > Rodentia > Dinomyidae > Dinomys > Dinomys branickii. The sequence continues at coordinate 135,113 of PVLD010000108.1, read as the reverse complement.
TCCGGCGCCCTCTGGTGGCCAGCGCTGTCAGGCCAGGCACCAACCTCTGTGTGTTAAGATTGACCAAGGCTATGTACCGGTAAATGCACCGCGCCATTTCCCTTATGCGAGAAGCCCAAAATATAAAAAATATAAAATTCAAACTAAAGGAGAGGCGAGAGGAAGTAGGAGGCCGACTTGGAGGAGAAGGGAACGGGGGAGAGAGATGGGTGTGCAACTCGCCACTAAGGATTTAATGATTGTGTGTCACCAGCTTAGACCAGTAAAATCCTACACGAGTAAGATTTCAGTCTGCACAGAAGGTTCGTAGAATAAAAATCTCAAATCTCAAGCCTTTTGTGCTTCTCTCTATCTTCCGCATTCTGCCGTCCTCAGACGTTTCCACCCTTTCCTAAGTGTTTCCGAATGATACAGACTCACGTGCATTTCTATTTGTGCACACTGACCCTTGGACACGTAGAAGCCTGTGCTCTGTGCGTATGAGTCCATATAAGTCAGAATTTTATATGTAAGTATGTATACCTTTTATATTTGCAAATGTAAAAACTGTTTTAAAACTTCATATATATTAATGTACTTTAGACAATATGATTAAGAAAATACTGTAAGTATAATAGATTTAAATAAAAATTACATACCTATGTGAAGTTTACATTGGTAATATATTTCTGCATATCATCAAAGCTATGAAAACATGGAAGGTTTCAGCAGATAAAAGGGCCCCAGATGTTTTGCGGCCATAACAGTGCGCAACCTGATGTCCTGAGTTACTCTCCTGACCAGGCACATCCAGGCACCTTTCCCCAACTGCTCAGGGATCCTTGCTGTGGCTGCCCTAGGGCGGCTTCCACAGGACAGCGGTGGCCACCACACCCAACGTTTCCCACTTTCCTCACCCCCGACTGCACCTGAGATGGGAAAGCATGTGCATGGGGAGAGAGTGAGAACCTGGGGCATTTCATAAACTTTGAATGGGTGGCTACAGGTGAGTGAGGGTTGGGAGGTGGTCAGGTTGGAGTTTCTGTTTTTATTTTTACTTTGAAAAAGTGAAACTATGTTCTCTGATCTAAAACTCAGGAACCACGAGAGGGCACAGCAGCTCCCTCTTCCTCCCGCCTCCCAGCCACACAGTTCTTGCTCTTCCCAGGGGGAATGTCATCAACCTCCTCCTGCAGGTCACTGTGTATAAACAAACAAAACCCTTCGGCGTACACAGCATTCCATTCAAAAGCCATCGGGGACTGTGGACTGTTGCACTGCCTGTGTTTCCCTTTTGCTCCTTCTCGCTGGGTACGCCTGTTGCTCCTGGCCTTTGTTGTACACACTCAGCTGCAGCCAGCATGCTTGGGGGAGAGGGTTAACATTTTCCACAGCGCAATGATTGGCTGAAAGAGCATGCATTTATAACATGCTTGCATAGAGCCAGCCCCTTGCATGTGAGGTTTCAGGACTGCAAGGTTTGTCCATGGCCTAAGTGAGCAACCGCACTTTCGTGTGTCCTGGCAGACATTTGTCTAGCACAAGGACAGCCGAACAAATGCTCAAGCATAGCAAGGGGGCCCTGGCTTCTCATCCTGCGCAAAGAGGAAACTTGTGTGCTAGTGTCAGCCTTGAGAACATCTTCCACCCTCTGCACTGCCTTCTGGGGCTCCCCGAACCTTAGATTTTGGAGAAGAAAGTCATGTTTTCTCTTCCACCTGCCTACCTTGCTACCTTCTTTCCAGACACCACCTCGAAGTGCCATCAGCTCTGCACTGTCCTCTCTCCTCTCCTCTCCGTTCCCTGCCACGTGCTCTTACTCCTGGCTGCAAGCTAGTCAGAGGGACCAGAGAGTATTTACATGGTAGGGACAGAGGTAGGAAAGTGGGGTGTACTGGGTGATGGTGCCTGGGATAGACGTAGGGTGCCTGGAGATGTGCTTCCCCTTTCTAGGGCTCTTCCAGTCTGTGTCACATGATGCTCTTGTGTCCCTGGGCATGGCCTCTTCATCTGGGAGCTCTGTACTCATCTGCCTTTACTGGTGCCACACCCTCCTGCTTGGTCCCCTCTACAGGTCCAGCACGGGCATGCCTGCTTTCCCAGCAGGTCCATCCTTCACTCTGTGTCCCATGCACATGCCTTGTACCTTGTGTGTGGCACCTGTCACTGGCTCCTATGGAATTCAGCTCTTTGCCCCCTTCTCTCCGGTAACCATGGAGATGGTAGCATCTCTGTGTGAGCTGTCTATGTGACCGCAGGATCAGCACGGTGCCTCAGGCCCAGTGAATGCCTGTCTGCAGCGGGTGCAGGGACTCTTTTCCAGCCCCTTGGTTAGCTTGAAAGGGGAACCATCAATGTGTAGCACATTTTATATGATGAAGAAAATTAACATGGAAACATTTCTGTAATAGGACTAGGCTGAGCATTTTTTCCAGAATGTCTACCTAGAGTAAGTTGAGTATCTCTGACCTGAAAACCCGCAATTTAAAATGTTCCAAAGCCCCAAACCTTTGGAGCATTGACCTGAAGCTGTAAGTGGAAAATTCCACACTCGACCTCAGTTCTGGCACACCGAAAACATTGCATAAAATCGCCTTTCAGCTGTGTCCTCAGATGTCAATGAAAAGTATGTGAACTTTGTGTTTAGACTTGGGTTCCATCCCTAAGCTGTGTCATTATGTAGATGTAAATATTCCAAAGCCTGACAAACCCCTAAATCCAAGTCTTTCTGGCTGTAAGCATTTCTGTCTAGACTGCCATCATCTCTGAGCCCCAACGTCCTCCACCACCTGGGTGAAAAAGACCTGCTGCCATGGCCAGGAAGTAAAGAAATGTGACTGAAGGCCAATTTGATCTCAGCCCCCGACTGATGGCTAAAACCCTGGTAGCTCAGACATCTCCTTCCTTCCTGGTATGGAGAGGGGACGAACTGGGTTGAGGTGTGGTTATCCCCTCCCTGCTCCCGATAGTCTGGTTGGCATCTATTCCAGATCTGTCTCTGCACATCCACAAATCTTTTTGTAATTGCCACAGCTGAGTTTCTCAGCTTGTGAGTTTGCTGCTGGTGTGAGAGTCAAAGATTGGAAACCTTCCCTGGTGGCCCCTGCAGACAGCTCACAGACTTCCTTTAACTGCTCCCAGCGCCCTCCCACACGTGAGGCCACTCTTGCCACAGAAATCCTGGGAGGACCAGAACTGGGCCTAAGGACACTGAGGGACTCTGATCTGACCTGGTGCTGTCAGCTTTGTGGACAGAAGGCCATTAACTCTTTGCTCACATGGCACCATGGTGGCCATTTGCACACATCAGCCAGAAGGGCTTTGAGCAGTTGGCTTTTTCCTGTGCTGGCTGCTTCTGTGTCCCCACATTGCCTGCTCTTTTATGGTGTGAGCTTGTAGCTCCCCATCATGGAGTGGCATCTTGCTCCCCTCTTCTAGAATCTGGTGCCATGGCTGGGTCTGCAGACCCCAGAAATCCACATGGAAAGCTGGTCCCCAATTCACAGTACTAGTACAATGCTAGTACTGTGAATTGCTCTTCATGCAGGGCTGCTGGTGCTGGGGGTCCCAAGCTTCTGTTTCAGAGCAGTTGGCTGGGTGGGTGAAAGGTGCTGGAGAGGTCTGTGTCCCCCTCTTAGGTGGCCCAGGTCTCCTGCTGCTGCCTGGAAAGCAGTGGAAGCAGCAGGGTGCTCTGAGCATTGGAGTGGATATAGCACAGTGATTACCCAGAGGGAAATTATTTCTGCTCATTGTTCCTGAAGTCTGATGGGATCTGATGAAGACTGTTCCACCCCAGAGGGCTCTGTGCTATGCATAGCCTCAGAGTGAACTATGCCTTACCTCCCTAAAGTTGTACAGTGCTTAGCCTGGGCAACTGCATGTTCCAGGCCTGGGTAAGTTGATTCGTTTAAGGAAGAATACTTGCTCCAGCTATCTGGAAAGGCAGCATTTTATTTAGAGGTGATGTTTTTTAAAAAGAGAGCTGGAAAAGACTGAAGGAATGCAAAGCGGTCCACTCACCCTTGAATCTCCCCCCGACACAGAGGACTTTTTGGCCAGTTTTTACCTGGGCTCTCTCTGGATGACGCCAAAGACCTGGCTCCCAAATGCCATCTACAGGAAGGAGGCACTACAGGGGTGGGGTCAGCTTCTCCAGACTCAGTGGCCAGAGCCTGCCAGGTAGAGTGGGTGAAGGTGCTCCCTTGAAGGCCACTGATAAATCACAAGGCAGCCAGCCCCCCTCATGGTAAAACTTTAACTCTCAGTATTTCTCTCCTTCCCTTACCTGTTCCACTTCAGTTCCCCTCAGCCACAAGAGCCAAACCTGCCCTCATCTGCTTTGGCAGGACTCTGATGAACAGCTCACCTCTCTTGGGTTGTTCTGGCCTACGAACAACCCACCCTGTTTGGATTGTTCTGATCCTCGGACACCACCACCACCACCACCACCCTCGGGCTGTTCTGGTCTGCTGACACCCCCCCCAAAAAAAGAGTTTAAAAGCCCATGCTTTGCTCAGCTCGCTGCTACCTTGGTTCACTAGACAGCCTGCCATTTCCCCCAATAAAGACTTCTCTTGTATCAGAAGGCTTGGTCTGGTTCTGTGCAGGTCTTGATTCTATCATTTGGTGCCAAAATCCCCCTGACCGGGGACCCCTCCCCAGGTCCACAACCAACCACCTCTGAAGCAGACCATGAGCCTCGGACCTGCCACATTGCTGACCTCTACATCCACACATCACTCACTCCTAATTGTAAGTCCTCTGTCTCCTGCTCCCCTCATGCCTGTTTCCCCAGTTCTCCCATCCACCTCATCTCCCTCTTTGTTCATTTCGGTGACTGACTAATTTGAGGATCGCTCCAGTCCCTTTGCCGTGAGGTCCTTCACGGATTGCTCCAGCCCCTTTGACACCAACTGGCCACCTTTCTCTCCCCCTACGGATCTCTTAACGTGGATCGACAACGAGGTTCTCCATGGAACCTTCTACTTCAATCTTGACTTTGTCAGCTTCTTTTCCTTCCTCCTCCTTGCTCTCCTCTCCCTGACGTAAACCCTCCTCTTCTCTTCTCTCCCTGAAGACCCTTCTGTCACACCTCTTGGATGGCTCATTCTCCCAGCTTCATGCCCTGGCCTCTGCGGCCTCCTCCCAAAATCGTGTTGACATGTCGAGCCGCTCCTTCCCTTCTCTCGACCTCTTCCCCAACTGGAGACGTCCCCCCCCGGGGGGGGCTGGGTCTCTCATCCCATTTGGGACCTCTCTTGGTCGACAGTGGTCCTCAGTCTCCTCATTCTCTGCTCTCTCGTCTCTCTCGCAGTACACTTCCTCCCTCCCCTGCTCTCCCAATGCCTCTGTGCTCCATTGCCTCAAGTCTGTTCTCCACGGCCCCCTCAGCCTCTCACCTCTTTGATCTCAAAATCAAATTCCTCACCTTCCTCTACCAAACTGCCTGGCCACGGTACAAACTAGATAATAGGTCTATTTGGCCACCAAAGGGTACTCTCAACTTCAGCGTCCTGAGGGACTTACACAGTTACTGTTGCTGCAATGATAAATGGTCCGAGGTACTCTATCTGATACCCTATGTCCAAGCTTCCTTCACCCTCTGTAACAAGCCTCAACTCTATCTTTCCTGTAGCCCCCAGAAAAATCTCCTGGCCAATTCTCCTGGCCAAATCCCCCACCTCAAGATGCCACCGCTCCAATGACCCTTCCCAAACTCCTTCCTTCCCCAAGCCACTTGATGACGTGTCCCTTAGGTGACCATCGTTCCCTCACCAGGCCAATCCTGATGCGCCCCCCAGCCCCTGCCATATGGCCCCTCTGTGGGCCCAACCTCAACACCAACCCAGCCAACTCAGCCAGCAGCCCAACCTCCTTCCCTCTACACTCCTTTGCCCATTTCTTAGCCTTCTCTTCTCCCATCCATACCTGCCTCTCACACTCGCTCCAAAGCTAACTCACCAGCTGCTCCACCTGCACTTCCTCTCCCACCCTCATCTGGGCTTTTTCCTCTGAGACTAGTGGCAAGAGCACAGGGACTCATCTATGTCCGCCAACCTTGTTCTCTCCCCAGTCTTTCACAACTCAAAAAGCATCTCGGCTCTTTCACTTCTGACCTCTCCTCATATATCAGAGTCCAATACCTGACCCAGATGTACCAACTTACTTGAAATGACCTCTACACTCTTCTCTCATCCACCCTCACCCCACAGAAAAAAACTGTCTAGCTAGCTACCCAGGCCCCATGCAGACAAGACACACCACATGGATCAGACAGCTCTCCTGGTGGGGGGAACAGGACAGAGGATCAACTGGTCCTCAACACCTCCTTCATCTCTCAGTCAGCTCCTTGACATTAGAAACACCTTGGGGAGGTACCCAGCAGCCCCCCACCATTAACTTTTACCCGGCCTTCAAGGTCTAACAAACTTGCCAAAGCAAACAAAAATGCCAACTCCTCACAGCAGCTCTTGAGCCTCAGGTCCCCTTACAGTCTGCTTGGCTTCCAACCAACGAGCAGCCTCCAAGGCCCTGCTTCAAATGTGGGCAAACTGGGCACTAGAAGGTATGTTGCCCCTTCCCACAACAGGAGGGGTCCTCTGTCCCCGCTCAACAGCCCAGACCTCAGCCGCCCCTGATGGACCTGCTTGGTTTGGCCGGAGAGGACTGATGGGGCCCGGGACTCCAAACCCCCACTGACGAGGCAGACAAGATCCTGCTGTCATCTGAGGAGCCCAGGGTAAAAGTCCAGGTGGTGGGTAAGTCAATTTTCTTCCTCGTTGATACAGGGGCTTCCTGGCCCACTCTCCCCAGCTTTTCAGGTCAAACATTCCCATCAAATATCATGGTTGTTGGGGTCAAGCGTTCACCCCCAACACCCTCTCACCACGTCCGACAGTTCCTTAGCCAGCTACGCAACTTTCTACACATAGGCTGGCAACTGCTAAAAGGCTCCTAGACCCCATCATCTTCTATCCTGGCCTAACTCCCTTACTACAGCACACCTCCTCACGATGCGCAGTATGCTCCAAAACAAACCCACAAGGCTCTCCTTTGACCTCCCCTCACTTTTTCCCCACACCAGTTTAGGGGAACACTGCCAGGAGAAGACTGACAAATTAACTTTACCCATATGCGCAGGCACAAAAATCTCCAATACATCCTCACCTGAGTGGACACATTAATCATTCTCCATTTTGGTCTGCCCCATTTCATTCAGTCAGACAATAGACTAACTCATTTCCAAAGTCACCCAACAAGTTTCACAGGCCTTCAACATCCACTGGGCCCTGCGCACTCCCTACTACCCTCAGTCTTCAAGTAAAGTTAAAAAAAAAAAAGGCTAACCATCTCCTTAAGGTGCATCTCTCTAAGCTACTCAGCAGTGGTCACCATTCCTCTTGCCTATGGCCCTGACCTGGCTTCAAGCCCCACCCCCAACCCTCTGGCCTCAGCCCCTTTGAACTCATGTACAGACGGCCTTTTCTCCTCCAGCTCCCCCCTGCTGCTCCAAGCCCTCTCACTAATTACTTGCCTCTTCTCTCCCTCACCCACCATCTCCTCTGATCCTATGCAGATCAGCGTTCACCAAAGCCTGACAAAAACTTACTCCTTTGCAGGTTCAGCCTGGTAAGTGTCTGCCCCTCTGGGGCTGCCCTCACCTGCTGTGGATCACTGAGCTCCCCGAGCCCCTTCCTTGCAATTAGACTCAGTTCTTACCTCTGTCACCCTCACTTCTTCCTATACAACTCCTCCCTCTCTCCTGCTACCCCTCTAACGTGAGCTGCCTCCCAGTTCTCCTCCACCCCAATCTACAGATCTACACTGACCGATTCCTCTACCCACCCGAGGGCTCCCAGTGTAGCGTGTCCATCGGGGTAGTCCTGGGGACACCAGCCTTGGCAGGAGCTCTGGGAGCCTCCAGCCCTGCAAGCTCGGTTACTCTCAAAGAATGCTGCATCTCCTCGCAGCACCCTGTGTCCTCTCCCTCATTTGCAACCAAAAATTTTAACCTTATGCTTCTTTCAGATTTCCAATTTCAGCCGGTCCCAACTGACAACCCAGAAACAGACTTAACAATGCCCCTCCTCAGCAGGAAGTAGCTACCAAAAAGATACGTCACCCCTATTCTTATTAAATCAAATCTGGAATGATAAGTCATGAGGTAGCCAGCCCCCCCATGGTAAAACTTTAACTCTCAATATTTCTCTCCTTCCTTTACCTGATCCATTTCAGTTCCCCTCGGCCACAAAAGCCAAACCCTCCCTCACCCACTTTGGCAGGACTCTGATGAACAGCTCACCTCGCTTGGGTTGTTCTGGCCCATGAACAACCCACCCTGCTTGGATTGTTCTGACCCTCAGACACAACCACCACCATCACTACTACCACCACCCTGGGCTGTTCTGGCCCACAAACACCCACACTGAAAAAGAGTTTAAAAGCCCATGCTTTGCTCAACTCACTGCTGCCTTGGTTCACTAGGCAGCCTGCTACTCCCCCCAATAAAGACGTCTCTCGTGTCAGAAGGTCTGGTCTAGTTCCATGTGGGTCTCGGTTCTATCAGTCACCAGGGAAAGAAGGGGCACACAGTTCACCCTCAGCCTTTCCTCAGCCTGGCCCTGCCACTTGGCTCCCTGGAGCCCTGGGGAACTCAACCCTGCCCTGAATCCCACAGCCCCTGGCCCCGGCAGCCTTCACATCTCATCATTAGGGAGGTGCAATTCTAGGAGGTCCCCCAAACTGACCCAGGGCTCAGGGGGGCATGGGGTCTGGTCCTTGCCGCCTCTGTCACATGTTCATCACCCTGGTGCTCCCTATCCCAAGTACCAGGCATCTCTCAGAAGGGAGCCCTGGGAAGTGGAACCAAGCTGCACCTGGAGCACAGCTAACCCCAGAGATTCTGGAGCTTTCTTGGAAGTGTGCCTCCAGCTCCCTGTGTTCACATACCTGGGACAGTCTAACCGCCAACCTCCCAGAAAAACACAAAATCTTCTTTTATTCTGTCAGACTTCCTGAGTTTTTAAGAGAAAGTTGGAAACTCAGTGTATCTCAAATACAAGGATCTGAAAATATAGGCAGTCAGTTCAAAGAAACAACCTTGACCGCTGTGGCAGCCAGTGACACAGGTATCATCTGGACATGCATGGGTTGTGTCCCCTGGGGAGATATGGGTTGGGTGGTAGGCTCCGCCCACTTTGTGTTCGTGAACATTTCCTGCCAAGCTGTTCTGCTGCAGGAAAAGACTGATGTTGGGGTGCAGGGTGAACCTTGTCTATACTGAGGGCCGGGGGAGCTGCAGTAGTGAACGCCTTGCTGTCAGAGGGGTTTGGTAGGGCTTTACCAACGCTAGTTTAACAGGGTGACACCAGGTGACATACAGCCAGCCCATAGCCACCAGAGCTGGCAGTGCCCATAATGAGGGGCCAGGCCTTCCACAGGGGGACTGTGGATTCTGAGCGCTTTCAAGTGTGCCTAGAATTCTTCCAATGAGTGTGTTTGTTTTTCATCTTGTGCTTCTTGGGCATGAAAGCTGTCTGTGAGGTTATGTTCATGAAAATAAAAGCCTTTTTTCCTTTTCCTAATAAAAGCTGGGTAATGAAAGATGAGGATAAGGTTGCGCCATGACTATGGGATCGTCAATGAGCCTTTGAGAGCATCTTTTTCTGTTGGAATCAGTTAATGAATTGAGTTTTCTACGGAGCCACAGAAGGTGGATTTTCAGATGAGGGAGCAGAAAATCAGAGGCTCTTCCTCTGAGCATGCTGAAGGGTGTTGTTTTGTCTCTGTCTACACTGGCGGTCGGTTTAGGACCCATCTTGCTAATTACCGCAGGTGACTTTTTGACCCCAAGGGGAAAACAAAGCCCAGGGTCTCTTCTCCGTGGCCACTCTGGGACCCTTCAGAAAGGATGAGCCTCTGCTGGGTGATAATGATTCTCAGTGGGCTTTTATGTGGCCAAGCAACATGACCTAAGGCATCGGGGACACCAGAAAGGACATCTTTTATTCAGCCTAAGATGTGAGCAGAGAGCAAAGGCGATTTTGAAAGATCGCAGCATGGCTCTCAAACACTGTGGAGAGGGTTTTGATGAGAGTCTGCAGAATCATGCAGAATTGCACTCCAACTTGGCAGGTTGGGGAGAGAAGAACTGTATGTTGCATGTACTTCCTGGGGACCAGGTATGGGCCCTTTAACCTTAGCAGTGACCTGGGAGGGGGGAGAGATTCTTGCCCCCTCATAAGGGAGGGGGCTGAGGTCATCAAGTCTGTCAAAAGCCCTGCTGGAACTTGAGCCCAGGTCTGTTGATCCCAAGGCATGGGCTCCACTAGGTTTGTGGAGGACGGAGCAGACAGGGAGCTTCCTCTGCCCTCCTACATAGGTGAAGAGCCGACAGTGCTCGGTGGTGGCACATTTGCCTCACACTGGCCTCAGTCCCCAGCACAGGAAAACAAAAAACTGCCCAGCACTTAGGGAGACTGAGGCAGAAGATTCTCAAGTTTGCACACCTTCTGGGCAATTTGGTGAGACTCTCTTCAAATAGAAAATAAGAAAAGGGCTGGGGTGTAGTTCAGTGTTAGTTTGATCTCCCAGCACTGCAAAACCAACCAACCAACCAACCAACCACCAAAGGGCTTTAGCCTGTTTAGTAACAGATTTGTATTCCTGATCACCTTATAGATTTGCCTTCCATCAGAGGGATTATTGCAAGTTCTGAGAAGGAAAAGCAGTTGTGAGTGTGGATCTTGAAGTTCCCACAGACCAACTGTGGGACGCTCTCGATCCTCTCTCCCTCTTATAGAAGCACCTCACTTCCTTTGTCAGCTGAACCCTTACCACCCCACCCCTCCTCCTGGGGGGACAATAGCATCTTCCTCCTTGAACTCTGACCAGGCCTCCCCACCAGTGCAGAAGCTGAGAGTCTCCAGTAAGTCTAAGGCCACCCCAGCAACTTCCTGAGACCCTGTCTCACAAACCTGAGAAAGGCTGAGGGTGTGCCCGCGGGAGAGAGTGTTGGCCCAACACTTGTCACTCCGTCCCAGAAGCATGCCGACTCATTGCCAAGTGAGAAATTATGCTCCTCTGTCCTTCGCTAAGCACTGCAATGTCTGTGGCATTGACATTTTAATATTTGCTTCTGTCTCTGCCTCCAGTAAAAAGCTGCTCACAGTGAAATGCGTTCAGTTACTGTCAAGTCTGGCTCACCGTTCACACTGCACCAGTCAGCCCTGGGCTTCCCTCCTTCCCTGCTCTTCCTCAGGCCCAGGATGGGGCCCTAGGGGTCAGCCTGTTCTGTCTTCACCAGAGCAAATCCTCACGGAGTCCTCAGGTTCCCCCAGCCTCGATGCTCTCCTTTGTCTCCACAGCTGAAGGCAGTTCCAAAGATCCTGCACTCTTTGCTTGCCCGCCCTGGCCTGCAGCAGCAGACAGTCAGTGAGTGCTGTGTGCCTGCAGGAGCGCTGGCCCTGGTGCTGCAGCAGGCATTGGTCCCCAGTCCTGGAGCAGCCTGCAGCTTGGAGAAACTGTATCTCCACAGACTCAGCACACTACTGCTGCCAGCACTTCTGGGAACTGTCCTCCTCACTGTGGAAACCTCATGAGTTGCTTTGCAGGAGAGGTTAATGAATGCAGTTGGAGGCAGATGCCTTAATTGCAGATGTTTAGGGTGACATTTTACTATTATCATTGCTGCTCTTGTTTTGTGCACAACTCTCTGCACACTTAGATATCTTGTTATTAAAGCGAATAAAGCCATAATTAGCCACAACTCAATTCAAACAGACACCGCTGCCTTGAGCTGGAAACCATAGTTCCATAGAAAGAGGCCTTCTCCATGGGTAGATACTCTCTGGCCCGGTGACCAGCCATGTACCAGAGCTGTGTGGCAGCCAGCAGAGCGCTCACCTGCTCTAGTCTGGGCCCTGAAGGAGGCCAGCGTGGAGGGTGGAGCCAGGGTCTCTCCCCCACTAGAGCAAGCGCAGGATGAGGCCACAGCTTGAAGAAACTACACAGCTGCTGTCCAGGACCTTCGGCTAGAAGCAGGGAACTACCCAGAGGCTGGAGTTCATTGAAAAGCACAGAGCAATTTACTGTACTTATAGACTGTGGCTTCAGAGGATTAGACGGAGGGACCCAGAGAGCAGCTCAGCATCTGGAGGCAGACAGTCAAGCAACTACTTACTCTGGGCCTCACCATGGACCCAGCCTTGACTGAGGAGTCCTTAGCCCTGGGTCCCAATAGCTGGGTGTTTATCCTGGGAAGTAGGGCACACCGATATGCTAATGATGGACTCTTTAAGTGAAATTAATGCCCGGATTGCGTGCAGAGAGCAGTCCTTCATTATTCCCTGTGATATGAAGATGTGTTGGAGATTCTTCCCGGCCTCTGGGTGACACTCTTCATACAAAATTTATCTCTTTTATGGGTTTGAAGCTCTTTCAGATACATATCAAAGACCTTTCCATGCCTCTACCATGCATAATATATTCTGCAACAGCTTTAATAAATCATCTTCCTCGTTGGGCTGGCCAGCCGGAGCAAACACAACGATGGCCAGCCCCAGAGGCTGTAAGACCCACATTATGGATGGTTTGCCTTTGCGTTGGCACCCTTCCCCGGCAACGAGCTGGGCCAGCCCAGACGCGGTCCCAACTCAAAAGGCACCCTGCAGATTGGTAACAGGGAGCAGAGCCTACTGTTGGCCCCACTCTCCTTTGTCTCACTTTCTGCTTCCAGAAAGAACCACGGCTCAGGAGCTCAGGGTGCTCTGCTCTCAGAGGACTGGGATGGCCAAGGGGTCCTGTTGGTGGTCTGTCAGAGTCCAGCATGGAGGACTCTGTCACCTCTGGTATAGGAGAGGAATGACATAGGACCAAGGGGAAGACTGCAAAATGGAACTCTCTGGGATAGGACCTCACTTTTGCTGGTGGCTTTGAGACACCGCTGCCCCAGAGGCCCCTGGAGTGTATCCAATGCTCATGAGTCCCTGGGACTCTGTGCTGTGTGCAGTAAAGGCCTTGAAGTGTTTGAAAAAGAAGCAGGATTTTGTTCTCCAAGGGGTGAGTCAAAAGGCTAGGGTGTGGCCATGGTGGAGATGGCTGGGAGCAGCTCTGCCCCAGGTCTGCTGGCCACTTCTTTTGGGAAACAGAGCCCAGGTGTGTGGCAGGGCAGAGGCTACACGTATACACTCGATGCCTCCCAGGTGCTGAAGCAGCCAAGGCCACAGTAGATGGCCCAAGACTAAACCTCTCATGTCAAGCAGCTGGACAGAAGGCAGAGGCCACATTATTTACTTCCATACCAGGGATTTTCATTGTCTCCTTTCAGTTTCTTAGTGGCTGGAGACTTCCTGTGGGAGACTTTATAGTTTCTAGAGAATAAAGAATAGAATTAGCAAAATGGGACTTCCCTTAGCTTTAACCTATATCAGTGCTATTAAGTTCAGCTCACTTATTTAATAGAGAGCATGCTATTGCACATCAAATAAAAATAGATCATCAGGACAATTACTGGACAGCTTCTCAATTGTGTAATGTATTTTTAATTAGCTTTACTGAGATTCAATTTGTATACAATATAATTTGTGGATTTTGGTGTATGGTTTGCTTAATTGGGAAATGTACAAACTCACATGGCAATCCCAGTATGGGGCCTATGCATCATTCCCAGTGCTTCTGAAGCTGCTTCAGACCCAGCCCCTCCTGCGCCTTTGGTCCCTGGTAGCTGTTGATCTGCTTCTTGGGTCTGCCTTCCTTTTCTAGAACTGCATGCATGTGTTGTGTCCTGCATAATGATTATTATGGATGTATAGTTCTTATTAGAGGGCAGCTTTGGAGTAGAACTTTTGGGGTTCTCCTCTACAGAGTGGCACCACCAGCTCCAGGAGACACGTGGCTTTTGCTTCCTGGATGTGGACAGGTGCCCTTTTCCTTGTGTAGGAGGAATGTCACTGTTACTGTCCTGTTGAAATGGCCATAGAGTTCCTAGAGCCACTGTGCAGGAATCTGCACCCAAGCACCAACGTCTGTCTGTGACCCCTGTGAGCAGGTGACCCCTGTGCACCTGGACAGGGATATTTGCATGGACTTCCTTGGTGTGGGTGGGGTAGACAGGTAAGTGGCCATGTGCACTGGTTAAGGGCTGGACTGGGAACTTCTCTGTCTGTCCCCTGAGGACCTTCCTGAAAGCTACCACCAGCCTAAAATGCAAGATCCTTGCTAATAAAACAAGGGATTGCCCACCTATAGGCCTGGGGAAAGGGAGAGCTGCATTTCTGCTGGTCTGGGGAGCAAGGCTCTAGGAAGGCAGCTCTCTGGTCTTCCTCAGGAGCACTTCGGGTGGCATGGGAGCCTTGAGGGCAAGAGCCTGTCAGCACTGTGCCTCACACACCTTCCAGGGAGACAGAACACCACACTTAGTGGTCCCTGGAGCTGGACCTTCATGGAGGTGTGGAATCTCAGAGCATTGTCCCCTCACTAGCAACTTTCTATTGGTTTGTGGGCTAACACAGAATAGGTATCTCTACTCAGAAGGCACCACACAGATGGGACAGGGCATCTTTCTGCTAGCATAGTGACTCGGGGCAGTGGCTTTGCCCTCAGGAGACGTCTGGGAGCATGTGCACTTATTATAGCCTGGAAGGGCAATATTGGCCTCTAGTGGGTGGATACCAGCATCTTACAACACACAGGGTAAACAGTGCTGAGGGTGAGAAACCCTGACTTATGGATTTCTTAAAATACATTAGGAAGCAGGATCTCTGCCTGGAAAAGATGGCAGATAACTTCTGGCCATCACTCTATATTCTGGCCAGTAATGGAGTGGCGTTTATCTCTCTCATCCAAATTGGGGGCTTGGGGTGCAGCCAAGTAGGGGTTCAATCCTTTGCACTGCCAAAAAATATGAAAAACTTATTCAAATTGGGGTTTGTTGAAAGACTTTGTGACTTTAGGGTAGTTGTGTGCTCAGATGTATGAGCAATTATGTATGTGTTTATGTGCACACGTGTAAGCTATTAATTCATAAGCAACTCAAGAATATATAAGTATTGTGCAAGAAATCAGACAATAAAGAAGTACGCAGAGAAAAAGCCCAATCCCCTTGCTGCCTCTCCTTCGCTGTCTGATATCCCTCTACCCTTCCAGATGTACCTGTGGTTACATTTGGTACATGTTTTAGAGATTTCTTGATCATGTTTTTCTCTGTAATTATATGCACAAAATGCACGTCTAAATGTACTCCTTTGCTTTCAGGTTTTATTTCACTCTTGTGAGAGATCATACATAGGTTTCAGCCACTTCCCTTCTCTATCCATTTGTGTTCTGATGACCTTTTCAGATGGGAAGATCTGGCTTCACCTCATCTCACCAGCTGCACATAGCTTGGCATGGCACAAATGTGTCACCTCCAGGTCCCCCTACATGGTGGTTATAAAACCTGCACCCAGAGCCAGGCTGGCAGGGTCTGAGTTGTGGTTCACAGCTTCATGTGTACAAGACCTCAGTCACTCTGTGCATCTTCCCTGTGACTTGATTTTCTGTTTGTGCCCCTGTTCTTCCAGCTGTAAAAAGGTGACTTGGCTACGGCCACCATTTTCCAATGAGTTAACAAGATGTGTTTGCAGTAGTTTCACAAGCACGAGGAAGCTGTCTGAATCTCACATCATAAGCAACTCAAGAACATATAAGTATTGTGCAAGAAATCAGACAATAAAGAACTATACAGAGAAAAAGCCCAATCCCCTTCCCACCTCTCCTCCCCTGTCTGATATCGCTTTACCCTTCCAGATGTACCTGTGGTTATGTTTCGTACATCACTTCTTCTCTTCTAAAGTTCTCTTTCCCAGCCACAGCATTAGAAATAGATGTGGTCGATGCCTGGTTTAAAAATCCCAAGCTTGAGACGTTGCATTTTATATGGTTTCCTAGCTGTGTCCCTTTCACGACCTCGCGGGCTCCTGCAGGGTATCAGTTGATTCCAATGCTTCTTTATTCCACCTTGGCATGTCTTTTATCAGAAATCATATGGAAACTTTTTAATTTATGGGCTTTTATTGCAATCCTCAATTCATCCTGAGTAGTCTATTATTAAGAGTTCTAGAGGTTCTTATTGTCCCTTATCACAGAATTGTATCTCACTGCAATTCATCTGTAGTCACTCTTCACACAGAAAATCTTCCATATTACCTTTCTTTCATCATGCGACGACAACTCTTGAATACATCATTATTCCACAATGAGCTTATAAATGATTATCATTAGGCAATTTTTCATATAATCTGATTTTATAAACTGTTTCTTTTTATTACCATTAGAGGGAAACCAGCAAATGCACTGTCTGTTTTGATCCTCCATGATAGCAGTGATAGAAAAACTAAGCAAGGACATCTTACTGTGCCACCAGCACATGGGCTCTGTGATGACACTGGGCCAGGATATTCATGTGCAGATGGTCCAGCACCACAGCCCGCCTGGTGGGTCCCACTTGCCACCTAAGTGGTTCTGAATTGGCAATGCTGAGAATGCAAAGTGTCTCAAGCTGCATTTCTTTCTGTTTTCTTCAAATAAGTGAATTCTAAAAATGTAAATAAAATATTTTTAAGTGAAGAAAAAGCCCCCATGGGTTTTATGAGAATAGCATATGATTTGCAAAGTGAGACAGTAACTGAGGGGGCCTCCCATCTACCACCCACCTCCTTTCCTCAGCCTGTTTCCTAGACAATGCAGAATCCATTTAATGCAGAAATAGGAATGCACATTTTTTCTTTCCTTTTCTCTCTCTCTTCCTTCCTTCCTTCCTTCCTTCCTTCCTTCCTTCCTTCCTTCCTTCCTTCCTTTTTCTTTCTCTCTTTTATTTTTGAGACAGATTACTATGAAGTCCAGGCTGGCCTTGAGTTCACTATATAGCTGAGATTGACCTCAAATTCACTGTGATTCCCTTGCCTCAGCCTCCCCAGTGTTGCAATTCTAGGTGTACATCTCCCTGCCTGGCTAACAGGGTGGATTGTCCACACGGGTTTTAGTTTATTTCATTTTGGTGCTGGGGATGGAGCCTGGGCCTCAGGCATGCTAAGCATGTGCTCTACACCAAAGCTGCATCCCAGCACCCCCCCACACCACGAGGCTTTCAGACCCATGACTTGCTTCCTGGGTGGATGTGCTGGGTGTCTGCTCTGTGTCCCATGTGGTAGCTGTCAGCCCACAGGACATCACGTGGGCAAAATGTGCCCAGTGCAACCAAGGAACTGAATTCTAAATTTTATTTACCTTTAATCAATTTAAATTTAAATGGTTTCACATAGCCAGTGGCTTCCTCAATGGCCCATGCAGTTTCAGCCTATCCATGCTGTGTGGTGTTTACATTCTGCATTACAGCGTGTTTCCATTGATACAGATAACGGAGAGGTGACTACTTACATCTTTCCATTCTAGGTAATCCATGGAGTAAGGAGAACATGTCCTGCTCCTTAAGAAAAACATTATTGTGATTGTTACTATTATATTATTATTTTGTACTGGGGATTAAATGAAGGTCCTTTATACTGAGCTAAATCCCCAGTCCTTTTTATTTATTTTATTTTATCAATTGTTTATTTTATTTTATTATTGTTTATTTTTTATTTTGAGACAGGGTCCCCCACTTGTATTTCTCCTGCCTCAGCCTACCTGAGTGTTGGCATTCCAGGTGGGTGACACCACAGCTGGCTAAGATGCGCATGTTATTTTTTTATGTTTTTGCGGTACCGGGGATCAAACTCAGGACCTTGTGTTTGCCAGGCAGGCAAACACTTATTCCACCGAGCTATCTCCCCAGCCCGAGGAGCATGTTATTAACTACAGTCTTCCCAGAGTTCTCTTTGCATGTTGCCTGAATTAGGCCAGCTAATCTTCCCACATCTATCATCTTCATTTTGTAGTTGAAGGACGGAAGTGCAGAGATGTTAATTGACTTGCCCAAGACCACACAGCTAGTGGGTGCCTGGATTCCTCCTCCCACATGCCATCTATGTGGGGTTTGGCTTTCATTGGCTGCATTTATAAATGCACCACCTCCGTAGGTTTTAATAGCGAGGCTACTTCTCCTCTGTGCTCTCTCTTTTCAAATTCGCCATCACTGTACTAGATTTGTTCCTTTTTCTTGTTTGTTTGTTTGATTGTTTATTTTATTGTGCTTTTGCTTTTGATGGTACTGGAATTAAACACAGGGCTTCCACACCGAACTGCATCGTGGGCCCTTTTTGTTCTTATCTTTATTTTGAGACAGGGTCTCGCTAAGTTGACCTCGCAAGTGGGACTTGAACTTGTGACTCTCCTGCCTCAGGCTCATGAACTGTGGGACGACAGCATGTTCTACCCTTTATAGTAAGATCTCTCAACTTTGGGGCTATGGACATTGAGGGCCAGAGTGTTCTTTCCAGTGGAGTCTGTTCTGTGACTTTTTGGACAAAAAACAGCATCTTTATGCCACCTCTGGTCTTCACCTCCTAGAACTCCTGTCATTGTCAACTGTCCTTTGAGAGGCCATCACCCTAGCTGTTAACCATGGAACTGTATGAGTTTAGTTTCAGTGAATCAAATTGCAAAAAGTTTGGTTTGCATGTTTATTGCAATTTTATCACATGTATAGATTTATTTTGGAAACAATCAATGTTATTATGACACTGAATCTTCTCAAAACATGGTGCTCTCCTTTGAATCTGGAATATTCCCCAAGGGATCATTTGTTGAAGACTTAGTGCTCTTGGAAGGTGCTGGAACATTTAAGAGGTGTGGCCTAGTGGGAGGAAGTGAGGTCACTTGGGGTGTGACCTAGAAGGGGATAATGGGACTCTGCTACTTCCTGTCTCTCTTTTCACTTTCTGACTGCCATGAGGTAAGCACCCCTGTTCCTGGCTCCCCTCCTTCTATAAGCTAACCTAGGGATATATTTCATGGGCAATGAGTGAACACTGGGGGGACTTTCGAGAAACTAAACCACTTTCCTCAGTTACATTTCATTATTTTAATAACATTTTATGATTTTTCCCTAGAACGGTGAATCATTTGTTAAATATTCCTGGGCCATTGTGTAGTGTTTTTGCTATGTTTAACAACAACAACAAAACTTCTTCTAGTTACAACTTCTAAATGACATTGTTGATCTAAAGGAACATTATTAATTTTTGTGTGTTTATTTTGTGCCTGAAAGTTTTGTTGAACTTCCTGATCGAATCTAGTAGTCTGCATATCTTCTAGAATTTTCTATGTAGATAACCATACTGTCTGCAAGTAACCATAGGCAGTGTTGACCCATCACCCAATATTCTTACACTAACTTGTTTCCTCACTCAGCACCCTGAGACCTCCAGAAAATGCTGAATGGTTACAGGGAGAAAGCCACTTTCATTTTACAAGCAAAGAAACAAAGATCTGGGCTTGTTCAAGGTCACCTGGTAAATTAGAGCCAGGCCAGGGCTAGACTGTTAGGTTTACAAACTTCTCTTTCCTTTATGCTTTCTTGTTGCTTTTGTTTTGGTTAATTTAGTTAACATAAAAACAAGTTGCTGTTACAACTCTTTCGATTTTAAACCCATTTTAGCCTTAAAAGAAAGTTAATTGCAGTCTTTCGTGCCAGTAGGACATAATGTACTGGTGAATTTATAGGACAGCAACCTCTGATTCTTTCCTTGGGAAAGCATGGCAGCTATTTCAAAACTAATGTCTGTGTTTCCACTTGGGAAGCCCATGACATTGCATCTTCTTGCTAGTGTGAGATATTTGAGGAAGGTGGCTGTGTCCTCTAATAAGCACGATGTTGGATACATCACCAAGCAGGAAGTAGGCGGTGTGCTAGAACTTGGCAAGGATACATGGCATCCTCACAGCTATGCTGAGTTGTATGTCAGTGTCTCCATCTTGCAGGTCAGGAAACAAGCATCAGGATCTAAGTTTGCCAAGCCTGGATTCAGACCTAGGTTGGACACCAACACGTATGCTCTGCTTGTTATCCACTTGGTTTCTACCACGTGTGTAAAACGTGTGAAAACTATTGGACAAATTCAAATTCAGCTTGAAGGGTCAGGCAATTCTTCTCATTGATTTATTTTAAAGGGCATTCACAGAGAATCATGAAGATCTGGATTAATAGAAATCATGAAAAATAAAGCAAACGAAGTTGTCTAACAGTGTCTCTTCTGTACAAATACTGTATATTCAAAGTGATAATAGGTTTAATTCAGCAAAAACCTCCAATGGGCTGGGCACATTAGGCATATCATGTCTTATCTGCATAATGAATTTGGAAGAAAAGTCTTGCTGGTACCATTGTAGTGATCAGAAACCTGCAGCTTGTAGGGATTCAATAGAAGTTAAGGGGGAAGCAGAGCCACATCACCCTGTGCTCCTTACAGCCGTGAGGCTGACAAGGCAACCACTCAAACCAAAGCTAGTTTTTGGTCCCATTAGATTTTCAGTTGAAACAATGTGCTCCAGCAGCTGAAGTTTGAATCCCTTCCCTCACTATGCTGCACGTGGAGCCCAGGAGAGGCTCTGTAAACACGAGTACATTCTCCCAGAGGAGGTAATGTCAGTGACAAATGGCCATTATCTAGAACATCTGGCCAGCTGTTTGTCAGGGCTTTAAACAAAGTATGGTGCATGCTTGGAGCCCAGAGGTCCCCCCATCCTCTGATCCTGGGCTGTGATGAATGAGGATGTCAGTGGGTCATGGAGTGCAACTTTATCAAGCACTTTCGCTTCATATCATATTTCTCAATTTTAACTGTAATTATAGCTACTGTAATTTCCATAGTGATGCCAGCATTTAGCATTGCCTAGTCCTGTGGTCCTTCCAACAACGCTTCTGAGTTGTTCATGTGAGTGTACAGAGAAGGCCATCCATGTGACACTGTTCTTGAAGAATAGATTTTCACACTATGACTTAATGGTCATGTTTAGGCTGAATTGTGTTCAGAAAAGAGGACAAAGGAACATGTGTGTTATGGTTTGTGTCTGACTGTCCCCCCAAAGCCTCATGCGATCATGAGGCAGCCTTCTACAGTTTATGGTTGATTCAGGGTCCAATGTTGGAATTACGGATGTGAGGACTCCATCCACCCTGGGGCAGATAGTTTGCAAACAGTGTAAGGGAGGGAAAGAGGCTGCTTGCCACTGCTTCTCTCTTTGGGTTCTTGTTGCTTTTGCTGTCCCTCGCTGCCATGAATGGTTGCCCTGTGCCATGTCTCTGCCATAGAGCCAGCTGAGTATGGACTGAGAAACCTTCACAAACTGAGTTAGATAAACCTTTCCTTCCTTCATTTTGGACATTAGGTATTTTGTCTCAGCAAGGAGAGAAAAGTAACCAAGACAACATGTTAAACAGTTCAAAGTAGGTATCTCTAGGGATGCATTTCAGAAATCATCCTCATCCTGTTTCACATAGGCTTTGTTATGGTTTCCATTTAGCTGTCTCCCTACAGAATCCTGAGATCATAGGCAGGACCTTTGAACAATAGTTGGATCACAGAGCTATGGCTGAGCTGCTGCTAGCAGGAGGTGGGCCTGGCTGGGAGAGGTGTGGCTGGGAAAGGCGTCACTTTGGGCCATAGCCGAAAGAGTGCATCTCTCTCCCTGGCTCCCCCTTTTCTTACTTTTCTTGCTGTCTGCCAAGCAATGAGCAGCCTGTCCTCCTCCAGGACCCTCTGCTATGCAGTTTCTTAGGAGCAGGGTGACCATGAGCAGAAATGTGAGCTTCAGTTACCCTTTGGAAAGCACTAGCTGGGAGAGAGGAGGCACTGGCTTACTCTCTCAAAAGTCCCCCCAGTGTTCACTCCTTGCCCATAAAATTCCGGTATGGCTTTGAGTACATGCACTTTATTGAGCCACTTGAACACAGTTGTCATCCTCCCCTGAAGTGACAGACTCAGTTCATTGAGCAGACTGAGTAAGTCACAGGAGTAAGCAAGTTTTTCAATCCATTCCGTGTAATGGAAATGTTTTTCCAAAGGTGGCAGCACATTTTCTAAAATAAATTTCTGGAGCAGGTCTCTTAACTCCAAAGACCTGGCTGGTGATCTCCTGTAGAAAGCCATCTCATGTCTGTGTGTTAGAGATGTGTGTGCTCTGCCTCCATCTTGTCACAGGGCTGCATGGACAGAGGTGAGGTAAGGGCAGCTACATTTATGTATTTGGTAATTTTAGTCACATCCTGCAAACTGTTGTTAAACTCAGATGACATTTTCAGCTAGCCAGTGTCGTCTGTGGTTGACACTGTGTAGACTCATATTCAGAAGTGACCTTTGACCCAAGTAATGAAACCAGGAAGCTGTCCAGTCATGGCAGCTGTTTCACCTGTGCATGTAATGACACAAAATGACCAATTTAGTTTTCCTGATAGGTAGTCATTCAAAGACTTGGATAGCTCTGCAGCCCTGGTGCTTGCTGGAAACAAAAGTGCACATAGTATACCTCCATTCACACTGTCCTGAAAAATATATTGCACAAAACAAACATTGTTACTAATATCAATAGGCTCATCAACCTTGTGTACTGTGGTGATTCATTAATCCCCTGTAACAATTGTGCCTCCACATCCTCTGCTATTGCACAGATTTCTGTAGTTATGGTGCCAGCTGAAAGAAAAACACATGCCCCTTTTGGAACTGCAGCCTCTCCTAAGAGTTCAGGACAGATTTCCTTAGTAGCAGTCAAGATCAGTTCTTCACCAGTCATAAAGGGCTTCTTAGTTTTAGCAATGCACTTGGTCACTGAGAATGATGCTCTCATTGCAGACACATTTGAGGAAATGATGGCCTTTGATAACTGCTTCTGTTGTTGTGCTCACTTTTTTTCTTTTGAAAAACACCAGAGGTTTGTCTTTCAAGGCAGGTGCTTGGTCTCCATATTGCAGAGCAATGTTGAAGGTTTCATGGCCTCATTGTAGAGCTAGTTATCACATATTATACTAAGCAGGCTTAAAACAAAAAAACAAAAAACAAAAAACAAAGCAGACTTGGAGAATGTGAATCACCTGATGCCATGAACCTGTGATTTAAATAGGGCTGTTGGTATTTTCTCTTAAATGCAGCTTTGATTTTGTTGGTGTCTTAGAGTCTTCTACTGTCTCATCACTCATTTTTTCCTCTTTTCAAAGAGGCTTTCCAGTGACATTGGTTCTTTATTCACTTTGTCTAGAGTTAGCTGTGGGCTACCAAGGCTGTGACAGACAAGTGTGCAGTGTGGGGAAGAGTCTCAGAGGGAATGCCACATAAAATAATGGCTGGCCACATGCAGATTAAAATGAGAGTCAAAATCTGAATTAAAGCTGCTACCAGATGCAGCTTAATTGTTACTTGCTGCTCATCAATGATGTTTTAATCTGAGCTTGTAAGCAGCTGATATGTCATGGTCTCTGAGTAGTGAGACCCCTCTGCTATTGTTCATCTGGATTTGCAGCTGCTCCCCAGGGCTGGCATCACTGCCTCAGCTCCACCTCAGATCACCAGGCATTGGGTTCTCATAAGGAGATCCTCCATGTGCAGGTTGAAGTAAGGTCTGGACTCCTATGAGAATCTAATGCCACTGCTGGCTTGACAGGAGGAGGAGCTCAGGTGTGATAGGAGCCTCACAGGGCAGCTGTAAATACAGATGCAGCCTTGTTGGGGCACCTCTGCTCACCCCCGCTGTGCAGTCATTCCCAGCAGGGCCTGGTCCTGGTCCATGGTCCTGGGATGGGGTTCCCTGTTCTAGGTACAGGCCTGCTTCAGAATGCATCTCCTTTCCCGCTTTCTAGCAGATCACATGAAAGTGTGATGTGGGCCTTACCCAGATGCCTCAGCCGTTCCCACCAGGTGCCATGCCTGATCCCCATAGCGCCTGCGAGGTGCAACAGCCCGACCTGTCATCCACTCTAGGCTGCCCACTCCGCACCTGACACCCTCTTCAGGGTTGCCTCTCTGCCAGCTAAGTCACTTGCAGCTCTGTCGGTAACTTAGGATTCACATTTGGGCAAACTCAAACTAATATTAAGTTTTAAATCTATGGTTAATTTTAAGCATAATATCTGGATCTCTGTAACTTGCCTCATCCACTCTAGGCACTATTTCCTGATTTGTCACAATCTGACAGAACATTTTCCTCCCTGTCACCTTCTCTTTGCTTTTCCAGATGTAGGTTTTTGCTTTGTTATTGCTGCTGTTGCTGACACTTACAGTCTGTAACCATCTGAGTCCTCTTGGAATTTTTCCTGCTGGTTGATTTTAAGAGTTGAACGCTAAGCAGTAAGTTTCCATTATTACTCTAGGTGGGGCTGCCCTTCCTTCTTCATGGGACTCACAGGGGAGCTTCCAGTCCCTGGGTCAAAGCGGGCTGCAGCTTACCCCTCACTCATTTCTCCAAAGTGGGACTCCTTGCTTGCACTCCTGGGGAAACAGCCACCACCTCATAACGTCTCCAGCTTCTGCTCCATGCTGATCTTCTTGGATGTGTTCTTCTCAAACTTTGCTATCTCCCATGGTGTGCTGATTGCTTTCCCGACCTGTCCTATACCCGTGCTCATGGCCTTTCTGTTCTGTGCCTGGCAGAGATGATTCTATGGTATCCTTTTGTACTCCTCTTATGTTTCTAGTAGCTTTTATTCTTCCTTTGTTGTGGTGCAGCCTTCAGTGATTTCTGTAGAAAGGATGCTAGGAGCTTTGCTTTGCTGAGCCCTTGTGTGATTAAAAATATGTTCATCCCAGACTTATTAATGGTTTAACTGCATAAACAATTCTTACATACATTAACCTGAGTATAATATTATTGGAGAAATTAATTTTCTGATAGAAACTTGAATGCTTCCAGTATGGTCTAATACCCAGTTTTGCTGATGTTCATATGACTCTAAATTCTCTGTTGATGACCCATTTTTTCCATCTGCATGTGTTTCAAATTTTCTTTATATCCTTGATATCCTGACATTTCACAAGTGTTAGATAGTTTTGAATCATTTTCTATTCATTTTGCTAGAACTGAGTGAGCCATTTAAATGTGAAGGCTCCAATTAAATTCCCTGCGACCTTTGTCTTCCACGGGTCTTGACTGCCCCTGCCTCCTGCCCTCCTCTAAGGTCCTGTGACTGCCCACTGCCTGGGCTGCCACCCCAGCACACTCTGGCCATTGTGCATCTGCCCTGTGTTCCCAGGAATCACACTAGCATTCTCTCTCCGTGCTTCTATTTGATTTTTAAAGCCAGAAAAGATATTTTTGAGTTTCACGAACAGTTTATTTGTCCTTTCTTCTATTTTTGGAGCACTCTGGCTTGTTTTGTCCCTGTGACTGATTCTCAAGTCCCTCTAAGGACACTGTTGAGTGGAGCTTTTTTTACTGACATCTCCTTGGTCCCTGAGTTATGTCTGTTTTTTTCTCAGATCATTTATTTCTGTTTGTTTTGCTGGTAACTTTCAGTTTTGTGGAGGTAGCATTCTCCATATTGAACCAGAGCTTTTGCACTAAGCTACATATCCAGCCGCCCTACAATCAGTCTCTTTAGAAGTCATTTTTAAATTTTGAGACAGAGTCTCACTAACTCTCTGAGTTACCCAGCCTGGCCTCACACTTGTGATCCTCCTTCCTCAGCCTCCCAGAGTATGGGGATTGCAGGTGTGTGGCACCACGCACACTCTTCTGTTGCTAGCTTTTAGGAAGGAGAAATGGATCAGTGCCTGTAGGCAGCTGCCATGAGCTGTGTAGACTGGGCAGCTCCTGCAGGGGCTGAGCCGCTTGACAGACTTGAGGTGATGAGGCCAGGAAGGAGGCTGAGGTGCAGGCCCTCAAATGCCAGCCTGGTTGGGTGCTCCTGGCTCCAGGGGGCTCCTAACTCCCAGACGTGTGATCCATGTGGAGGTCCCAGGTCTGCTGCTTCCCTCAGAAGCCAGCAGTGCATGTTGTGTGGCTGCCCACAGCTGAGGCTGCAGGCAGTTTGCAGGCCGGGGTGCAGGCTGGGTTGCTCAGTGGTTAGGGTTGGTGGGGATGCTCTGTTCTTCTCTCCTTTGGCCTCTCCCCTTCTTTCTCATCCCTGGGGGATGTGGCACCAGTGCCGTCTGAAGACCCTTCTGCACTCTGGGCATGGTTTATCCACACAGGTGATACGGCCACATCTCCGCCTGCTCGACCTCAGCCCTTCACACTGGGACCCGCCCCCCTGTTACACTTCCATGGTTGGTTCCCCTTTGCTCTTAAGTGAATTTTTTTGGTTTTTTTGCTCACTACCACTCGAATGGTATAGCAGAGAAGGGGGGAGGCCATGCCCTGTCCCATCCCCGTCTATGACGTGATGCTGGTTTCTGAGGTTCCTGCAAGCAGCTGCTCAACCTCAGCCAGGCCGGGTGTGGACAGTGCCCTGGGGTCCAGGCAGGATGCTGGGTAAGGTTTGCTCCTTAGGAAGAGGTGTGGGAGAGGGGTGGCATCCTGGCTGTGCTTCGGGTCCCAAACCTTTGGCGGCCTTCCCTAACTCAGCTTCCAGCCCTCAGAAGCAAATTCAGAGCCACTGCTTACCAGAGTCCTGGCTCTCAGTGGAAGGGGTGGCTGTTCGAGGCACTGAGCTCTGACCACAGAGCATCATCTCCTCCTAGGGCTTCTGCACCACGCCTCTGGGCTTACCACACCTCTTCCAGGGTGGCTCCTCACCCCGTGTCCCTGTATGTCTCCAGCCAGGTGCTACTCTGTGGGGGTCCCTACAAGCACATGGCGCAGAGGTGCAAGCTGGGCCCAGGACAGTGACCCCAGCTGGGCCTCAGCACCCTTGGCTGCCCCCTGTGCCATTCAGTGCACCCCGTTCAGGCCCATGCTCGCTTGTGTCTAACGGTGCCCACACCGCAGATAGGAGCATGGTCACCAATTAAAGTAGGAAACAAAACATTTCCTGAGCCCATGTGGCCTCCAGCCTCCCGCGCTTCCTGCCGCCCCTGGTGAGCTTGCTGCCGCCTTTGATCGCTGGCCCTGCAGTGCTCTGTGTGCGGCCTCGTGACATCTTCATTATTCCTCCCGGCCTTGGTTTCCTCTCCTCTCCCCCTTTCACAGGCCTGGATTTCCAGCCCCGCAGCCACACAGAGCGAGGGGCGCCCTTTCCTGTCCCCTCCTCCAAGCCACTCCTCCCTTGTGGGCTCGGAACAGAGCTGTCACCTGCAGGCCCAGGCGATGGCTGTCGGCCACTTCTCGGCCACAATGGGCTCTCAGAGCCAGGCAGCCCGGCCTGGGCCAGGTGCCAACCACCATAGAGTGGAGGCTCAGCGCTCAGGGGAGGGGGCCTGGCATCAGGCCCCGTGGAGCTGCCACTGACGCACTGTGGGGTCCGGAGCAAGTCTCTTGACCTCTCTGCAGCTCCTGTCCTGGAGACAGTGGGGAGGAATCGGCAATGAGCCGGCACTCCAGGCCTGCCTTGTACATCCAAACGGCTCTGGGGCCGTATGCTTGTATGCTTCCCTCACACATGCATGAGTACCCGTGCACTGTGGGCACACACACATGCGTGTATCCATGGGCACAGATATAAGTATCTGTGTGCATAGAGACATACAGAGGTAGGCTCACACACAAGCATCCACAAACACACCCTCTCACCCTCCACATGCAAATCCACACCAGCTGCACACACAGACAAAGAGATGCCCACACCCACAAACTCAGGCACACACTCATGCACACTGCTATATGCAGACACACACCTGCATGCATGGGCTCATCCTCACAAAATATACACAAATGTACACTTGATACACACACATAGAGATGTTCACATAAAGACATGCGTACTACATAGGCTATACATGTAAGATGTGATGGCAAAACATGGTGAATGTTTAAATTTTAAAAATCCATGCCAGTAAATGACAAACTGTCATTCAACCCCATCAAAATATTACCTCTCACTTCATCCCATTGTTCTCACCACTTTCTGCAGCGGTTCTGGAGTCCTCTTTCCTGAGGGTCTTTAGTTATGCTGTCCTGCCTGCCTCAGTGTCTGGAATGGGTTCAAAACATTGATTTTGCATGGTTATTTTGATTTGGGGGAGGAACCAGAAGTCTCCTAATGCCAGATCCTGCGGGTGAGGTGGATGGGGACATTGTCATGTTGGATGGCCCTCAGTGGCAGCATTCACTGTATTTTTTTTTTAATCACACCTGGTAAAGACACTTGGGAAAAGGGACTCCAGAGCTGCTGCACAAAGTGGAAAGAGTGATGGGATGAGTATGTTTAAAGTAAGGGAAAGTATTTGGGGGTATCAGTGGCAATATCTTTTACTACAATGCACTTTTAAACATACATTGTATTTTTTTTATCATTCTCTGTAGTACACTCAGACACACACACCAAACAGAGACACACTTACTCACATGAGGGTGTGTCCATCACATGGCCTACATAGACATGGGCATTTGAACTGCACTCCTGATGAAATAAATATTGGCAAAACCAAATGTCATCTTCTCTTCATGCCAAGAAAGCCAACAACATCGGGGGATCCCTGGTATCTTACCCACTCTTCTCACTGAGAGACTGATAGTCAAGCACCCCTGAGTGATAGTCACCAGGCAGCTACAGGGAGGGACACAACACGATGGCACAGGTGGCTCCTCCTGGAGGGCTTCAGGCTGTCCAGGGACACAGTCCAATCAAGCCAGAGCAAAGTATGACCTTGAGCCTTGAGGTTGGCTGTGGCCAGGTGGAGGAATGGCGCCTTTTCCTGGAGCGGGGAGTCTAAGAGGTTGCAGGAGGGGTCCCATGGTGAGGAGCGACCTTGTGCCTGGATGTGGGTGGTGCTCTTTTATCTTCTGCATGATTTTCCCCTGTCCCTGGGGATCTGTGCCACTCACTGCCATGGTCCATATGTGGTTTGAGCCGTCCCCTGAAGGTTGGTGTGTTGGGGCTTGGTCCCTAGCCTGCAATGTGGGAGCCCATGGCTCCCACATAAAGGGGTGTGGTTGGGGTTCTCCCATTAAAGGGAGCCCTGGTCTCCCAATTGAGCTCCCTCTCCAGGGTGAGCTGTTATGGTGCCTGGGCCTGGCCTGGTCTGCCTCTCCTTCCACAGCGTTCCTGCCTTTGCCATGGGACCCTCATGAGAGCCTGCACCATGCTGTTTGGACTTTTAGGCTCCAAAACCAGGAGATAAATAAGTCACTTTTGTATTTCAGGTCAACTAGCCTCAGGGATTTCCTTACAGTGATAAGAAACAGATTAATGTGGCTGGTGTTTCTGGAAGGTGTTTCCTAGTGTCCCCAGTCACACAGGCTCTTAGGAAACTGTTTACCCCCACCAGGAGGCCTGCGGTGGCTTTGGGGCTGCCTGTGAACAGAACGCATGTGGCTGAGACCATCACAGGAACTTCCTGGGCGCTTTCTATGGGCTCAGGGGTTGCGAGTCTGGCACACACAGAGGAGTCGCACCCTCCAGAGGCAGTGGTACTGGGGGACCACAGGAGACAGCGGATGGAGAGGGACGTTGGGGCCACTGGAGCCAGCGCTGGCTGCATGCACCTCCTCAGCCAGGCACTTCTTGGAGGGAGGAGCCCTCTGGTCCCCCCAGCCCAGACTTTGGGCTCTCTGGCTGTTGCCAAAGGGGAAGAGATGCAGGGCTGAGCCCTGCCCAAGTGCACATTCAGCAACCGCGCAGACCTTACCATCGGCTTAACCCACCAAGAGGTTCTTTTTGGCACAGGGTCTCCCTGTGCAGCTCAGGCTGTTCTTGATCCTGCTGCATAGTCCAGGCTGGGTTTGAACTTGTAATGCTCCTGCCTCAGCCTCCCAGGTGCTGGGATCACAGGTGTGGTCTGCTGTGCCTGGCCAGCCCCTCAATCATGCTGTGATTTGCTACTCAGCAGTAGACAACAAGGGCACCTGTTCCGGGGCATGTTCAGTCTCTTATCCTTGAGGACTGAGACGAACCTTGCAAAGTCTGGTTACTCGGGGAGGACTTAGTCCCACTGCAAAGTCTTCCTGTGTGAACTTTTGGAAATGTGTCCTGGAAACACTGAAGCTCCTCACACACATGTGGCCTTCTGTAAATATGGTCCCACATGTCACCTATTGTCCTTCTGCCGCAAGTGTGACTGCAGGGTCACACTTCCTGGGTCTGGAAATTCTAAGGAAGTGACTGGTGACAGTCCTTGGCATAGCCAGGATTATCCTTGAATCCTGAAGGTCGCTCTGGGAGGCAGGCTGAGCTCCCTCAAAAAGAGGGGACATCCCCTTGCAGTGAGGGCCACCTAGGACCAGGAGCCCCATGCCACCTGCTCCACGATGGGCCGATCACATGAATGCAGACAGCGCTGTTGTCACCCCCAGGGAGGTCAGAAGGCACCAGCAGGGCCCTTAGTTCAGATAATGCTACAAAGAGCTCTGCTCATAAGGGACCAGCGTTCTCTTGAGGCACAGTGACTGGATTACTAAGAAAATGAAACAAGACAGACATCAGCGGCCGGGCCAAGTCGTATTTCTAGAGTCAGCAGAGTGAAGGTCACTCGGTCCCTGGGCTGTGGCCATCTCTTTGTTTGCAGCCTGCATGGTACAGGTCCTGGGAGACAGGCAGCGCATAGGGCCTGGGTTCAAGGAGGAGGGAAGCCGCTGTCCCTGAAGCCCCAGGACAAGGAGGTCGCAGTTGCGCCCACACCGACTTTGTCCACTTTCTCTCTCTTAGTCCAAGGTTGGTGTCCAGGTCAGAGGTGGGTGACCACTCAACAAGGTGGGTGAAGCGTGGTTTACAATGCCTGGCTCCCCGGAAAGGGCTGGTACAGAGCTCCCTCAAAGAAACACGGATCCAGTGTTCAGAACTTTGTAGGTGCAAAGGAGGCTCCAGGGCACAGACTCCGAATGTGAGTGCCAAGACCATGTCAGCCTCAGGGTTGCAGGACTCAGTGCACATGTGTGTGCACCTTTGTGTGTGTGTGTGTGTGTGTGTGTATGAGGAGACATGCACCTGCCCAAGACGTACCTGTGACTTGCGGCAAGGTGGACAGCTGTCCTTTCCTCCTGGAGCAATGTCTCCCACCCCATGTCACCCGGGGCTCCTGGAGTATTCCTGTGCAGACTTGGCAGTGCCTCCTGGGCTGGCAGGGCAGATTGGCCAGCGACTGGCCTGGGAGCTGTGCAGGATGGTGAGCCTCCTTGGGGGTCACGGCTGACTACCGTGGCATGTAAGCTACTTTACATGCTTTCAATTATAATGCATTTAAGGGTTTCACAACTGATATCCTTTTCCCTCCTCTTGCATTCTGATAAGCTTTCCTACATGGAAGCAAAAAGCAAAAAACAGCATTACTGTTCACTTCAGATCCTTACTGTATCTCATTGCCTGCAACTCTTACTGATGTTTCACCGCTGCTTATGTGAATCTAGGGTGATTATAGAGTTGTAAATCCCTGAATATTTTGGCAGAGTATTTGTGGAAACCCTGTACAATATTTGTGTTAGTTTAATAAAATATGCATATACTCAATAATTTCACTTTTATTATCCACACCAGTGAAATATCTGTCTCTCTATACAGGAAGCACATGAAAGGAAGTACATTACAATAACATCTAGGATGACCCAAATTCAGAAAGAACCTGAATATTTATCAAAGGGAGCAGGGAAAAATAAACTAAGATTCAGCCCTGCAAGGGAACCCTCAGCTGTGGGTAAGAAGGATGCGCAGCCTGTAGCTTAGGACTGGAAACCATCCCAAGATACACTGTTGCAATTCTAGAGGACCTACTCAGCATGACAAGGTTTATGAAAGAAAAGAACTTGTACAAAGTACAAGCTGGCTACATGTTTCTAATGGTGCAGTCACAGAAATAGCCTGGAAGGTGAAGTCCATATGTCCCTGTGGGTCCTCTAGGAAGGGCAGGAGTCAAAGGCACTCTCAACCCCTAAGCTTATAGATTTTTTTTTTAGATGATGAAACATTACTTAGGCTTTATATGTGCGTAGGTTGAATATCCTGTGTCTGAAGTGCTGAGACCAGAAGTGTATTGGATTTTGGATTTTAAAAAAGATTTTAGAGTATTCACAGTGAGATTTCTTGGAGGTGGGATTGAAGTCTACACATGGATTCCTTTGTGTATCACATGCGCAGTGGATCCAGAGACTCCCTTCAGCTGTGAGCTATTCATTGAGGTCAAGGATGAGGTTTTTCACCTGTGCAACATGTCTGAGTTTGGACCTTTTCAGACCTGGGGTTTCTAATCTGGAGATGCTCACCCTGTGGTTTTGAAATACTGCCACGATTGGGGCAAGTAGATGAATGTGAATCTCACCCAACCTGGGTCAGAGTGAAGTCAAAATCAGGATGAGTCAGGCGGCAGGGACAGCACCATTCACAGGGCAGCACCCCTGCCCTCTGCTTCCTGCTCAGGCTGCAACAGGTCTGGGGTGACCTGAGAGAGATCAAGCTTGGCTGCCATCCCCAGGCCCCTACTGCTTCTACGAACCTGGGGAACCACTTGAGTTTTTGGTGTCTTAGTGCCCTGTCTGAGGATTATTGCATTCATGTGGCTGAACTCCCACCGTGGGTCCTGGGACAGAGGAGCTGCAAAGCAGACATTGTCTTCCTCTACTGGTAGCTGAGGCTCTGGTGGGCCTTGCACTCACATGAAGCCAGCAGTCAGGTCTGTGTAACCGCAAGACCCCAACGCTCCACGGTTCTTCATCCTGGTCCTCCATAACCAGATTCTTGAGAGGGTTTGAAAGGTGCCAGGTGCAACACCTCATACAACCAGGGAAACTGAGGCAGAGAGAGGAGTCATGTAGCTGGTCCTATCAGGAAGTTGGCGGCAGAGCTGCCTCCAGATTTTCCTCCTCCCAACCGTGCACAGTTTCTCCATGGACCCTGCCTTCACTGGACTCACCTCTGGGGACCCTACCTCCCCAAACACTATCCCCACAGAGCCTACCTTCGCTGATATCCCCTCCATGGACCAAGCCCTCTGGACCCACTTCCACAGAAATCAACCCCGTGGACTGTGTGTCTCAGGACTCTGCCTCCAGTACCCTGCCCCCGTAGCCTTGTCTCCAAGGATACCATCTCCATGGACCCCACCTCCATTCCACCACCACCCCCGCGGATTGAACCCATGGCCTTGGACATGCTAGGCAAGGCTTCTTACACTCCCAGCCTGTCTTCAAAATGTTAAGATGGGATCTTGCTAAATTGCCTAGACTAGCCTGGAATTCAGTCTCTTCTTGCTTCAGTCCCCGAGGAGCTGGGGTGATAGGCCTGCACCCTTGGGGCCTGGCTAATGTGTCTGGCCCCTGCTGTACCATCACACAGGCAGACAGTATCTGCCTGAAACCCAAGGGTGGGGGCAGGCCACACCTCACTGTGTAAGCACACGCCATGACAGACCTTATGAAGCATTTCTCAGCGAGTGTCCCACTGGTACGCAACACAGGTCTATTCCTGCGGCTCACCCGTGTTTTCTATTTTACTACATTGTCAATTTTGGCCTTGGTAAAGGAGCTGGGCCTGGCTATGCGGGCTTTGGGCTTGGCCTTGCTTGGTGTGGCTGCCCAGAGCAGGCACTGCAGAAGGTCCTCGGGGAGTGAGACAGCCGACCCTTCCCAGCAGGCAGCTGCCCTCTCCAGGGGAGCAACCCTGCCTCCTTCAATATTAACCCTCAAAAAAAAAAAAAAATCTTAATACTTTCTCAGTAGATCATGAAGCAGTTTATTTAATATTATTTAGATAACAAGTCCACACATGAATAGGATTCGAATGTCAGTT
This sequence comes from Dinomys branickii, assembly GCA_004027595.1. Classification (NCBI taxonomy): domain Eukaryota; kingdom Metazoa; phylum Chordata; class Mammalia; order Rodentia; family Dinomyidae; genus Dinomys; species Dinomys branickii. Next base: position 101,419 of record PVLD010000108.1, on the reverse strand, counting down.
GTCTTAGGGGAAAAAAGATTTATTGGTTGGTAAATATTGAGAAAGAAAAGCTGGTAAAGAACAGCTTCAGCTGTGGCTTCTGCCGGGAGCGGGAGAACAGGCCTGTGTTGTATTTTGGGGCCCTGGGAAGGCAAAAAATTGTGAATGTCTTTCTTTGTTAGTGGGGTGAAAGTGAGGCCCTCTACAAATAATTTCTTATTTCTGTTCGCATAGATTTGAAATGATGGGGCTTCCCTACCTTGTTAAGTATTAAAGCGGTCTTGTTTAGGGAGAAGCACTTAAATAATGAAGTTTATGTATCTTGTTTTCAGACATCAATATCTGGCCTCGAGTGGCACAAAGGGATAAAGGAATGTGGCGACTGCGCGCGCGCTTGGGCGATTCTCCTTCCAGCCGCGGCTGCACGGGAACACACAATTGTTGTGACTTTTGTGGGAGAGAAGACGGCTGGTTGGGCACGTGATGGTGGGAAATTATATCTTCTTCTTCGAGTCCTTCTGTTTCCGAATATTTAATACCACTGTTCTCTTCTCTCTTGAGTAAAGAATCTCTTTTCTGCAATCACTAGGGCAACAAGAGAAAGGATTCAGATACACACAGGTCCGGGGCTGCTGGCTGCAGCTGGTGTGGGCAAAGACTGCCACCTCGTGGTCAGTATGATGCCCTGCACACCCTGACTGTCCAGGCCATAGAAGCTTTGGCCAGTGGACAAAATGAGGCTGCAGGTGAATTTGTACAGGAGGGTTGGACCCTAGACAGTAGCTGAGCACCCTCTGAGCAAGCTCCGGGGTAGAACACGGGAGAGGAATCCCACTGGGAGAATAAAGAAGTGTGTATGTATCTGCGGTGTGCTTCCCGGGAGCCTGACAGACTGGTGGGTAAAAAGCTGGGACTAAGAGGCAGGGACGTAAGTTGGTGCCAGAGGCCAGCAAATGTCAGTCTATATGGGCAGAAACACCCAGAAACAACCTGTGTTTCTTCAACAAGGCATCTGGTTGACCCTGTAGGCAAAGCCAGCCCTTTGCAGCAGGATCCATGGATCCAGGATGTATTTCTTCTCTCAAAATTAAAGAAATCTGGTTGTAAAAATGTTACACATGCTATAAAAAGATAGTCAAACAGTATAGAAAAACACAAGAAAATAAAAGATTGGGAGCTCTGACCCTAGTTACCAAGTATCAACTTGTAGCTGGCCACCATTTGGACATCTTGGCGTGGACCCATCTGAGTAGAGAATAAAGATGCACCTTGACATCAGTGGGTAAAAATACACCTTAACGTCAGTGCCCCTGGGCCTTGCACTTCATTCTGTACTCTGCTTTTCCATTTAGTGCTCTGACAGAGACAACTTCGCAGGTCACTAAGGCTGGGTTGGCGTCGTGGAGTTTTACTGATTGCACGGTGATAGCTGATGGTAGGTGATAGCTGATGGTAGGTGCTATTGATTTGAATCCTGCTGTGCACCAAGTATAGCACCCCGTGTTTTCCATAATAACCTTACACAATCTCACCTCCCTCCTTCTCTTTCTTTCTCCGCTTCCTCCTTTCTCGTCTCTCTTTTTTCCTTCCCCTTTTCCTCTTCCATCCGCCTTACTCCTCCACCTTCTTTGTGGCTAATTTCTAAAGACAAAACATCAGGTCTCACTAAATTTCACAAAAAATGAACGAATCTCTGGGACAATTCAGAATTCTCAGCTGTTTTCACTGCCTCGATTTTTACTGACCTTCTTCTGACCTTCCCTGTGTCTTTTCTGGAGCATTTTGAGTTTGGGGACAGTGATAGAACATGTCTCATAGAGCTCCTTGGCTCAGAGCAGCTCAGATAAGACTCTATGTTCCTGGGCAAAGCATGTGACATCCTTCAGCCTCAGCTTTCATAACATGGGGTGAGAATGTGGCTGGCCCTCATGTACTTAAGTTGTATAAGCAAAAAAGAGACGTAAGATAGGAAGACAGATGCTTCCAGGAAAAGTTTGCCTGTTGAGCTTTCTGTATTTTTCTTCTGCATCCCACCCAGATAACAAGGCGTGGGTGGTTTTGAAAGGGAAAAATCGCGATGCAGTAGAGAAAGGGGGAGAAGACCAGACAGCACCAGAGACAGGGATAGCGGAGAGGTGACTGGCAAAGAAAGGGAACCCAAGGAACTGCCTTCCAGCTATGCACCCAAACTGGGCAGTGAAGAGCGAGGTCCATGTTGGCTCATGTCAGACGGCTGCCAGGCCAGAGCGCAGGGAGCCGTGGTCCCTGAGGAAGGCGGCCCTGACAGTCTCAGGTCACAGAACCAGCAGCAAGGGGACCGCTGCACAGCCACTCTGCCCTGCTGGCTACCAGGCCCTGTCCTCCTGCCTGAGAGGGAGACAGACAGCAGGACCTGCCCTAGAAGGCTCCGTGGATCTGCAGCTGAGACCAGATAAGTAAGGAGGAATAGAAAACAATAAAAACTGAAAAACTATTTTTGCAAAATAAGTATTCTGTAAAATATTTCTATCTGATGATCACATACGTGATTACTTGTGATGTATTTTATTCTTAATTTATTAAGCATTACAATAAAGTACACATCAAAAACGGTTGAAATGAACTATACTCCTGCTTCCATTAACTTACCTGCCCAACAGGTAATTGCTATCATAGATTTTATGAAAATTTAAAATTTCCCCTTCTCTTTTTTCTTTTTCTGAAGTTTTCACCTACTTTTTTTTTTTTTTTTTGATGATGGTGGTACCCAGGCTGCATCTCCAGTTCCCCAGCCCTTTTTATTTATTTATTCATTTATTTATTTGGGTACCAGGGATCGAACTCAGGAACCTGTGCTTGCCAGGCAGGTACTTATGCTGCTGAGCTATATCCTCGGCCCAGCTCTTTTTATTTTAAAGCAAGGTCTCACTGAGTTGCCCAGGCTGGACTCAAACTAGTGATCCTCCTGCCTCATGGGCATGGGCCACCATGCCTAGCTCCTCCTACAGTTTTGTTTTGAAAAATTTTAAACTAATAGAAGAGCAGCAAAATAGTACAGTAAAATGCTTCTACTCTCATCTAGACTCACCAGTTAACATTTTAGTTCCTTTGTATTTCTTATCTGTCTTCGATCCTCCTATCGTCTGTCATGTACCTAGAGTCCACCCTCTTTTCCACCCGTCTTCCTATCCCTGCTCCTCCCCTCTCTCTTTCTCTCTTAGTGTATAAACGCAAGTCTCTTTGGCTCTGGGTCCCTGAGCTGGAGGCGAGGTCGGGGGTGGCATCTGATGACGTCTGCTGTGTCATCTCAGGCGGAAGGGCAGACAGTGGGAGCAAGAGGGGAAATGCTGCGTAACAAACTGGCTCCCATGCCGATGACCCCGACCCATCCCACACACGCCCAGCACTGGCGGGAACTACCTCGTCCCAGGCCCACTTGTCAGCGTGGCTGTGTCGAGATGGAGCTCCCAACACAGGGACTTGGGGATCTACTCCAGCCAGACCATGACCTACCGTTTACTGCATCACACCTTGGTACCGTCTCTGTGGAATCCCCCTGTGGCGCAGTGACACATGCACACCCTGCACTGTAAGACTGCAGACTTTGCCTACAATGGAACCAGGAAATGGGTGCAGGGCCATGGGTGTGACACTGTTCTCTAACCTGTAGTCTACACTCAGTCTCCCCACTGTCCAGTGCAGCAGTAGAGTGGCTCCCCTCTTTGCTTGCTCTAGATCCAGCCCAGGACCCTACAGGTTGTCTCTTTGTCCCATCTCACTAGTCTTCCTGTCCAGGTGGCTCTTCAACATTTTGCTCCTGGGGCCACCTACAATTTTGAAAAATCCAAGCCTGATGTTATCAGGATGTGCCTCATTTGGACTCGTCTGATGTTTCCTGGTGAGTAGATTCCAATGAAGCCCCTTGAACTGCTTTGGATGGAGTGCAGTCTGCTTTCCATTTGCTTTGACACTGGGACTCTGTGGCGCAGGGGAAGAGTGAGTGTGGCCCAGTCCACCAGCACAGGGTGAGTGAGTCCTGTGGGTGAGGCTGGAGGCTGCCAGGTTCTGCCCAGCACCACCGCTGAGTGGCCAGGCCCAGAGTGCGCTGCAGTGATGTCAGTGAAGTCTGTACCCCCTGTGCTGCATGAGGGCTGGGGGTGGGGAGCATACATAGGAACCTTGGGGTGAGCCCTGGATACCACAAGGGCCCCAGGGCTGGCAGGCAGAGGCCAGCACCATGGAAAGGCCCCAGAGGCCCAGGAGGCTAGAGGCAGCTTGCTGCAGGGGCGTGACAGTGCCTACAGCCTTTCTCCTCCTCGTTGAGAATCTTGCTCTGCAGGAGCCAGGCCCAGTCAGGGTGGGCAGCAGTCACCTGGGAGGACCCCAGCCCAAGTGCCACCTGGAGCTGCCAGACAGCCAGACCCTGGCTCGATGGCTCCCAGAGGAGCATGGGCTCCCGACTGTTGGCCCGACAGTGTAAGCTGTATCATGTAGGATTTCCCATACATTTCCTTCCCCTCTAAAAGGTGCACCAGAGTCCCCGCTTTCTGGGCTTGGGGAAGTGGGGAGGAGACCAAAGCGCCACCTGGACTTCTTGTGTCCCGGCATCCAGCGTCTGAGTGCTCCAGGCCATCGGCATCCACAAGGGTCGCTCCAGAGCCCTGTGGTGACTACAGTCTACTAATTCGTAACTCCACCCATCCTGCTTCCTGGGGATGAGGCTGGAGAAGACGGCTCCACCCTGACCAGGCAGCCAAGGTCTGCTGAGAGCTTCCTGGGAGCGCAGAAGCACCAGAAGGGCAGAGACCAGAGCTAGGCCACCCCTAGCCGTGCCACCTCTTCCTGCTGTGGTTTGGAGCCAAACGGTGGGGACGATGATGTTGACGGAGCTGCAGAGGAGCAGCTTTTGGGGACCCCACGGGGGTGTCGTGGATCCCAGACTCTCAGGACAACAGCAGTGCTGAGCCGGGGACAGAGCCCTTGAGAAGCTGAGTCAGAGTCCAAGGAGCTCGCAGACTTGGACAGGGACGGAGATGCTATTTCACTTCCATGAACGCCCGGCCAGCTCCCTGCAGGGATTCGGTCCCCACGGCCGCTGTGGCTCCAGTACTACATGGGAATTGGCTACGTTTGCTGCGCTGTCAGCGCTGGCCGCGCATCCTGCTAGACAGCACCCTCTGGCCCCTGCTGTTTAGCTTTTTGAGCTTTCAGTCGTCCTCGGTCAATCTCTGTCCAAAAACATGAAATAGAAAATTTTGGAAATAAGCGGTTCCTAAGTTTCACATTGCACCTTGTTCTGTTTAGCCTGATGGACTTCCTTGCCAGCCTGCCCTGGCCCACTTGGAATATGAATCCTCTATCTATTGGTCATTCAGTGACCATCTCTGTTATCAGAGCAGCTATGGCAATAACAGGTGCTTGTGTTTAAGTGACTCTTACTTTGATGATGCCCCAAAGGCAAAAGCAGTGGTACAAAGAAGGCTCCAGGGCACTCGGCTTTGGCCCTGCATAAAAAGCCCAGGGCGAGTAGGAAAACGTGTGTTATGCAGGGCTCAGTGTGATCCTAAGTCCTGGGCATCCACTGAGGGATTGGATCGCATGCTCCGGGCTGCACCCGTAATTATCTCACCTCACACTAACTCCTTGAAGTCACTGTCCGCACCACCCTGCAGAAAGGATGTGGGACACAGAGAGGTTGTGAGGTGCTCCAGAATCTCCTCACGTAGGAATGGGGTTGGTGTCACGTGCTGTCCTTGCGCACTGTAGCTCTGGTTCCTCCCACTATGTGCCAGGCCCAGGTCCTGGCTCCCGTGGGCAGGGGGAGTCTGGTTCCGTGTCCCAGGCCTCCAGGCAGCATGCAACTTGCTGTGCCAGGAGAGGGAAACAGGAGGGACCCACGATAGCTCCAGAACTGGGAGGTTCCACTTCCGCTGTCCAGGAACTGGGTGGCCACAGTGCTGGGGATCAGAACTGTCCAGAGGAAAGTGGGAGAGGGGCCTTGAGGACAATGCAAGGCTGTGGAAGGTGGGGACATCCAGAGGGCCTGGACACCTGGAGGACATCAAGACACCCAAAGGTCTGTCCTTGGGCACTACCCCTGGTCTCAGCCGCCCTAGGAGCACCTGAGCTGCTGCAGCTGGCCAACTGGGGGGTGGAAGAGTCACCGTCCACCCTTAGGGTGGGGAGAAATCCTACAGTGCTATGTACATTGGCCTGGTTTGCTGTGATTTAATAACTTTTTGTTTTAAGCTGCTACCTTTTGGGAAGTCTGTCACGCAGCAATAGATAGGGCTGATAGGTCATTTTTCACTGAAAGTTAGCTCCTTGTGGCAAGTGGCAAAATGGAGTTTTTCAAAATTGGGACAACCTGGCTGTGTTCCTCCTGGAGTGGTGGTGGATCCAGGGTGGAAACAGGAAAGGCCAACGTTTGGGGAAACTGCGTCCTCTCCGCCCTGCCACCCGTTCTGCCTGGTCCTGGGCACTGAGCCAGAGAGTCAGTACCAGCCTCCACTGTGGGAGGTGGGGAAGCAGCTCACCTTCTGCATGGGGAATCCTGTGTTTTCCAACATGAGAACCTCAGTGATGTCCTTGTACAGAGGCAATAGGAAGGGGAAAGATCGGCTGCGGATGTCATAGAGAGATGGACGAGGCTTCTGCTCTGCCCAGGGACACAGGATCGAGCCTCAGGGACAGAGCTGCTGAGATAGGGCACTCAGGAAGGTGGGCCTGTGGCAGGGCTGTCTCAGGATGAGGGAGCACCCTGCTTCTCTGTGTTTTGGGGAGATGATTCAGCTCCATCCCGCTGTTGTGAGCAGGGGGCCTGGTTCCAGCTCCCAGGCCACCTCTGCCGAGATGGGAAGATACAGCTGGCTGTGTCCACCTTGGGCTTCTCCTGGGACCATCAGCCACTGATGAAGCCCTGGGAGCCCAGGAAGGCCCTCTCCTAGGAGGGCTGCTCCTCTTGTCCCCTCCAGGAGCTGACAGGTGGTGGTCATGGGGGACAGAGGTGCCCAAGGGAGCATGCAGCCTGCACATTCAGAGAAACTCTGTGCTTGGAGCGGGTGTGAAGCAGGCACTGCCTCAGACAATGCCATTTCTGCAGGTCCTTTGTTACCTTTAGCTTTGTCACTGTGAGCTGGCTGCATGCTCTGAACAGGCTGCTGTCTGCTGTGTGGCTCTTGCCCTGGGTGGAGCTGGAATCCTGTGGGCAGGTCTCCAAGCTCAGAGACAGACCAGTGAGCTCGAACTGTGTGGGCCTGTGGAGGTGGGGAGGAGGACAGGAACATGGCTAGCAGCCAGGACTGGCATGAGGCTGGGCTGCTCAGAAGACACAGTGAGGAGAGTCCCAGGAGAGGCAGCAGCCTAATTCAGTGGGAAGGTGCCAAGAGGCTGGAGCCAGCATTGCAGGGCCAGTGTGATGGGCAGTGATGGGTCCAGCAGAGGATGGGACACTTTGGGCCACCACAGGCTGCCAATGGGGGCCAGGCATTGGTGGTGTTTGCTGTGGGTCCTGTAACAATGACTGCAGTGTGGAAACCTCAATGCCACGCTGGCCAGCCCCATGGGTTCCGTCACACGTTCCTGCCCAGGACGCATCTCGTTCCTGCACAGCTTTCCAGATTAAACTCTTTGTTAGCCAAGGTGGCCTCACAGAACTGTGTCATAGGCTCTCAGGGCCGCAGACCTGAGTACTTGTCTTGGTGGGACTTGGTGAATTTCGGCCTGCTCTGGAGATCTTCCCTGACATGATCTACACAGACATGCTCTGGGCAGGGCCCCACTGAGCTGAAAGATACTCTATCATTAAAGAATAATGTCTTTCACATGCCTCCCCACACGTGTCACATGAGAAGTAGGCTTTTCAATGACAGGATGCACAGGGCTGTGTACAGTTTATGGTGGAAAGAAAGAAGTCGTAAAACAGTTTTCAGTCTGTATTACATTCTACTTTGCTTGGAAAAATGCTAGAGGTGACATAAGCAATGTGCTTCTGATGACCTGAGCAATGTGCTTCTTTACAGTGTGCAGCCTTTGTTCCCCCTAAGACACCTCTGGTCCCTTCCAAAGGTAGCAGCTGTCGCCATTTCAGAGCCCCACCAATGTGTGTGTTGTGGTGGTTTGAGCAGAGTATGGACAGAAGCTCACCTCACTGTCTGTTGCATCCTCTGCAAGGAAGAGCAGGGCAGAGTGAGGGGCTGAATTTTGGGTCTGAGGACAAAGCAGGGACAGAGAGCCCCGAGCATGGACCAGCACACCCCACGCAGTGGACAGGTTGTCTGCCTGGACATTGGCTGCTTCACCCCTTCTCTTCTGGCAGCTCTTTCTCCTCTGCCCCAGCCGGTTCAGAAACCAGGAGGTTGAGAAGCAGGCGGCGTGGGAAATGGACTGATGCTGTGAATAGCTGGTGGGTCCTGTTCTTTCTCTGGGTGTTGTCCACAAAATGGTTAAAAAGCCAGAAACTCCAACTTCTCAACACTGAGTTGGATCCCAGTGCCCCACCTTAGCTGTGAGACCTTGTTCCCTGTGCCTCAGTTTCCTCACCTCTGGAGGAGGGTACACGACAGTCCTGACTTGGGGGTTGTCAAGGACCTCAGATGAGGGAAGGTTCCCACATGTTCAGCCCTGCGCTGGGGACTGGTGACAGTCACTTGTTGGTGCTGACCCGGATCCCCGGGGCTCTCTGCTTGGCAATATCTTTTATTAACCTTCTTGCAATGGGCAGGAAATATTCATAAAAGCATATTTCTTTCTTTTTTTATTTTAAAGATAAAAGGACCAAAACATATTAACAAACATGCAGACATAAATAAAACATAAAAACAGTAACAGCAATGCAGAATTTCAGACAAGGTGATAAGAAATTAACAATAGTTGTTGTATTACATATTGTTGTCTTCAAATTGGTCACTCAGGTAAACAAACATGGCATGTAGGATTGATCAGACAAACATTTACTGTTCCTTTCAATAAAGCAATAGAATTTAGTAATACAATTATCTTAGCTATCTTGCATGTATATATAAATTCATATTTCTCCCCTTCTTTCTTTTCCCTTTTCCCTCATCCCAGTCATTCTTTCCTTTTGAGCAGTTTCTTTCCTTTTCACCATATATATTGTATCTTTTAGATTTTATTTACTCTTTCAGGTTCTTACACTAGCGAGACAATACCATGTTTACACATGTGAGTCTGATACTTTCATAAAAGAACATGCAATACTTATAAACTCTGTCTGACAGACCTCCTTATATAGGCCTTTCCTCCAAGAGACTGGCTTTCTGGATCTCATAAGTTGCTTTTCCCTTTTTAAAATTCTGCTTTTCAAGAACTCACAGACAACCAAGAATCAGTGCATGCAGGTTCCCAAGTCTTGGTTAATGCGTCATACTGGAACACTAAAAACCACACTGACCAAGCTGTAGTGTCTGAGATTTCCAGCTAATGTCTGATAATCACCACTTTCTTGCACCAAATCACTATGAACTAGACAGGAAGAAAAATGCATTTCAAAAGTCAAAATAGTTCCACTAAGATGGCGTCACATGATGAAAGTCACATTGAGATGTTTCTGATAGGCGATGCTATCAAACCCATGTTTATTTTTCCCCATGTGGTGCTTTCTCTCATACTCTTGTGTGGCCCTGAGGAGACTGTGTGAACCTTGGACACAGAAAGAGTCCCAGTCCTGTCTGGCCCTAAAACTCTGAGACTCCTCGTTCTCTTCTTTCTCCTCCCCCTCTCCAGCCCAACTTTGTCCTGACCTGGAAACCTCTGGCATTAAACCTGTCATGTGGTGCTATGTGTTTTATCCTGTCAGCACTTTTGTGTGCGCGTGAGCCAAACCAGTCCCTGGTCTCACGCGAGCGTGCAAAGACAAGTCTGCTGCCAGCGCTTGAGGGGAGTGCGGTGGACAGGCTCGAATTTCGCTTCCTCTGTGTGACTGCAGAAGGCTCCTGTCAGTCAGCAAGCGGGCTGAGGAGGAGGTAGACAGCTGTCCTGGTGGTGAGACACTTTGAGAGGGGGAGGGCGTGGTGTCACAAGGGCAGCCATGCGCCACAAGGGGATTGGCATTGCGCCCCCCCGCCACCCCCCCCCGGGAGTGCTATAAACTCAGTATCCTTGGCTTTGTGTTCAACCTACCCCGAGCTGACTGAAAATACTAGGAAAGAGCATCTGTACTGGCCGTGCTCCACGCACGTATTGAACAGGCACGGAATTCTTTCTCATCATTATTTGCTTATGATAGAGCACAGCAATTATCTGCATAACGTGTGCCTTGCATTAAGTATTATAAGTAACCTGCAGAAGACGTAAAGTAAGTGGGAAAATATAGATGGATTCTACACAAATACTACTCCAGCTTGGGCACTTGGGTAGATTTTGGTATTTGCGAGAGTCCTGGAACCAGGCTCATGAACACTCAGGCATGGCTGTGCATTCTCACAGGTGCTTGGACTTCGGTATGTATATTTCTTGTAGTTACCTGGACACCTGGATATATATTTCCTATAGGTTCCTAGATGTCTGGATATATATTTCCCAGAGGTGTCTGGATGACATCTGTATATATTCTCCCATAGGTGTCCAGACATCTGGACATATATTTCTATAGATGCCTGGACTTCTGGATATATACAGTACTTCTAGGTGCCTGATACAGGGCTTCCACTTGGGTTATCTGCGAGCACAGGAGATATTCACCGGTTGTGAGCTGCTCTGTTCTGCTCTCCCTGGGCTGCTGTTTGGAGGCTCACCATGGTCCCATTTAGAGTCCACGGTGCTGGGAGGAACATTGTCTCATCCCTCTTTCTCACACTTTCTAGAGACAGCTGTCACTTCCTGCCTCACAAACTCATCCCCGCACAGGTTCTCATACTTAGACCAGGCCCACATCACTCCCTCCTCAGATTATGGTAGTGATCTTGTCTCCCATGTCTTTTTCCTGTGCAGTTTTTCTAACTCATTCTTCCTCCTGGAATTGTAATCTCCTTCGTAAAGCAAAACTTGGAATGAGTCACTATAGAGTTGGTCACCCTTAATGGGCATCTGTGGCCTCAGGGTAACATCCCAGCCCCTTAGCAGGGCTCCTGAGGCCCTGCAGTGGCTACCCAGCCTTGCCTACTACCCTGCTGCAATTTCTGTTACAGCAGTCCAGGCTGCAGTCCTTGGCATGTGGTACTTCCTCTTCCTGTCCCATAACTGTTTCACCTCATTCTATGATGAACTCCCACTGCCGAACACTTGGTTGTATAGCACTATGGCCCCTGCCCACCCCAAGTTTGGCACATACACCCAGTATGATATGGAGCTCATTATCTCTCACATGGTCCTTCTGTGTGTCGTTGTGCTGGTATTAGTATCGGTTGACCTCCTAACAGACTAAGCTCTGAGTACAGACTGCTATATGCTTTTGATTCCTCAGTGCTCAGCCCCCAGTAGCTGTTTCATCGCGGATATCATCTGTTTTGTTTGCTGTTGCATCCTCGTCCTGCCTGGCATTAAGTAGGCATGTCACTGTACTTATTGAATGAACAAGTGAGTGCACAAGGGTGTGAGTGAGTGAGGTCTGGTACATCTTTAGAGCTCTAACTTCAGCAAAGATGTTTCCCGAGCCCATTTGTTCTTTCCTAGCTCTGTTTTTTCCCCAGAGTGATGAAAAACTACAAGAGCATTATCAGAAGAAACTGAAGAAAACCCAAATAAGCAGAAAGACGTTTTGTGTTTATGGATTGGATGGCTTAGCATCGCTAAGACGACAGTACTGCCCAAAGCAATATCTGGATTCACTGCAATTCTTAGCGGTGATTTTTTTTGAGGCGGGGGGAATGATAAGTCCTAAAATTCATAGGTGATTGCAAATATTGCAGAATATTCAAAACAACCTTGAAAAATGATAAAGTTAGATGTCTCACGTGTCTTGATTGCAAAACTTGCTACAAAGGTACAGCAACCAAAACAAGGCACAGTGTAGTACTGGCATAATGTAGGCATAGAGACCACTGGCGTAAATTGAGAGCCCAGAACGAAACCCTCCCATGGACTAAGAGTGCCAGGACCGCTCAGTCTGCCTGCAGCTAATGTGCTGTGGGGCTGAACACCCATATGCGGAAGAATGAGACTGGCTCTTACTTCACACCAGACACAACAATTAACTAAAAAATGGAATGAATCAAAGGCCTAAAGGTAAGAGTTAAACTATAGAACTCATCTTTGAAGAGCACAAGGTAAAATTTGTATGACCTTGGATTTGGGAATGGTTTCTCAAGTACGACATCAAAAGCATAGGCAAAGAAAAGAAAATAGAAAAACTGGCTTTCATCAAAATTAAAAACTTTTCTGCATCAAAGGGCATTATCCAGTAGGCCAGGCAAATAACAGAGAACCAGGTTCCAGGAATCTCTCACCCTTCCCCTAGAAAACCAGTATGCAGGCAGAAAATTCCTGATGTGCCCGTACTGGAGCCCCGAGGACTATTCAGAGGCCTGCAAGCACAGGGGAGGGTCAGAAGGCACAACGGGGCCAGTGCTGACCAAGTCCAGCCCTCAGCGTTCAGCAGTTCCTTTCCCACCGGCCTCAGTCCCAAGACGATCACACACTTGACCCTGGAAGAAAGAGCTGCGTATGTCTTACAAGAGTCACAGCGGACCAGAAGGACTGTGCCCTCCAGATACTGGAGGGAGGGAGAGAGCCCTGTGTTCGCATTGTTGATTTCTGCTGTAATCAAGGGGTTCAGAGGTGGAGATTGGCCACTGGCCGAAGCAGCTTCCAGAAGACCTCCAAGGGCCAGTATCTATTTTTCTTTTATCTAAGTATTCTTCCTTTTCTCCTTTTGAGAGCAGGCATTTAAGGACTAGAACATTAAAAACAACTGCATACGGCGGGAATTTAGAAAGTAACAAGGCATGCCCAGAAGAGAGGCAAGGAGATGTTTAGTTTACACATCAAGCTCATCCCTGGAACAGGCACAACCTAAGACAATAAAACAGAACACAAAACAGCAAAATAGGATTTCCATACATTCATTGTTAAACAAAACTTCTTAAGGCATGCAGAGAGATAAGCAAGTCTGGCTCAAAACATGAGGGACTAGGTAGCAGACTTACTAGATATAGATTTTAAAGCTGCTATCTTAAGGACATCCATATAGATGAAAGAAGGTATAAACAAAATAGAACAATGATGTATGTACAAGATGGAAACAGCAATAAATAGAAAGCATAAAAAGCAAAACAATAAATTCTGGATCCAAAAAGTACAATAAATGAAATGAAAAATTCACTAAAGGGACTCAAAAATGTATTTGAGCGGACAGAAGAAAGAATTAGTTGAACTTGAATACAGGAGAACAGAAATTTTTTGAGGCTGAGGAAAATGAACAAAACTCAGGAGCACAACCAAACTGATCAGCATTGCATGGTGGGAGCTCCAGAGGGAAGAGACAGAGGGAGAATTATTTGGTTATCTGAATAATAAATACCGGCTGAAAATTCCCCAAATTTGGGGAAAATATGAAAAATAAACATCCCAGCTCAGTGAACTCCAAATAGGATAAGTTGGAAAAGCCCCACACCAAGACACATTATAATCACACAAAGACAGAATCTTGAAAGAATAAGGGAAAAGTGATTCACCAAGTTGAAAGGGTCCTCAACAATATTTACTGACTGACATCTCACCAGAAAACTCAGGGCAGAAAGTAGTGGGTTGATATACTCAATATGCCAACAGAAAAAAAAAATGTCTACAAAAAGCCTTATATCTGGTAAAACCATCTTTCTAGAATGAAAGAAAGGAAAGGGCACTTCTAGGTAGCTGTGCAGGACCCCCAGGATAGATCTGCTTGAAAGAAGATCCTTTGTCTCCACTTTGGCTAGCCCTGGCCCTACTTCCATGTACTGAGATGTACAGACCTGACTGGGAAAAGCTCTGCCCCCCCGCCCCCGCTAGTGGCTTTAAGCAATGCAAATGGATCTAGTGGAGGTGCTGATGTGACAGATCAGTGATGCCCCAGCTGCTAAGTGTGGGCTAGGCCGAGAGGTGCTGCGCTGTCAGAAAGAGGCTGTGACATCCCAGGGCAGGAAGGCCACACATCAAAGCTACGGCAACTGACCAAAAACACAATATACTTTCTCAAACTGTGTTATGCAGATTCCTCCAAACTCAGAGGCTGCCTGTTAGTGGAATCTGGTACCCTTTCTGCACACCTCTCTCTGCATATTATGGAGGTGCCAGTTTTGTCTCCTACCTACCCCAGCTCAGAGCATTCACATACTTCCTGCGATACTCGTAGTCGCTCAGCCTGGAGCCATTGCTTTCTTCACAAATTGATAAAATACAGGTTAGGCCCTGGGTTGTGGCCTTTGTTCCAGCTAGCCATTGTTCCCACCGGACTCAGGACCCTCTTGGCTCCCCACATCTACTACAGATATGTTTTTGTCTCTTTATTCTCACCGTGGGCTGCATTGGAAGTGGTAGACCAGGATTTACCTACTAGAATTCTGCTAACTTTTCCCTGGGATTACAAACATAAACTCCTCTGGACCACGATGAGGCCCAGATAGCGCCCTATAGTAGTGAAAAGCCTAGGGAGTTTATTATAACAATTCCTTTCCCACAGAAAATGCAGAGAGAGAGAGAGAGAGAAGCCTGCTTGCTGAAGTGAAGGACACTGGATGGTACTTTGAAGCTGTAGAATGGAACAAAGCCATCCGCTAAGTATAATTTCATATTAAGTTATAAAGGCTGAAATTACCCTAACTGCACTTTGTAACATTTCTTTGTTTTCCACATGAGCTTAGAGACTAATGCATAAAACAATTGTTAAGCTATGATTTCTGGACACAAAATTGATAAAAAGTATAATTTTGTAGTAATAATTGAAAGCAATTGTGGAAAGGGCTATTTAGGCAGAGTTCTACGTGTTATTGAAGAAAATCTGGTATAAATTTAAATGAGAGTGTTAAAACTTTGGAACAATAAATACAGTCTTTATGTTAAGCATGAGGATAGTTACCAAATATACACAAAGATAATTGGAAAGGGAGTTAAAATATTTCAATATAGAAAAAGATTGACCAAACAAATAAACAAGACAATACAGGAAGTACGGAACCAAAGGCTATAATGCATATAAAAAACAAATAGTGCAGTGGCAGGAGCAGGTCCTTTCTTTTTAGTAATAACTTTAAATGTAAATAGATTAAACTTTCCAACAAAATACAGAGACTAGAAGAACTGGTTAACAAACAAAATCTAACCATATACTGTCTGTGAGAGACTCAGATCCAAAGACACAAATACCTTCAAAGTGGAAAATGGAAAAGATGTTGCATGGGACTAGTAACCAAGCGAGAGCAGTTGTATCTCTACAAATAATAGACAAGACAGGCTTCAAGTTAGGTGGTTATGCCTGTAATTTAGCACCCAGGAGGCTTGAGGCAGGAGGATCACCATGAGCTTGAGGCCAGACTGAGCTGTGTAGTGAGTTCAAGGCCAACCCACAATACATAGTGAGACCCAAATAACATTGAGGTTTCACCTCACCCCAGAAAGAATGGCCATCATTAAGAAATAAACCAATAACAAATGCTGGTAAGGCTGTGGAGAAGTAGGAACTCTACTGCTGGTGGGAATGCAGACTAGTGAAACCACTGTGGTAATCAGTTTGGAGATTCCTTAGCAAACTAGGTGTAGTGGTCCCATTCAACCCAGCAATTCCCCTTCTGGATATTTTTCCAGAAAATCTGAAAATAGCAGATCACAGCAATATATGTGCACCCATTTTCATAGCAGCACAATTTGTAATTGCTAAATTGTGGAAGCAACCCAAATGTCCATCCACTGAGGACTGGATAAAAAAATTGTGGTACTTTTATATAATGGAATATTACTCAGCTATAAGGAAAGATAAACTGGAGACTTTTATAAGTAAATGGTCACAACTAGAGACCATACTCATAAGTGAAATAAACAAGACTTCCACGTGTAAGCAACATATTGTCTCACTAGCGTAAGAACCTGAAAGAGTGAATACAAACTAGGAGGTATGATAGATGTTGTGTAATGAAAGGAAAATGCTCAAAAATAGGGCAACTGGAATGTGGGAAAGGAGAAAGGAAAGAAGGGGGAATCATGTATATATGTATAAACAGGATAGCTAACAGTTGTACTCTATTGCTTTACTGAAAGGAACAGTTAATGATTACTGGTTTGGTCATTACGGCATGTCTCTATTTGTTTTCCTGATAAACCACTTTGAAGATATCAATAGTAATACAACAGCCATTGTTAATTTCCTACCACTTTGTCTGTAACTCTGTATTGTTTGTATTGTTCTTACACTATTTTGTAAATGGTTGTCTGTTTGTTAATGTTTTCTTCCTTTATTCTTAAAATAAAATATTAAAAAATAGGTCATTGTAAAACAACAGGCTAACATGACAAAGGAAGACAAAACCCCACATAATACTCTTAGTTGATTCAGAAAAGGGATTTGACAAAAGTCACCACCCTGTTAGGATTAAAAAAAACACTCAACAAACTAGAAATAAGGGAACATACATAATAAAGAACCACATGAAATATTAATGGTATAAGAATAAATGTGTTCAACAAAGGCTAGGCAGGGGGAATTACAATCCCTGACTTAAATTATACTATAAAACTACTGTGATAAAAACAGTGTGGTACTGGAAAAAAAACAGACATGCAGATCAGTGGAACGGATCAGAAGATGCAGAAGCAACTCCAAACATATTCGGCCACCTTATCTTTGACAAAGATGCCAAACACATTCACTGAAAGAAGGACAGTCTCTTTAATAAATGGTGCTGGACAAACTACACATGCCAGAGATTAAAACTGGGCCCATATCTTTCACATGCACTAAACTAAATTAAAAATGGATCAAAGAACTAAATAAAACTAAAACATTAACATTTAACTGCTGGAAGATAGAATAGGTAAAACTCTTGAAGAAATTGGAGTAGGAAAAAACTATGAATAAAACCTGTGTGTACAGGAATTATCACAAAGAATCAACAACTGGGATCTCGTCTTATTAAAAAGGTTTTACATAGCAAGAAAAACCACCAACATAATAAAGAGATAACCCAAAATGTGGGAAAAAAATGTTTGCCAGCTGTTCCTCAGATTAAGGATTACTATCAAGAATGTATAAAGAACTAAAAAAAATCAGACCTCTCACATTTAAAGACCCAATCCAAAAATGGGCCTCTGAGATAAATATACACTTCTGAGATGAAGAAATGCAAATGGCAAATAAATATATCAAAAAATGTTCAACATCACTGGTCATTCAAAAGACATGAATTAAAACAACATTGAGATTCCATCTCACCTCAGAAAGAATGGCTATTATCAAGAAATCAACCAATAACAAATGCTGGAGGGGCTGTGGGGAAAAGGAATCCCTCTCCACTGTTGGTAGGAGTGTAGACTGGTGCAACCACTCTGTGGAAATCAATGTGGTGATTCCTCAAAAAAATAGCACTGTAGGTCCTATTTGACCCAGCTATTCTCCTTCTGGGTATCTTCCAAGAAGAATTATAAGCATTGTGCCACAGCAAAATATGTGCACCCATGTTCATAGCATATTAATTTTTAATAGCTAGATCTTGGAAACAACCCAAATGCCCATCAACCAAGGAATGGATAAAAAAAGTTTTTTTTTGTATGATGGAGTACTACTCAGCCATAAAGAATAAACTGGAGATTTTTATAGGTAAATGGATGCAACTTGAGGATCATACTCATATGTAAAGTAAATGAGACCCTTATGTGTAAACAGCATTTTGTCTCCCTGGTGTGAGAAGCTGAAAGAGTACCTAAGATCCAAAATGTTCAATAGATATTATAAAGTGGGTAGAAAATTCAAAAGAAAAGAGAAACTGGGATGGGGTAATGGAGAAAAGAAGGAAAGGAAAACCAAACCAAAACAAATATATATATTTACACACACACACACACACACACACACACACACACACACACACGATACACACACATACACACACACACATACACACACACACACACATGATGGTTAAGATAGTCGTACTCGACAGGGTGGAGCCGGGCGGTCCGCTGTGAGCATATGTGCTTTCCCACCTCCAACCATGGCAGTTTGTATACACCCCTGTATGTTATAGTATAGTCTGAGGCAGCTATATCTCTTCCCAAGGTGAGAGTCCAAGGATATAGATAAACCCAGGAGTAGTTATTATCACAGGGAAGATAACTGATTGAGTGGTAGGGCAACGGAGATGAGAGAGGAGAAAAAACGAACTGTCAAAAGGGCCATCATCTGTGTAACCTGAGTAACAAAGATGAAGGTAACATTATGTAGGACAGCATCCAGAGCTAATTCCCTTCTATGTTCTCTATAATTCTGTATTTCCTCAGTCGTTTTTGTATTAGCAGAAATGAAGATAACTTTATATTATACAGCATCCAGTGCAAATTCCCTACTATCTTATCTATAATTTGG
>PVLD010000108.1:0-82853 GCA_004027595.1 Dinomys branickii | reverse complement strand
GATAGTCGTACTATTAATTTCTTTTAGGTCATTGAAAAGAAAGGTTTGTGCTAATATTGTTTGGAGAATTAAATGCCAATGTGTTGCACTCTGAGTAACGAATCTAAAAATAACAATATGTAATGTCTTAACCATTGTTATCCTCTTATTATTTTGTTCTGAAATTTTGTTTTTTCTCTTTAAAATAAAAAAGAATCAATTGAATTAAAAAATTTTGTCACTGGTGCATGTGTGTAGTACATACTGTTTGCCTTCCTTCTGGGGGGTACTGCATGTACCTAGCACATCTTAATTCCTTTGCTCACCCCTTATCTCTTCCTTCCCCCTCCACCCACCCCTTGATCCTCTCCTTTTGTTTTTGTACACATTTGCAGTATGTAACGTTTACATCCCCTGAATGGATCTGGAACACGTACGTGATACATCCTGGTTCCTCTTTGATGCGATATACCATTCTCTCATTCCTCCTCCCTTCATCTCTTCAACTCCTCCCCCTCTGAGACTAAATACCTCCCCTGAGATCTAAATAAGGCAAAAATACTTTTATTCAACATATCATTGGAAATTGAGCCAGAGCAATTACGGAAGAAAAATAAATTAAAAATCTGAATAGGAAAGGTAAAAGTAAAATTATCTCTGTCTGCAGATGATATGATCATATGTAGAGAAAATCTTAAGGATTCAATTAAAAGTTTATAAATTCAGCAAAACTATAGGATACAAAGTTAGCATGCAAAAACTAGCTGTATTTCTGTATACTAACAATGAACAAACCATAAAGAAAATTAGGATAAAAACTTGATTTATAAGAACACTAAAAGTATAAAATACTTACAAATTAACCAAGGAGATGAAAGATTTGTGTCCTGAAAAATCCAAAAAGTGGCTGAAAGAAACTAAAGGAGACATAATAAAATTAATAGATCTCTATGTTCATTGATTTGAAAACTTTGTATTGTTGAGATGTCAAAACTGCAAAAAATGACCTACACATTCAATGTGAACGTGCTCAATGTTTCAAAGACACTTTCTGCAAAGGTCTAAAAGATCCAAAAAATAAAAAAAGTAATGTGGAATATTAATTTCTAGGGCCCCAGAATAGCCAAAGTAGACTTTCAAAGTAGAAAATTTCAAGTTTTCTTGTTCTATCAGAGTATTCTTTCTCCATACCTTTCTAATTAGAAAGAAATTATGTCAAGAGATCAAGATAGACAGCACCCCCCTAGGACACACCCAACTATGGTTTTAGGTTGTTTTCTTGTTATATAAAAATATTCGTTAGATTTTTTTCTCCATTACAAAAGTAACAGTTTATTATGAAAAATTTAGAAGTGAAGTAGCAAAAAGGGAAATATATCCAAACTGTCACCACCAAGAGCTAGTGGCTGTAAGCAGTATTGGGGTATGTCTATGCCCACTTTGTAATTTGTTGTGAACCTACTCTGTATCTAATTTTATTTCTATCTTTTTTCCTTAACCTGGTGAAATATGGTTTTCCAAAAGACCTCCCTATTGTTCACCCTGATGTCAATTTTCCATAATTTTACATAGTGCTGAAATGAATATAATTCTTCATAAAGCATTTTTTGCTGTTAGGAAAACATTTCCTGGCCTAAGTTTCTAGAAGTGAAATTATTCTGTTAAAGTAATTAGGCACATTCTCTAGCACATAACATTCATTCCAAGGGTATTCAAAAATTGGTGGGGAAATTTGCCATCTTTTACCAGTCTTAGATATTTTAATGATATTTTTTTCAAAGTAGTCTTGAAAAAGAAGTTGAATCACAGCTCTTGATTTCTAACTGTATTACAAAGCTACAATAATGAAAACAGTGTGGTACTGGCATGACTACATACATATACGGATCAATGCAACCAAAAAAAAATGCCCAGAAATAAATCCTCACATATGTGGTCAAACTTTTGAAAAGGTTGCTAAGACTATTTGATGCAGAAGAATAGTTTTTTGAACAATGATGCTTGGAAAACTGGATATCCACATGCAAAAGAAGGCAGTTGGACCCTGCCTCAAACCATACACAAAAATTTAGCTCAAAAAAGATCCTAAGTGGAAGAACATAAATTATATGGTACTTAGAAGACAACATAGAGGAAGATCAATATTACCTTGGATTTGGTACTGATTTCCTTTGATATGACATTAAAATCACAGGAAATGAAATAAGAAACAGAAAATTAAACTTTGGTATATTAAAAGAACTATATTTTAATTTTATGTGTCCAAGTGGTTGGGTCATGAGGTGTTCATACTTTGGTCAAATGTTATTCTGGATGTATGTAGATGGGTTTTTAAACATAAAATTGATACTTTAATTGGTATAATAAAGCAAGTTGCCCTCCACAAGGGTAGGTCTTATCGAATCAGTTGAAGGCCCGAATAGAACAAAAAGGTGTCCATCCCCTGAGTAGGAGATCAAGTGTTTAAAGACTGTGGTTGGGCTTTGTCTGTACCATCCACTCTCTTGGTTGTGAGCACCTGGCCCAGCTGGAGATTGAGACTTTGCAACCCACATCATCACAGAAGCCAGTTAATCATACTAAATCTTTCTGTGTATGTAGCCATGGTTTGCTGGATCTATTTCTCAGGGGGGCCTGATTAATAATACAGACTTTGTATTATTAATAATAATACTTCTCGATAGGGTGAGAAGGCAACCACACAGTGGGAGGAATGTTTGCAAATTACCTATCTGATAATAGGATTTATAAGCAGAATTCAAAACTTCTAAAACTCAACCCTAAAAAAATGAGTATTACAAATAAAAAAAATGGCAAAGGATTTGAATAACTATTTCTCCAAGGGATGTAAGAATGTCCAGCAAACATATGGAAGTGTGCAATATCACAAGTAGTCAGAGAAATGCTAATGCAGACCGCCAGGAACCTCCACTTCACAGCCACTAGGGGGCCATCACTAAAAACTGGAGGGCAGCAAGTATCAGCACAGGGCAGAGAGAGAGGAGCCTTCCCGCAGGCTGGCGGGAGTGTGAAGGGGTCACCTCTGTGGAAGAACAGTGTGGTGCTTACTAATAACAAAGACATGCAGATTTAGCAGCTGATCCCACAATTCTACTTCTGGGCATATCCCAAAAGACTTAAAAGCAGGGACTCAGTTACCTGTTCCCCAGTGTTGATCACAGTGTGTATGCAGATCAAAAGGTACAACCCAGCTATCAACCCGACTTTTTGAAAAGAAGGAAGTTCTGACATGTCCTACGGCATGGGTGAAACTTGTATGCATCCTGCACAGTGAAAAAAGCCCAGGGCAGCAGGACAAGTATTGTACGATCTGCTGATGTGAAGTAGCATACGCAAAAGGCAGATCTTTGAGACAGAAGGTAGATCTGAGGTCACAGCAGCCGGAGCAGGGGCTGATGAGGATAAGTTCTTTCCTGGGCACAGAGTTTCTATTTGTGACGACAGGGAAGTTTTGGAGATGGTGGTGTGACATTTTGAGTATGGTTAATGCCAACAAATTGTACATTTACAAAGGGTAAAATGGAAAATTTTATCTTATATACATTTTTACCACAATTCAAACATGATAAACATAAGCAAACTTCCTCCACATAGCAAGAAAAGTAAAAATCTATGAAAAAGTGGCGGTGAATATTTGTCTAATCTCTGAGTGAGAAGGGTCATTCAGAGGACAAATATGGTCAGAGACTCAAAAATAAAAGGATATTAGATTGTCTAAATAGAAATCAAATCATTTTAAATCACCAAAGGATGCATCAACAGAATGAAAATGCTAATAGCCAGACATTGAAAAATCTATAACCTATTTGACACAAAGTGAATCCTTAACTCTAGTGTCAAATAATTTAATAGACAACCCCCACTACTACACTGCCCAAAATTCATTTGCATCCTACAAAGTAGGATCTTTCACCAAAGAATTAGCCTGGAATTTAGTAAATGTTTTGTATTATTCAGCTTCACTGGCAAATAATGTAAATTAAAGTTTAGAAATGAAATAACATTGCCTACCAATTATCATTAAAATATCCAAGACTGGTAAAAGATGGCAAATTTCCCCACCAATTTTTGAATGCCCTTGGAACGAATGTTATGTGCTAGAGAATGTGCCTAATTACTTTAACAGAATAATTTCACTTCTAGAAACTTAGGCTAGGAAATGTTTTCCTAACAGCAAAAATGCTTTATGAAGAATTATATTCATTTCAGCACTATGTAAAATTATGGAAAATTGACATCAGGGTGAACAATAGGGAGGTCTTTTGGAAAACCATATTTCACCATGTTAAGGAAAAAGGCTAGAAATAAAATTAGATACAGAGTAGGTTCACAACAAATTACAAAGTAGGCACAGACATACCCTACTATTGCTCACAGCCACTAGCTCTTGGTGGTGACAGTTTGGATATATTTCCCTTTTTGCTACTTCACTTCTAAATTTTTCATAATAAACCGTTACTTTTGTAATGGAGAAAAGAATCTAACGAATATTTTTATATAACAAGAAAACCACCTAAAACCATAGTTGGGTGTGTCCTAGGGGGGTGCTGTCTATCTTGATGTCTTGACATAATTTCTTTCTAATTAGAAAGGTGTAGAGAAAGAATACTCTGATAGAACAAGAAAACTTGAACATTTCTATTTCATGACACCTGGCTTCTATCTTTCTTGGAATCATGAGTAGCTAAGAATTACTACTGTTACTGGTATGGTGGCTTCAGCCAGTAACTCCAGCACTTGAGAGGCTGAGGCGGGAGGACCACTGTGACACTGTCAGCTCACTATTTGCCAGGATGGACTACATAGTGAGATGCTGTATATATATATATATATATATATATATATATATATATATATATGTAACTGTAGGTATTATTCATTCTCAGAAGATGTCACCTTCTTTGTGTTCCATATCTGGGCAATACAGTTGCTCCTTGGTGCATAAGGGTCCCAGGGAACCCCTCCATGGGGATCCAGGTCTGAGAATGCTTAAGCCCTGACCTAAGATGGAGTAGGACATACAAATAGCATATGGCACCCTCCCCCAAACCCTGACTCATCTCCAGATTGCTTGGAACACCTTGTACGGTCAAACTGCTGTGCAAGTAGTTACCCCGAGTTGTGTAGGGAATATGAATGAGAGTAGGATCTGCGCATGTTCGGATCTCCGTGTGTCTGTGCATCTGTATCTGCAACTTCGTTTTCAAGTGTTCTCTACCCATGGTTTGATGAATCACTGAGTGCGGAGACTGTGGATCCAGAGGGCAGAGTGTAGACACTTATTGCTATGTTTCTGTACTATTCACAGAGGGAAGCCATATGAATACTGTGACTGGCTGGGCACCACTCATGGGCACCTCCACGACTGCCTGGGCACTACAACCCTCAAGCCACCGTAATTCCCTGGTATGAAGCAGGAAGCTGAAGACCCAGGAGGAATAGGCTCCCTTTATGGCCACAAGACATTGGGCTTGGTGTTCAGTCCAACACAGAGCCCTCCCATCGCCCCATGCCATAAACCTCCCAAACAGTGAGCAGTGACATCCCCCTTGGGCACATAGCTACGTCATTCTGTGGCCAGCAGTGCTCATGGGTTCCTTCCCCCATGTGGCTGTGCCTTCCTCTCTGGCTTGGGTGTGTGCTGCGCCCCTCCTGCCTCAAAAGTTCAAATCCGCCCGTTTGACAGAAAGGCTCAATCAGCAGGCAGGGCTGGGCGGGCAGCTTTCTCCCCCGGCACCCGGCCTGACAGGTTTCCTTGGGCCCCCAGATTCTGTCTCAGTTTTGCTCCCCTCCTGAGGGAGAGCTGCTGACAGAAAGGAAGGGAGGGATGGAGACTTGTCAATGAAGTCACCAAGGAAAGCAGAGCTTTGCCGGCAGCCCAGTGTCTGTGGAGCGGAGGGACGCCTGCCTCAAGATGTGTACACAAGCGAGTGGCAGGCCAGCCTTTCCGCCTGCACCCGCTTCACCCACTTGAAATCAGCAAGGTACTGAAGCGTTTGGAGAAACTCAAACAACTCATCCTTGGGGTGCCTCATCTTGTCAACTCTGCAAGATGAGCCAGATGGAAAAATGTCTAAGGTTTCCTACAGCTCAAAGAGTTGATGATCATGTTTGGGCGAGACTTGGAAAAACATTTATAATTTAATGTTAAATGAAAACCAACAGTATAAAACTATGCCCAAGATAGTCCCCTAAAGATTTAAAATAAATTATATTTGTGCTGAGAAAAGGGCCAGGAGAGAACTATTAAAGACACATCAGTGTGATCCTGGGGATGGACACTGTGTCACTTCTCCCGTGGGGCCCCTTGGTAACCGAGTTGTGAAGTGTGTGTATTGATTAAGCTGCTACTTGGGGCCGAGTGTCTGATAACTGACTGAAGCAGTGATTGCAGAGTCCCTGGGGAGGCTTTCCCACAGGTGACATTCGGATGGTAGGAAGAAAGGATGAGGAAGAACATTCCTGCAAGATGTAACGAGAATGAGCTTGGTTTGTCCTCGAGTTAGAGGGCACAGCGAGGTCACCAGCACGTGAGAGTGAGTGTAGCAGACCTGGCAGGAGGGCCACCGACCGCCAGCCCTCAGGCTGTACTGTGGTCTGTGGTTCCATGTATGACGTAAACCCCAGGGGATCTTGAGTACAGCGACTCGTTACAAACTGTTGTTCTAAAGTCAGCTCTGAGGGCTGTGTATAGGCAGACCAGGTAGGAGCTCTTGTGGGATGATGGTGACTTGGACTAGGGAAGCAGCTGTGGGGTGATAGCAAGTGGTCAGATCCTGGCTGCGTTGATGGCTGGATATGGGTGTAAGAAGGAAGGAATCTAGAACGAGTCCTGGGCTTTCACCTGAGCTACCGCAAGTGTCATGCTTGGAGAGGTGGAGCTGCAGGAGAAGAGGTTTGAGGTAGGGTAGACTGAACGCTGGGGCTGGGCACACTGAGTTTGAAATGTGCCAGAAACTGTGTTGAGATGCCCAGAAGCTAAACGGCAAGAGTGGCGGGGCTCAGGGCAGACTGTAGGCCAGAGAGGCACACATGCCGCCACCAGCATGGACACGGTGTTTGAAGTCAAGGGACCATAAGAGGAAGAGTGCACACAGAGAAGGGGTAGGCAGGGCACTGAGCCCCAGGCTCCCTACTGGTGAGAAGCAGAGAAGAGGCCTGTGGGAGGGGCTGGGCAGGCATGTGAAGGACACGGTTCAGCAGGTGGGGCCATTCTGTGAACACCGCTTCAGCTCTAGGTAAGACAAGGCTGTGGGGGTCCCAGCCTAGTGCGGGAGTTCTGGGTGTGACTCAGGTGTGCACTTGTGTTGCCCTTATTATTTTGCCATTACCAATGATAATTCCTCAGTTATGAGATGCAGTTTCAGTACGATTAACATTGGACAGCTCAATATCACACTGGTTACACACAAGGTCCCCAGCCTCCTAGTGTGACAGCACTGGACAAGTTGGTAGTGTGGCCCAGTGGCTGCTGTGTCACAGGGTCCCGGAGTTCAGGTCTCAGGAAGATCTTCACAGCTGGGGAACACTCTTAGAAGGTGAGCACCTTGCTCTGTGTCTATAGAGCCTGCAAGACTGACTCATCTACCCACACCTCTTCGGCCTGGTGTACCCATGCAGGGTTCTCCTCCTCCAGGCTTGGACCTGAAGATGGGCTGTGGCGAGCAGATTTGATCAAGATACATCCTCAGGATTCGTGTCACCAGTGGGAGGACAAGAAGGAAGTAGCCCTGGGCCCAGGGCAGTCCCAGCCCACACCAACATGGCCTTGAGCTCTCCCAGGCTGGCCCGGTGGCCAGATGCCGCATGGCTGCAGCAATCAATCACTGGGCTGGGACCTCCTCAGTGGAGCAGTGCTCATGGGCTGAGTGTGGGCTGACTCAGACTCTGAAGGGCGACAGGAATCTCCCAGTGACATCCTGTCCCCAGCAGTGCTGGTGCGTACCTCCTCCTCCAGCTTCTTCACCCCAGAAACCCCTTGCTGACCACTGTTCTCTCTCCTTCCCTCCAGCTCCACTGTGGCATCTGCACCGGCCCTTCCCATTTGGTTTCTTCTTTCATCTACACATCTTCCCTGGGCCACAGGAATGTGGGTCCCAGCCTACCTCCCTTGGCTGCTCCCCAGAGCAAGCTACCTCTGACTTCTACCATAGTGGGGAACCCAGGACATTCTCATGCACCTCAGGGAGCCCAGTTTGTCTGCGTTAAGGTTTTCTCCGAGGTCAACTGTAGACTGAGATCACTCCCTTCCCTTCTCAAGGAAAACAAGTGAGTAATTGGGGAAGCTCCAGGCTGCTCTGGCTCACAGAAAGAAACCTCTTCCCCACCTTTAAGTGTGGATGACAACAGTGTACCTCCACAATGAGAGAGGTCTGAAAGATAGAAGTGTGGGATGGAGAGGCAGTGCTCCCTTCCCAGGGCTTTCCTGCCCAACCCTTAGCTGACAGGGGAGTCCCAAGCGATTATGACCTCCATTCCTGAACACGAGGCCCCACCACCTGGCTGGCCAGATGTGTCGGTGCTGACAGCCTCAGTGGGCCAGCCCTGAGATGTGGCAGGCACACATATGACCCCTCCTCACCCTTACCCTCTGGCCCCTGCGCAGAAGGCAATGGGGGAAACCGGTTTCCCCCATTGCAAAGACCAGGCCATCACTCTGAGTGGAGGGTGGCAGTGGTCATGGATAAAGACAAAAAGGGAGGCTGAGGGGGACAAACTTTGGGCTGTGGGGCCACACAGGAGACAAGGCTCCAAGCCCCCAGCCCACACCGTCCAGTTCCATGGGACTTTACTCATAAACACAAGTTCAAAAAATAACAGCAGGAATTTCAAGATGGCAGCCACTGAGAGTGGCCTCACAGTCACCACATCTGACTCTGCCGCCCCATTCAGACATGGTCTGAGTGTCCCAGGCCCAGGGGACAGCACTGCCTGTGTTGCTGTCACCTCTCAGTTCAGCAGGCCATCCGAACTCACCTCCCAATCAATGCCCACTGTCAAAAGTACCAGCAGTCACCCAGGCCAGTTTCAAGTGGGGAGTTGAGGCCACTTTTGGGTCTCCCTCTTCTCCCTGCTCACACCTCCCTCCAGTTCTGTGGATCCTGACAAAGCTCTCTCTTGGGTGCTGTGTCCCTAAGTGTGGCCTAAAGCTATGTGGATGTGGACCCCTCTGATGTCCCTTTGCTCCCAGTCTGGTTAGAGTTAGAAACCATGTTGTCGAGTAGCTCATCTGACTCTGTAGCTTGAGCGGAAGCTGCACAGGCCTGGGGATTCTTTTTCATGTATCCTTACTTTGCTTTTTAAAACTGTGTTCTTTATTGATCAAGTGTAATTATAAAGTCTTATAAAATCACATGTGCACTGATGTAAAATTACACTGAAAAGATTTCTGGGCATGGTTGCTGGTGTGGACCCTTTTCCTTCTCTCTTCTGATCATCACTTCATCTGAGTTCATGCAGATCATTTTCTGTCTCTCCTTTAACATTACCTTGGAGTGCTGCAACTTTTCGAAGGGAGGTGTGATTTCAGCTGCTTTCTGTAATCCCACCGCTGGTGAGGGCCCTTTCTCTCATCCAAGTTAGCAAAGCTGGCCACGGCGGACCTCGAGGTTTTCTGACTCTGCACCGCCCTGAATCTCCTAGAAACTCTCTGTCCTTTGTCTCTCCTCTCTGACCTGTTCTCTGCAGTCTATCCCCAGGGAGTTTGGGGCAATTCTGAGCGCACCTCAGCGGTTTTCATGTCCCCTCTAACCTCATGTCAACTTTCACTGCCATGGTGGGAGCCTGAGGATGTTGGTGAGGTTGTGAGGCCGCCGCAGCAGGAGCAGGCTGAGGCTGTGACAGCCATGTGGCCTCTGACAGAAGCGGGGGTGCCAGTTTCTCTGCCTTGCCTGGCTCTTTCCCCCCAATCCAAGGCAATGGGATGACTGCATAGGTGCCAGTCCATGCTCCTGGGCTCCCAGCCTCCACAGCATGAGCCCTGGAATGTCCAGTGTCTAAGGTTTTCCCAGCCAGTGCCATGCCATTCCAGCCATGGGAAACAGACTAAGACCAGTGTTCAGTTCCCATGTGCTCAAGCCCTGGCCATGACCAGGCACAACCATAGAATGCAGACCCCTCTTGAGCAGGGTAGCCCAGCTCTTCACCTGTTCCCTATTTCCTACCACTATCCCTAGAGACCTCCTTGCTTTGAGAGCCCACCTAATGTTATGTTCTGGGGTGAGAGGAAGCCCCAGAACACAGCACTAGGTGGGCTTGTGACTCACCTGTCATTTGTGGAATGCAGGGAAAGTCATGTGAGGGGACTTCCCAGGTTAGATCACGGTGGACACACGGCTCCCAACTTATTCACTGGGGCATCAGAGTGTTGAGCCTTACATGGGAACTTCAGAAATTCGAGGCCACCACATGGCCAGGAAGCCCAGGCCATGTGGCTATGCCCAGACATCCTGGTGAGGGGTGTCAACCCGCCGTCCCTCCTCACTGTGAGCCAAGGGGCTCCCACGGGAGTCCAGCCAAGTGTCCCCACTGAAGCCTCAGAGAAGCAGGGACAAATCACCTCCATTTGTCCCAAGCACACTCCTGGTATAGAGAATTCATGAGCAGAGTCAAAGCCTTGTGCTGACTGCTCTGTTCTGGGGCTCATAAGGGGCACCCTGCACAGCTGAAAATTTAGGCCAATCTATTTTTACCAGAGTGCTTAAAAATTGGAGCTTTTATCTAATTGGGGTCATTCTTGCTTAGATTGTGGCCTTTAATTTGAATGGGTTCACCAACTTAAAATGCTGTAATTTCTCATTCTGGAGAGAAGTTCTGATGATTTTACTGGGGGGCCAGTTTTCTTCTTCATTAAAAAATGTACCTGGGCAGTGTTTAGCTCGGCAATAGAGAGGGCTCACATGTGAGAAGGTCTCAGCGCAACCCCAGCACACATGGATTTTGGTAAACAGGGATGTACTCACACAAACACACTCGTGTTCGTATCTGTCCAAAGTCGCAGGTCCTCTCCAGTACTAACATTCTAGGGGCAGTTTTTAGCTCGGCAATAGAGAGGGCTCACATGTGAGAAGGTCTCAGTGCAACCCCAGCACACATGGATTTTGGTAAACAGGGATGTACTCACACAAACACACTCGTGTTCGTATCTGTCCAAAGTCGCAGGTCCTCTCCAGTACTAACATTCTAGGGACAGTTTTGCCTGATATGATGGGGCTGAGATAAGACTATGGCCCCAAATTCCTGGGTGAGAAAGTCTTCAAAGGCCAGAGACCTAGGAGGAAGAGACACAGCTCTGTGAGCTGGCTGAGTCTTGGCCCTGCTGTGCCCGGTGTGCCCATCTCATGCCACCCCAGAGTCTGCAGGGGTCCCCAGCAGTCATCTGCAAGGAAGAGCACTGTTTTCAGGAGGAAAATCACCCTGGCAAGAAGGGCAGGGGCCCTTGGCCAGTACCAAAGAGCAGAGAGGGGTTGGATACATGGGACATGGGTCTGCAGGTGGCAGAGGGGACAGGGAGAGGTGGGGTTGGCAACTGGCATAGCTGCTGAAGCCTTCTCCTCCCAGGCTGCTTCCTGCAACTGTCTGAAAGCTGCAATGAGAACTGAGACCCCAGTACAGTCAGAAATGCGATGAACAGTGGGCTTTTCTCCCGAGCAAGCGTCGGGTGCGGCTTTGGCTGGGAATCGGCCTATCCTCTCTCCTCTCTCCAGAAATCTCCAGGTGGCTTGGGCACCAAGTCAGGTTCCAGGTCCCGCAGAGAGCTCTGCCTCCTGCCTACACAGTGAAACAGAATCAGAGGCAGGAAGATAGGATTTAGCGCGGCATGATGGTCATTCTTGTAATACCAGCACCTGGGAGGCTGAGGCAGCAGGATTGCCATAAATTCAACACCAGCCTGAGCTACATAGTGAGACCCTTGTCTCAAAAAATTAAAAACAAGGGAAAATAGAATTTAATGATGTTCAGTATCAAGGAAGATGGCAAAAGTTAACTGCTTGGCTATTATGAACTAAAACCGTTAGTTAACCCTACAACTTAGTTACCACCTCCTACTGTCCAATACCATCACACTGGCGACTAGGTTTCAGTGGATAAACTTGGGGGGGCATGAACAGTAGACCACAATACTAACTAATTTGCAGACACCAGTATACTTCACTCCCAAACACTTCACCATGCATATGATGAACTGAACCTCAATAACTGCTGATGGTCTTTTGTATAAGGAAAATTTACAAACAGTGAAGTACACAGATCTTGAATAAAACATGCAGAGAGTTTTGACAAATGCACATAGTGGTGTAGTGCAGCCTGAGGGGCAGAGCACTACTACCAACCGGCAGACCCTCAGGCCTCTTTCTGGTCAGTGGAGTTCTGCTTTCCGTCCTCCCAGCTGAGCTCTGCTCAGATGCCTCCCTGAGCACTAGCTGCCTGACATTGTGTTTATCTTGGCTGTAGGCGATGCCATCGTGTGCCTGTGCCACAGTTTAAGCAGTTTCCTGTAGTTAGACATTTGGGGCTCTTTGCTGTGGGCTCTGCTATGTGAACTTTCCTGTGGGCAGCCTCTAGTCCCCCAGACTTGCTCAGTGGTGGTGGTGGGATAAAGTTCTTCTAAGAGAACTTCATGCGGGAATAGGCTGCTTCCTTTCAAGCCCTTCCAAGGCATCCTTAGCGTCTCTCGGGGCTGCCCCTTCCCTCCCATGAGCCATGTTTCAGTGCCCTTGGGCACCACTAGGTTTGTGCCTCTCCTGGCTACTAGAGGGCACTGAGACTCGGGGGGCTCTGGGGTTGGGCCGAGTGGGTAACCCTTCCCCAGGAAGTGCCTGTCTTGTCCACAGGTACCGTGTCTCAGGGAAAAGATGGTTGTCACAGTCACACAAAGGACCTGTGTGGTGCACAGTCTTTTCTGAAACTCTGGTGCAGTGGAAGAGATGCTGGCTTATGGTACAGCCTTATGGGGAGGAGAAAAACAAGATGTATTTAGTGGAAGTGAAAGAATCCTCAAGGGCCTTAGTTCCCCAGAATAGATGTACATACACAACACTGTCATGAGAAAGTTGCTCAGGCCTTCCAAATACATCTCGTTTGTTTACTTGTTAGGAGTTACAAGCTTTACTCTTAGACAAACCCATGTTCTGTTCATAGATGAGGTCCGCAGGAAGCTAAGAACCCAGTGGCCCATAAATCCCTCCTTGTGTCCCTTTTGTCTCACACGACTCCATTGGCCGATGTGAGGCAAAGGTGCCAGGCTACTAGTGCCCTTCTGGGAGACAGCGTAGAAGCAGTGTCAGGAGTGAGGCTGGAACACAGCACCCGCCATATGCCCTTCCTGGTGGACACGTGTAGATCAAAAGAAAGAGCTTGACAGAGACTTTACCCCATCCTGCAGGCTGCTTCCTATGAACTGGTTCTGCTGAGGCTACCTCAGCAGCAGAACTGCCCCTAGAAGAACCACTCTCCCACTAGAGAAAGCAGGTGCACAAGGACAGCTTCTACATGGGAACCCCTCTCCAGGACAGGGGAAGAAGCCACCCACTGAAGACACCATGGTGCCAGGCATCAGAGGAAAGGGGCCCAAAGCCTCTCAGAGACCTGCAGCTACCAGAAATCTCAGCCTCCAGGTCTCACCCCCTTTTTGGAAAGCAGCAGAGATTCTGGAAAACCTGGTCTGGGCTGCTGCCTGCATTCCACGCACTCTGCCTCCCAAGCCTGGAGCAGAGCGGGGGCTCCCAGAGCAGATGTCTAGGAACGTATCCCAGGCAGCTTGAGGTCTGTGCCCACTGCACCTCACCCTGCCTACATCCCCCTTCCCTGGGCCTCTGCCCTGTGGCAGACACATGGTCTTCTGTAGGCTTTCCCAGGCAGACAGGGGGCGACACCCTTTTGTTTTGGAGTGTTCTGCTCACTGGGATTTCCCAGCTGCCCAGGGAGGATGCCGGCTGCTCTGGAAACCTGGGCCTTGAGTCCTGCGAGGCCTCATGAAATCTGGATGCACAGTCACTGCACACGGCACTGAGCCATTGCGTTTGGAAGTGATTTGGACTCAAAAATGCCACAGATCCTGGAAATGCTCAAGTGCAGTTCTTGTCTGTTTCAGGCCACCCACTTTCTGAGCTGCCATGTAACTATCTGAAAGCGAGAAAAAAGGGGGCCAGAGTGATGGGGGCAGGCAGGTGAGAGCCTCCATCCTCCTCAGCTCAGGGGGCTTCAGCCAGGACCCCTCCAGCGCCTCCTGCCCTCGCTCTGTCCCCCCAACCTGTCATCATTGTGCATCTCATTCAGCTGTCGGCCTGAACCCCCTGCAATGGCCTGACGTGTATCTCTGGCTGCCATGGCTCTCAGCCTGATTTCTCAGGCCGAGCATCACTTTGGTTTCCTCTTGGCCTGGAGACCAAGCTGTGTTTCCCTCTGCAACCTGCAAAGAGGGGCTTTTCTGGCCGCTGAGGTTCTCTGCCCCACCTGGTGAGCCACTGCCCCCCCACCATCATCCCCTCACAAATCCAAGCAGATGCTGAGCTTTCCCAACTCATATTTCACCTGGACACCACCAACCACACACCGAATGGTGATGGGCAATGTTAGGAATGGCTTTGCCTAATGATCCTGAAAACGCCCTGTTTTTCACATTTTTCTTTCTCTCTTTTTAAAATATTTTATTTCCATGACTTGGTTTTACATATGACTATTTCTCACTACAAAGACTGGAGCTTTCGATCTATCACGCTCTCTTCGGCCTCCCCCTCCTGCGGTCCTGTCTCCCCCCCTGTGCTCCCCTGCCCTCTGTGGGCTGCGCCAACTGTGTGGCGGGAGGAATTTCTGGAAGGGGGCCAGATTCGGCTTCAGATCATTTCTCTCCAACACACACTGGCCTCTGAAAACCAGATTCTGTTTGTCATTTGGTTTGCTCTCCCAGTATTGTGTCATTCCGATGGTAATGCTGATGGATTTCAAGCTTGCCTCGTAGAGGAACGCACAAGGTTTTCATAAGCACATTAATCTTAAAAGAAAAACTGTCAGAGGCAAACAATACCCATATGACTGATGTTGTAAAGACACAAACTAATTCCTAACATCTATTCCCAAAGAATATTATCTTACAGGCCTGTGTTGCCTTCCGCTCCCTTCAAGCCCGCGTACCTGTGTCGCAGGGTTATCTGGCACCTATAAAGCTTGCTTTCCACACCAGAAAGCTGGGGATTGAGGGCATGTCTGCTCACTTGCCAAGTCCAAATAATAGGCTTGGTCACATGGCAGTGTAAATAAGACCATGATTACAAGAAATACGTAATTTCATTAGTTTTCACAAAATGTAATATAAGCAGTCCTTATGAAAACCAAATTGGAAAATCATTGTACTCCAAGATGAGGGACTCTGGGCTCCACAAAACACTAAACACTCATTAGCAGATGAGACACGCCACCCAAACTCCCTCCCTTGTCGAAAGGTTCTTAGCTTACAAGCAGACTTGTGCAAGGCCTTTTCCCATTTTTTTCCTGAAGTGAGCAAAAATGAGTGTTATGAATTAAATATCTGATATTGCTGTAAACGTCATTTGGAAGCATGCCAGGCCACAATCAAGAACAAGCTAGTAGCTTGTTTTAATTTAATGGTGTTGAAGTGTTCCACTGTAATTAAGCATCTGAAAATTAAATAGAAACAGTCATTATGCTCAGCGATACAAAGTCACCAGACCAAAGAATATAAATTATTTCAAATAGAGGCTTCCAAAGAGCATCACGGAGTGGGGAGGAGTTGGTTCTTCACAGGGCTGTGTGGTCACTGGCGGTTAGGGCCATCAGAAGTAACAGACACAGTTAGTTAATTGGGGTGGGGGGGTTTAGGTCACCAAGAGGACCCTGGGTTTGCTAGCTATAGTTATATTTGGCTAGCAATCCGGACAAGGTTAGACTGAGAACCTGGGTGGTTACCCTGCTCCTCCTACAATTCTGCGCTCCTCTACACCCACTGTCATGGCCTCTGCAGTGAGGGTCTTTCTCAACACCGCCACTCCTCAGAGTGTTCAGGGCTGCTCCAGAGTCCAGGTTTTTGCAACCTGAGAAATCAGCCCAATTCTCCAGCTTCCAAGGTAGGAAAGGACAAGCAGCCACCTTCCCTGTTGCTCTCTCTGCGCCATTCACAGACCTGGGAGGCCCTTTGGGAATCTGGCCAGGTGGGAAGAGCACTGGTCCTTCTAAAGCTTAGGAAACTGTTGTATATACACACGGGACACTTCCTAGGGTTCAGGAATGTCTACAAGATAGTCTGACACTTTTTTAAACCCACAACTGAGCCAGTGAGTTCAGCAGATGGGGCAAATATCTTGTTTTGCCATTCTGCAAGCTAAGCCTGCTAGGACTTTGAAGAAATGCAGGCCTTCCCCTGAGACACAGAGTAGGTCACCGGCCCAGCTGGTGTAAGAACCGAGGTCTTCTGGTTCCAAGTTCAGGGCCTTTCCCAAGATGCTAAATTGACTCCTGTTAGAGAACAGAGTAGAACTTATTGTGCTACCCTAAGTGATTTTTATTTGACACTAAGTAGCCTATTGCATAATAAACTTTTATTTGTGCCTGAGGTTGAATAACAAAGACAGCAATGATTTTAGAAATGTTTTAGTTCAATCCTTTGAAAATATGATGAAACCAAAGGATAGGCTCCCTAGAAAATGCAAGAGGCAGAAATTTCCAATCAGTTTTAGAGGTTTATGGATCTGTAGCGCATCCAGGAGAACCCAGATGTTAAATATAATAAAAAGGGGGTGTAGCATGTACAAGTCCTGGGCTCCATCACCAGGACCAGAAAAAAATGTAGTGGGTGAATAATAATTGCAATCTTTAAATTATACCAGGTCCTCACTTCATAAATTTCTTCAAAAAGTCGCCTCTACCAAATAGTATTTTTGAGATGCTCCCCGCCAACATTACCAGCTACCTCCTGCTGGGGGCGCTAGTGAGCACTAGTGAGCATGGCGGCTCATGAGCCATGAGCCAGTCCCGGGAAATCCCAGAAGGGCTGCATATTAAATCCTAAAGCAGCCTTGAAACTTACCGAATTGAGGAGCGTGTCCATGCCCCAGGTTTTTCATCTCCTTGATAGCAGAAGGATTAAACATGCCCTTCGCACTGAGCTCCATTCCAAGCCTTTTTAATTTTGTGTTTTGAGGTAAGGTCTGAATCTTGCCCAGGTTGGGCTTGAACATGTGATCCTTCTGTCTCAGCTTCCCAAAGTCCTAGGATTACAAGCGTGTGTGCCTCTGCACCCAGTGCCAGATGCCTGGTTTAGATCCTGCTCAGCAGCTTCCTGTTTGGTGTGGCCAGAAACATCTGTCACCCATGGCCTCAGTTTCCACACCAGTGAATGGGTCCGCTCTATGTTAGTTTACCCTGCAAGGGTGGTTGTGGATACTGCAGCAATGATATGTGCAGATACTTAGTACGGTGCCCCGCAGTGAGCCTCAGTTCCCACTATCAAGGCCAGGAAGGAGCTCATCAGTGGGGCAGGATGGTACCAGTGTGGGCAGCTGCTGTGCATGTCTTCAGTACCTGGGCAAAGCAGGGCCCTGCTATGTTTAGTCCCTGAAGGGACTGAACATCCGTGTTGGCATCCCCCGCTGTGTATGGCCCCCAAAGACAACAAGGGCTTGATCAAAGAAGGGTGATTTTTTTTTCCTATAATATCTTTTGTTGGTACCAGGAATTGAACTCATGACTTTGCACTTGCCAGGCAGGTGCTTGTGTTGCTGAGCTATAGCCCTGGGCCTGAGACTTTTTTTCTGAAGCCACCTGTGGGCCTTCTTGGCCTCCCTGAGTGGTTGACTCACTCCTGTCCAGGGCTGCTGTGACTCCCAGCCAGGCCAACAGGGAAGAGCCTTGGCTCTGAAACTGTCTTTCCTGCTGAAGCTCAGCGCCTGTAGCAGCTTCTATTTCCATGTGTAGAAGGAATGTTTTCGCCAAGCGGGTTTTTTGTTTTGTTTTTTAAACCAAAAGCACCTTACCTGCATTTTTCATTTTAGATTTGGTGCTTTATTTTAAATGCAGAAAACCTGAACAATGTTTCTGAAATTCAGAGATTTCACTCTACTTTTATGACCTGGGTTGTGGGCATGATGAACTATTGAAGTACCGTTTTCAGTGCTCCTGGACTGCTGCAGGAAGGGACACTCGGAGGAGTGTTTTTAATAGCTGGGCACAGTTGGTGCTCTGGCTTGGGCACCCACGTCTCTGGGGGTGCTTGTCTGAGGTGGCTCAGGAAATCTTGGAAAATCCCCAGCACGATACTGGGCACTGAGCCAGTTGCTCTGTGCAGCTCAGGAAGAAGGACAGTGCAGGTGCCTCTGGGACAGGTGCTGTTGATGAAAGGCTCCAGGAGCATGGGGCTGACAGCGCTGAGGGACGCCATCATGGCACTGCGGTGTCTGAGCCCCACAGCAAGGGTGGCATCTGCTTTCAAAGTGCAGCCAGCAGCAGAACCTGCGTGTGGCTGTCAGGAGTAACACAGCAATCTCCATGCTGTCCTGAGCACTGCACAAAAGATGTGTGAACTGGAGATGAGGAGGATGAATGGGAGGGGGTGGTCAGTGTCCCATCCCAGAGGAAAGAATGCATCATAGGTAGGACATTCTCCACAACAGCATTATCAACAGAAGCAGGACTGTCCCCAAAATGCCAGGCCAGCGCCCATGTTCCCCTCCCAGTTCATCAAACTTGACGTTTGTCACTATTGTACCCAGTGGCATCTGGCAGCTATTTCCCATGTTGTTGCCTTAAAAATTCTGTAAATGTCTGTTTTACCTTGTAGCAGGGTATCAGTAAGGTTCTATGTAAATAAGACTAATAAAATCAAACAGCAAGTTCACCAAAGGAGGGTGATTAGATACTCAAATAAGGGTCTTCCATGAAATGATCACTCTTGAGCATTACGAGGCAGCAGGACATCAAGGATCATACACATCTGCATCTAGGGAGAAAAGCCAGGGTTTTAGGATGGTATTTGGGGAGGGGAGTCTATGACAATTGTTCTCCAGGCATAATATGCAGGGAACACAGGTGGACAGGTATTTTTAGTGTCCCCAAAGTAGATTTAGCGGTAAAGGCCAGGAAACTCCAAGTCATGTTA
This sequence comes from Dinomys branickii, assembly GCA_004027595.1. Taxonomy (NCBI): domain Eukaryota; kingdom Metazoa; phylum Chordata; class Mammalia; order Rodentia; family Dinomyidae; genus Dinomys; species Dinomys branickii. The sequence goes on along the minus strand of PVLD010000108.1, from coordinate 63,745 downwards.
CATGGGTCATCTTAGCCTCACACTTTGGAACTCTGTGCTGTCACCAGGCAGGAAGCGTGGGGCTGTAAACTGCTGCAAGCAGGAAGCTGGCTTAGGGAGACAAACAGAACAACGGATCCAGCTTGGCCTTGGAGAGCCACTGAACCTTTGGCCACTTGGGAGTAAAGCAGTGAAAGTCTTAGAAATTAGTTGGAGTTGATTACAGTGTGTCTTAGTTACTGCCCTGACACCAAACCTTAAGGGAGGTTTATTCAGCTCATAATTGACTGGCTCCAAGGAAGGGTGGCACATGGCAGAGGAAGACATGGCATGGAAGACAGCTAAAGCAGCAGTGGAGGAGGGGGAGGGAGACAGACAGAGAGAGAGAGAGAGAGAGAGAGAGAGAGAGAGAGAGAGAGAGAGAGAGAGAGAGAGAAAAGCTTCTTTCTGTCCTTTATATTGTATCCTGTCTTCTGGGATTAGGGTGATGCCAATCCAGTTAGTGGACTGATCCAGCAATCACCCACCCTTAATCCCAGCATTGCACTACAAATCAGTCACACACTCTAGATTCAGCCACCTCTGAAAAAGCCCTAGGACACGTGAGGCTTTTGGGGGACATATGGACACAAACCATAACACAATGTCTTATCTTCCTGAGCCCCACATGGTGGGACTGATAGTAATGCATCTCTGGGTGCAGGAAGGAGATTGGCTGTTGAGAACCTGAAGACAAACTTGATGATATTTGAGACAAAAAGCAGAGAACATTTACCTCTCACCAGGCTGCTGTGGTCTTATACTCGTGTGAGGACCCAACTTCACCCACAGCTGACACTAGATGAGGGATATTTGGTAAGCAAGCATGCTCCGTTCCTGTGTTCCCATGGCTCAGCGCTCAGGAAACACAAAATATCCTCCAACACAGGACTCCCCAAAAATCTGAATGCAGGATCTGCTCCCCAGCCTGGAACGGCTTCTGGGGTGATTTCCATGAGTGAAAATCATACTGGAGCACACGGGCAGGTTGTGTTCAAGTCACTTCATCGGGGAGAATTTCAGGTCAGGCATGGCGGTGCACGCCTGTAATCCCAGCACGCCGGGGGGCTGAAGCAGGAGGACTGCAAACTACATTTCATCCTGGGCAACTTAGTGACTTAGTGAGACCTTGTCTCAAAATTTAAAATACAAAAGGCTAATGAGGCAGCTCAGTGCTAGGTCCCTGGTTCAAACCCTAGTATCACAGAAAAGAAAGAAAGAAAATATTTTAGTATATTATTACTACAAGATGAGGGATTTTTTGTGTGTGTGTGTGTGTCTTTTTGAGACAGGATTTCACTAGACAGTTCGGGCTGACCTTGAACTCACTTTGTAGCCCAGGCTGGCTTCAAATTCACAACAACCTTCCTCCCTCAGCATCCCTAGAGTTGAAATTATAGGTATGCACCACCATGTCCAGCAAAATGAGAGATTTTAAAAGACAAAACCGCAACTTTACACACTTACACAACTGACCATAACTTCTCAATATTTTCTAATTTTTATGAATGTTCACATCCATCAATGTCTTAGCCTGCTTTCTAGCTCTATAATGAAGTACCTGGGACTGAGTGACAGCTCACAGGCCATGGCTTCCTAGGCAAGTCAGTGTCAGCATGGCTCTGATGAGGCCCTTACAGCTGTGGTATCATCATAGGGTAAGGAGGTACAGGAGAGGACCCCTAGGGAGACAGGAAGCAAAGCCCAGGGAGTGCCAGGCTGGTCATTTATAGCAGCTCACACTGTGAGGCCAGTGCCCCAGTGACTGAGCACTTCATGAGGATCCCTGGTTCTTAACACCCCACCCCAGAGATCAAGCTTCTAACATGTGAACCTATGGGGAACAAACCACAGACAAACAGAACAACCAATAAGTGGGCTTTCACAGGTGACTTCTTTCAATCAGGGGTCATGCAGTCTACCCTTCTCCTTGGTTAACCCATCTCAGTCCTGTTTTATTTCTGTTCACTTTGTTATCATACATATTACTTTTTTCCATCACTACTGACTTCCTGAATATATTGGGTCATAGTTTTGTAACATTCCCCACATTGAGTCTGGCTAATTGCATCACCAGGAGGTCATTTAAGAACCACCTCTTTCTTATACTTCCTGTAAGCTGGTGATCAGATCTTGAGTTTTGATGAGGTTCAGATTTATTCCTCAAGTTTGGTGCTTTCTGACCATAGAGAGGCATGAAAGGTCTGGTGGCTTCTCTTTATGTGAGGTTAAGGTTGATTGCTGTCAGTCTTACTGATGGACAGATTTCACTAGGGCCATGAAAGACCTGAAGATACTCTGAATGATGACTGTGTTCTAGGGGTTGCTAATAGACCAATGTCCAAAACAGGCCTTTGTATAGTGAAGCAGGGCAAGATGCAGTGGAAAGGGTAAGCAAATGAACACCTACACCCTAGGTCTTAGGCCAACAGCTTTGCACCTATGTGAGGTCCAGAGTTCAGTGTCTGCAGCATAGTATGGCTTGATAATAAATGACATTGTAGTTGCTGTGAGTTTAGCCACTTTATTTTGCTTTCTCTCTGAAGCAGCCTGGTAATATAGTGAAGGGCAGGACTCCTCTAGGGGGAAGAACAACTTAGAAGGTCAGAATCAGGAAATGGGAACTCTGTCTGTCTTTTGTGGCATTGATCCTGGGCCATGTGCTTCAGGGCTTGGACACAGGTCCTGCAGAATGGACATGAGGGTGTGTACAAGGCAGTCAGATGGAAACTCTGGGAAACTGCTTAGTACCTGGGAGGAATCATGTGGGGCTGGGTAGGTGGGACTGGAGGGTGAGGGAATGGATTATGAGATATTGGAATGGTCAAACTCAGGGTAACAATTCTATATAGGTTCCTCTCTCCAGCGGCATTCTGGAGAGAGACAGCTTCACACCTCACACCATGCCCTGTGGCAAACAAATTGAGTAAAATGAAGCCAGGAAAATGCTACCCAGACGCATGAGAGAAATATTTTTCATTATGACGGAGCGAGGAAACTTTCTTAGGCATGAGACAAAACCCAGAATTTGAAAATGTACACTAAACTAACTTTTAAGGAGTCCAGAGATTTTATATGAAAGAAAAACAAGTACAAGCTGATGTCTACTGGCTTACTGAAAGGAACAGTTAATGCTTAAATTTTTTTAATAAATTTTGCATGCTTGTATCTGGTAATCTGAACAACTAATTTGAAGACAACAACATGCAATCTAACAACCATTGGTGAATTCTTACCATCTTGTTTAGTGAAGCTCTGTATCATTTCTATTTTTAAATTATTTTTTATTCTCTTTAATGGTTTGATCAACTTGCATTTATTTAAAAAAAAAGAAGGAACATATATTAACATACAGATATCCATTTACAAAATAGCATAAGAACAATACACACAATACATAGTTACAGACAAAGTGGTAGGAAATTAGTAATGGTTGTTGTATTACTATTGATATCTTCAAACTGGTTTCTCAGGAAAACAGATAAAGACATGCAATATTGATCAAACAAGTAATCATTAACTGTTCCTTTGAGTAAAGCAATAGAAGACAGCAGTACCGACTGTCAGCTATCCTGTGTATACATACATACATGATTTCCCCTTCTTTCCTTTCTCCTTTCTCATACACCAATTATCCTTTACTTTTGAGCATTTTCCTTTCATTTCACAATGTCTATCATACCTTTTAGTTTTTATTCACTCTTTCAGGTTCTTACACTAGTGAGATAATACATTGCTTACACATGCAGGTCTGATTTATTTCACCTATAAGCATGATCTCTAGTTGTGACTATTTACCTATAAAAGCCTCTAGTTTAACCTTGCATTATTATGTCTGGTAATCTGAGCAACTTTGTTGAAGATAACAATATGTAATGTAACAACCACTGTTAATTTCCATCATTTTTTAAAACCCTGTATCATTTTTATTGCTTTTGTGGTGTTTTATTTTCTTCTATGCTGTTACTCCGTTATTTAAAAAATTCTCTTTAAAGTAAAAAATTAGCTCAAAATAATCCTACAAATTAAAAAAAGAAAACACCACGAGCAAAGTCAAAGGACAACTAAGAAAGTGAAGAAAAATTGGCACCCAATATCAAAGATAAAGTGTGAACCTCTATAATACGTGAAGATGTCTGAATAATTGAGAAAAGGACTACAATGGCAACAAAAAACTAAGCAGACATTTCACTGAAGAACTACCCAAGACCATACACACATGAAAAGATGTTGTGTTCATCACTGTCCCATTGCTGAGGCACAGCGCTTGGCTCCTGCAACTTAAAGGAGGAGAGGTATAATCTGGCTGGTGGTTCAGGGGATCTAGTCCATAGTTGGCTGATCCATGGTTGAAACAATATGCTAGAAGGACCTGGTGGAGGACACCTGCTCACCTCACGGCAACCTGGAAGCAGCATGAGAAGGGAGGAGCCAGAGACAAGAACACACCCTCCCAGATCACCCCCAGTGACCACCTCCAACTGGGCCCCGCCTCCTCACAGCAAACTCAATTCTTGAGCTCCTTGGCTGATGAGTATATCACCCCCATGGTCCAATCACCTTCCACACACAGGGGATTTGGGGGGACTTTTTAGATCTCAACCATAACAGGTCTTCAATCTCACTTATGAGAAGAGAGGTGAAAACTCTCACTGCATTACTGCCCCACCTATCTAGTATCAGCTTGGCCTAAAAACAGGTGCTGCAGGGAGTACAAAGTGGTCCTCCCTCTGCAGAGCACTATTTGGCAATGTTTATCAAAATTACAAATACATACTCTTTGGCACCAAAATCCCACTTCAGGAATTTATACACAGGTGTGTATGCCTGTGTGGCCGCAGAATAGCTGGAGACTGAACACAGTTCAAAGGCTGAATAAACTTGTTACGTAAGACAGCGGATCACGGAGTAGCTATTTCAAAAGAGCAAGAGGCTCTTGAGGAGCTGATGTGGAAACATAGCCAAGTACAGAACAGTGTGTCTGGCACACTGCCTTTCTGGTAAGAAAAGGAAGATGTGCCTTTATTTGCATATATTTGCATTAAATGTTGCAAAAGAACCCAATGAAAGTGGGTCTCCGCAAGAAGCACAGCAGACTGTGGGTCCGAACAAGCCTGCTCAAAGTGGCCCTTGTGTAGCCTGCGACCCTTGAATTATGTGAATGTATGATCCACTCACAGGAAATAAAATTTATTTATTTACTTATGCATTTATGTATTTTTGCAGTGCTAAGAGTAGAACCCAGGGCCTTTCATATGTTGAGCAAGTGCTCTACCTTGAAGATACAAAAATTATCTTTAAGATATAAAAATTAAAAGCATGAACAGGTGCTGGTCTTGGGGTGCACATCTTCCTTAAGGAGCAGGGGCCAGGGGGCTGCAGGTGTGACTGGAAGCCAAGGTCATGGAAAACCCCCCAGCAAAAAGCATTCCCAGGGTAGCAAGCTTCACACTTCTGAGGGAAATCGGAAGGAACATGTTCTGGGAGGGGGCGTGTGAGCTGCTGCTGACAGAAGCCAGACAGGCAGATACAGAGGGGGACATGGACACGTTGGTATGTGTCATCTCAGGCATGTAGGTGTGGTTAAGAGTATCTCCATCAGGAGTATTGGACGTGGGGGGTGCAGAGGGTGCTGGCTGCCTGGGAGGGGAGCACGGCTGTCCTGTGGGTAGGGGACATCTGCCTTTAAGCTAGTGAAGGCATCATGGGGCCATCGGAGCTGCGTTTCTACTTATCCCAGGGGCCCCAAACCATGGGCACTGAGCCAGCTGCTGTAGTGCTGGATGAGGAGGACTCAGTATCACCACCTAGGACTGGGCATTGCCCATGGAGAAGTTTGTCATTAGTGGCCAGGGCGACTTCTAAGGGCAGTAGTAGAGGCTCCACCAGGGAAGAGGTTCCAGTCAGGTTAGTCCTGTGGGGGCATGGTAATTCTTATATAAGAGATGGGAAACACTCATGCCCGCCTGGGTAGCAGTTAGTCCAGGGTGTATCTGCAGGAAGGAATCAGGGCAAGGGGAGCAAGGCATCTCGAAAAGGTTGCTGGGGGCTGGGGTGACCATGGTTCCTGTGTGCTGCGTAGGAAAAGCTTCAGCGAATGCAACCGATCTGATGCTGGAGGTGAGGCGGGGTCAGGGCCTGACCAGAGGAAAAGACCCAGGGGAAAGAGCGGTGGCCCTGCTGGATCTGTGTGTGTAGCATGGGGAGGGACACAGACAACTGGTGGCATCAGGGCTCTGGGAAGAAGCAGCAGCTTCAGTGAGAAGTTGGCATCATAGGGGGTGCAGCCTGGCACAGCATGTGCCGAGGGATAAGGGGAAACCCAGGAGACACAGGGAGCAATTCACTGTCAGGCAGTTTGAAGGCGGCCCCTAGACAGGAGAAGATAAAAATTGTAAGATTCAGATCCTAGAAGCCAAAGAAAGCCAGGAGAAGCCACATGTGCTCTGAACTGGCCAGTGGCCCAGGGAGCCCAGCAGGAGAGGCCAGGCAATATCTTCCCCAAGGACCAGGAGAAATATGGGCAGAGGAGGGTAGCTAGGCCTCCAGCAACTCTGAAGATGGGTTTCCCATCCTCTAGCCAGCCAACCTCACAGTCACCCACATAGCCACAAGGTGGACCCTGCCCTTACATGTGGGATCCACCCCCCTCCCCACCAATGCTGGTAGCTGGGCAGACCCAGAAGGCAGGCACTGGCAGAGGGAAGCCAAAGGAAGCAGAGGATATTCTGCTTGTAGTCCTTGCCTAATGATCCCAGGGACCCTGCCCCAGGCTCCTCCTGCTTTGCTTCCCTCAGCTGCTCCTGCAGCTGCTCCCAAGACTGGGTGTTTTGGGGGGCAGGAACAGAGGAGGAAGGAGAAAGTTGTGAAAGAACAAAGTGTGCTTGAAGAGTATGGTGAATGCTTAATACTTTTTTAAAAAGTTATTACAGAAAGAGACACATTGCCACAACACACTGCCCTCATAACACTCCTCTTACTTTGGACACACGTATCCAATCATCCTTGCCACTTTCTGCAGCAGTTCTGCAAGTCTTCTTTCGTGGGTGTCTTTAGTTGCTCTGTCTAGGCTACTTCAATGCCCTGAATCCTTTCAAAACATTTCCCTTTCATGGTAAATTTTGACTCTGGGGAAAGGCTAGAGGTCACACGGTGCCAGATCTGGTGGATAAGTGGATGAGAATGCAGTGTCAGGTTTTTTGAGCCCACATATCTGTTGGACGGCCCTGGCAGCAACATTCACCATATTGCTGATCACATCTCATGGAGACACCCACGAAAGAGGACTTTCAGAACTGCTGGAAAAAGTGGCAAGAACACTGGGACAAGTGTGTTTGAAGTGACAGGGAGGATTTTGAGATGAGTATGTCCTACAGTAAAGGCAGTATGTCCTTTACAGCAGCAAAAGTTTTAAATTAAAACATTCTTTGTGTATTTTGATCATCCTGTATAACTCAGCTCAGAAAAGCTTTGTAAAACAATGAACACCCAGGAGCCCAGAAGGCTGCAGCTTACAGAAACCCTGCCTTAATGAAAAACTGGGATCATTTACAGTTAGTGGTGCAAAAACCTGCCTGGGCACCTTCCTAGCCTGCCGCTCCTGACTCTCTGCTTCTTCTTGATTGCTTCCTTAGTTGTGTTTAAGAATGAGGACAATTATATATTACAGTATATTTAAATATTCTATTATTAGAATTATATAATACTATCATTACTGTAAAATAATGATTTATTGAGCTCTTGCTGTGATAAATGTTCTAGCTTCATGCCAAGTGTCTTATCTCCCTCATCACATTGACTCCTAAGATGTCCCTAGTAAGTGGGTTCCATGGTGAGCCCGCTTCACAGGCTGAAGTGGAGAGGTCCCCTCATTTGCCTGGGCCCTACCCAGGATGAAAGGCATGGAGTCAAGAGTCATTCCACGCTGGGCCTGGGCTTCTCAGCCTCCCTTTGCCTACCTCCTGGGTCCCTCTTCCCTGCTTCACCCACCACTTCCAGCTGCAGGCCCTACTGCCCTCCTAAGTCAAAGGGTGGACTTTAGCCTGGCTGTCCTCCAGTGTCATGGCTGTGGCCCTCCATCTTCTTCCTTAGGGACAGCCCCTCCTGCACCTCCTGTGTGCTCTGGGCTCCCAACGGTCACAGCCACCTACCCTTCAAAGTCCCCACTGTTCTGGTCATGTGCAGCCTCCCTGGTGAGCTCTGCTTCCAGAGCTGACTGTAAGGCTCACAGGTTACTGCCACAGCAGCCCCCCTGACACCCAGAGGCAAGCTCCCGCTCCCCTAGGATGGAGGCTCAGCCTTGGGCCCAGGAAGCCATCATGGTATTTTTGATGCCTTCTATGCTCTTTGTCAAGTGGACAAAAAGATATGAGTTCATACCAGGAAGAACCCATGCATGTTTCAGTATCAAAATAATGTGATTTTTCAAAATCATTAGGTGACATTGGGACTTTAGGGGCCATACGTTTCCTTGGCAGGTTGATTGCTCCGCACTGCCAAGCTCTGGGATGATTCACACAGCCAAGTCTATGACTCAGGTGACCAGGCTTCAGGACCCTGCAGGCGAACACGGCCTCTCCCTGTAAGGCCTGGCCTACACACTTCCTGCTACTCATGGAAGGACTTTCCCTATGTTTTCTCAAATGACTCATGTTCATATAGCCTCCAAAATGGCTCAAAATCATTTATTTCCCCATGATATGTGTTTCCCTCCCAATTGAAATTGCTTGATAATCTGCTCAATGAGGTCATTCTGCAGTGCTGCATAAGCCCACCAACATAGTCCAGTTCCCAGGCTCTAACTGGCACAGCCCCTCCAAGGTTCTGCCGTGTTTCCTTCTCGGAGTTGTGCATGTGTTGGAAACGCAGCCAGACCACATTTCCAGTCTCTGTGCTCGCCCAGAGCCTCCCACTCCAAACGTGATGCTTTCTCTGGCTTCTCAGATTCTATGCCCCTGATGCTAACCTGATGTGGCTGCTGCTGAAGCTCTGCCAGTGCCTTCTTGCCCTTGGGGCACCAAGACTAAATGATTTCCTTGTGGCAAGGACCCCTACCTGCTTAGAGTAAGCCCCTTCTCAGGGCAGGAGGATGGTAAACAGTGGGAGCCAGCCTGGCCTCCACCCTGTGTGTCTTGGTGGCAATGCTAAATGTCCACACCGTCATCTCTGCAGCAAGGGAATGGATATATCAAGCTCAAATCTTTGGCGCAGGAGGCCCTTTCCAAGCTGGGGATTCAGCCCCAGGAGCTGCCCCAGGGGAGGATGGGGCAGGCAGCTGGCTTCCTGGAGTGTTTTGTGATGGGCAGCTGCAAGGAGGAGAGGCAGGAGCAGGAGAAGCTGGAACTCAGTGAGCTTAGGTGGAGCCCTAGGCCTTGGATAACCTCCACTGAGACTGTCATTGAACATGGTGCCCCCCAGGAAGGACAACTGTTTCTTTAGGCATGGTGGTTCTGTGTAATTCAGGACAACAGGAAGGATGGTGACCAACACCAACACTCCCAGCCTGGGCTTATGAGCATCTTAGTACTTAGTGGCAGTTGAACCAGGAAGCACCTGGTAGCATCCACTACAGTGAGTGCCTGGCCCCATAATCAATGGAGGCCACCAGATTAGTAAGATGCTCTGCCTGGCTAATAGGGTACAGGGTACTGTAGCCTGGTTACTCACAGAGTACAGCATGATAGAGAAAACACAAGGCTAAAATCTTGGATTTGAAGCACTAGAGGGAATGGGAGAAGTTTAAGAATGCAGGTCAACCTTGACAGATGTGAGCTTTTGGGAAATGGTAATGTGTGATCAGTGGGTGAGTCAGACCCCACCCGAAGTGGGGACCTCCCTGTCCACACAGAGCCTGCACCTGAGCCCCAGGCCCAAGCTTGTTCCCAGCATGGGCCCTTCCCCCAAGGCAGCACCCAGGGAAAGAACATGTTCAATAGCCAAACAAAGAAGGGAAAGACTCCACTTAGGACAGAAAAGGCAGGAAAATGAACACAGAAGAACAAGGTCTGCTTCTCTCCGGCAAAAGGAGAGTTCGAAGTTGCAGAGGGCAGCGCTAGAACAGACCGGCAACAAGAAACAGTGTCCACCCAGGGACCAGTGCTGGGTTTCCTTCTCAGGCCCGAAGGTGATATGTCATCCAGTACTTCTGTCCCTCACCTCCTGGGCGGGCACACTGCTGATCCTATCTCCCCAGCCCCAGGAAGTGTCTCAGAGCCATGAAGGAATATGACAAGCAACCCAGGAAAGTACTTAAAACCTGCTTCCTCCTCAAAACATACTGGGATCCAGCTTGACTTGTAAATATTTCTGGTATCAAATCATGTCCTGATGTCTAACCAGTATCCTTGAAAAGAGACTGAAATGTAAATATATGAATCCTTTTAAAATGTAGAAAAATGAAGCACTGAGAATCTGGTCACTTGTTTACCACCTCTCGTTGAGCAGCATTTTCCACTAGATCACTTGACCCTTGCTGTGGTCCTTACTGGCTTGCAGATGTGGCAACCAAGACTTGCCGGTGTCAGGCTCCAGGAGAGGGAAAGCTTGGATTCTAGCCTCAGAGTTTTGAGCTAATAAAAATCCTAGACTTGTTAATTTTCTGAGTTTGAAGTCCATATGCAGTTTCAACCCCATACACACTGATCCTTAAAAAGAATATGTAGATGCTCTGCATGCTAACTACACCACCACAGGCACACACACGCACACACACTCCACCATTGCAGGCACACACATGCACACACACTCCACCATTGCAGGCACACACACACGCACACACACTCTTACCACGAGGAGCAGTTCTGACCACACCTAGTTACAAATGTCTCCAACCTTTCCAGTGGCTTTAATGTTTGCTGAAGATGCAAGAGAAGCTCAAACATCACAGCAAGGGCAGTGGACTCATCTCTGTCCCACAGTGAGGAAGGGCAGCCTGAGTCTAAGGCCTCCAGCCTAGAGGAGTGTAAACCGCCTACAAACCTCACTGTGGGTCTCTGCCCAATTGAGGAGCTGCTGCACCCCAAGCCCTGTCTGCTCCCAGGGCCCCTCTTCCAGTCACCTGCGGCCACTCAGAGGGAAACCAAGATGAAAGTGCCAGATTTGTTCTGCCGAATCAGTTGGGTGACATCACAAACACAAACACATGTGTAGCACATGCAATCGCCACCCTGCACAGGGTGACTGGCTTATACTTTGTGTAGCATAATTGCAGGAGTGATTAAGCCAGGCAGCGTGGAGCTTAGCTCTCCGGGTGATTTCACACAGTAGAGCGGACCATGCCCCGCTGGTGCTGCAGGCCAAGCAGCACTCCCTGCCCTGTTGGCCTAGGAGGCGATGTGTCACACAGGTTTCCCAGACAGATGGGTATGAACTCAGCTGTCCACTTTGCCAATGTCTGTTTGTTTGTTTTTGTGGTGCAGGGGATTGAACCCAGGGCCTTGTGCATGCAAGGCAAGAACTCTAGCACTCAGCCACATCCCCAGCCCCACTTTGCCAATGTGTGAAAGCTTAGGAACCTGTCAAAGCTCATTTTCTCGGCATTTCTGTTCACATTGTCTCTGGTATTGTTGCCCACTCTGCACCTCTCCCTGCATCTCAAGCCACCCTACAATCCCACACAGGAGTGCTGTGGAGAAACATCAAATGATTTAAGGACATTTCTGTTCTCATTGCTGTTGCTTCTAATATTAATTTGCATGTACCTTGAAATTATTGAATACTACCTTACAAAAACATGTAATTTTATTAAAGCACATGAACATAAAGTTTTATTTTTAGTTGTTAGTATTTTGCTATTGTTCTTTTTTATTATTCTCTTTAAAACAAAAAAGGAAAGTTTTATCTTTACAAGATGCTTTAAAAATGAATAGAATTTATAAAATACACAATTCAAGAGATGCTCAGATGAAATTCTTAAAAATAAACAAGACCCAGAAAGGTTGGCAGGGTGGTGCACACCTCCAATCCCATCTATTCAAGAGGTTGAAGCAGGAGGATCAAAAGCTAAAGGGTAGCCTGGACAAATTAGAGGGATGCTGTCTCAAGATTAAAAACAACTTAGAAAGGGCTGTGGTCTAGCTCATGCTAGTATGGCAAATCAAAAAGACCTCTAAGCCCTGTAAGAATGATTGTGTCTGAGTGGGGAGTTGCTAATGATATTTTATAGCTAAAAAGGACTCTATAAACCATTTTGTGTGAGCCTGCCCTGTTTTTTATTTTAAAGGGAAAAGAATAAAAACAAAATTTCAAAACAAGATAATAGGAGTGTAACAAGGGTTACTACATTGCCTATTATCTTTAAATTAGTTACTCAAAGTACAAGACATTATCACTTAATTAGACTGCTGCAACCACTGTGGAAATCAGTGTGGAGATTCCTCAAAAAATTAGGCTTAGAGGTCCCATTTGACCCAGCTATTCCCCTTCTGGGTATCTTCCCAGAATTAAAGCCTGACCTTTAAAAGCCTCACATATAAGCCGGGTGTGGTGGCGCACACCTATAATCCCAGCACTGGAGAGGCCGAGGCAGGAGGCAGGAGGATCGTTGTGAGTTTGAGACCAGCCTGGGCTACAAAGTGAGCTCAAGACTAGCCTGAACTGCAAAGTGAGACTCTGTCTCAAAAAGACAAAAATAAAATAAAATAAAAACCTCACACATAAAGATCCTGCCGTGACAGAATTACTCCCAAGCTGAGAACTTGTTAAAAAAGAAAAGGAGGTTTGTATTTAGGAATATACATAAGTTTACAAAACAGTAAAAATCAAATCGAACAGTTTCAATATTAACATTTATCACCAAATGAAGATAATGAAAAGTTTTGGCTTTTTTGATGCTGAGATTTTAAAGCAGGTGAGTGAGGGTGTTTACTTCCTGTCTCGGCCTCCTGCCGGTGCTCCTTACCCTCTCATGGGACACTTGTGGCTCTGACATGATTCCCATAATCTCTGGGGAAACAGCAGCTGTGAGCTCTGCAGCCAGCACGGCCACCGCCTGGACGACAGGTTTTCCTCCGCGGGGGCGTGGTAATTAAAGAACGGTAATTGCGGCAATGTTGGCAATGTTTGGCAGCGTGGAGCCAGGAGATTGGTATCTCAAAAGACATCCCGGGTTTGAGGGTGGGTCCGCCGCTACTTCCTGGGTCTGGAGACACGTTACTTAACAGCCTTGAATCTCAAGTTTCCCCCGCCCCCCGGTGCTGCGCTGATCCTGACTGCTGGAGGTCGCGTTTGTGATGCATTCCCGCCCCGCCTGAAGTTGCCGCTGACCCCACGCTAACCCCAGCTCCCTGTGCAGATGGCTTGGTTTAACTAGGAGGTCGGGATCACCTGTGGGATGTAGGAACGTGGAGGGGTCTTTACAGTGACCATGGAGGCAGTGTGCTTTCAGCTCAGCTGCCCCAAGAGGAACCTAGGTGTGACAGCAAAAGGCTGCACTGGGCATGGACCCGCACCCATCTTCATGTGTCACTGCTGGGTATCCACGGACTCCAGTCAGCCACCAGCCTTTCCTCTCACATCCTGGAAAACAGTTGCACAGCAAGCAGCACCCAGCAATACTGTCCCTTCCCTCTGAGTTTGTCCTAAAGCAGAGATCCTCAAAGTTTAATGTGCGTTAGAATTGCCTGGAAGTTCTTAAAAATCCCAATACCCAGAATGTGGCCCAGGCAAATTCAATCAATCTCCAGGGCCTGGACCCAGGCAGGAGGATGTTCAAAGGCTCCTCTGCGATTCCAGCCCCGTTCAGAAGCAGTGATTTTGAAAGAACCTTGTATAGAAGCAGGATGGGCTGACGGGGTCTCTATACAGTCACGGCAAAACTGAACACTGATGCTAAATGTCTTTGCAACCACCTTATTGCGGTGCTGGGGACACGCTGTCACCCTACAATGGTGGTGCGGACCTTTTCCTGCGTGCAATCTGCAGACCCTGTCTAATATTTTCCATACCGGGCAATGAGATCACAAACTCTAAAACACTAAATCAAAACCGGAGGCATTACGGGTCTTCAATAAAACTCCATAGCCCGTATGTAGGGCGGAGGGAGAAAATTAAAACCATCACCGGACTGTGAACGTATTTCATATACATAAATATAAAGACACGTGTGTGGATATATGGACATGCAGCAGGTGCTGGGATGTTACAGCAATCCTCGAGGGAAAGATATCTAGGGCTAATTACATAAAAGTGGTAGACTGAACAGGTAGCAAAAGGCTGCTCACAAGTAAAAGTGCCATTCATGCCTTACAGAAAGTTCCTCATAACAAACAACTGACTTCTAGCAAATGCCAGCAAGGGAAGAAAAAACATATGCTTAGGAGAAATTAAGTGAAAAGAGGTGGTGCCTACTTTAACGAGAATACACAGTTCTAGAGGCCTTTAAGACTTCTGGGTTTACGCTAAACAAACCGACCACAGCTCAGGTACAAAGCTTTTATTTCAAAATAGCAGTATTTCTAAGTAACATGAAAAATTAAATTGTTAATATTTAAGTCTGATTATAATTTCAACCATGGAAGAAACGGGTGAAGGTACAGGGGCATTTGTGGGGTATCTAGGTGCCATCCCCATCCTGGCAGATTTCGGGTCTCCTGTGACAGAACCGTTATTATGAAGATTGTTTTGCGAACCCAAATGCCCCTGTCCAGAGCTTGAATTAGAGCTCTTTTCTCTGTGCGTGCTGAGGACTGGGGAAGACCAGTCTGCGATAAAAATCGGAACAAAGGCAAGTAAGCAAGCTTTGGTGGAGAGAAAGGGAGTGAGCGTCCCTCCTCTGTGTCTTCCAGCTCATCAGTGCAGGAGCAGAAACATCTGCCGCATTGCCCGTGCTTTCCTGGGCAGTGTGCTCTGAGCTGGCTTCAATTACGCTGGGCCAGCATGGACGTCTCCATCACACACGCGTCCACTCTCGCAGGGGACCTCATGCACCTCCCACTCTTGCCTTTGCAAGTCAGCTGCAGGGCAACACAGTCACCCTTTCCTGTTCCTCCACAAACACCGATTCTATCCTTTGCGAACCCAACCAGAAAACAAAACCCCTCTTCCTGTGGCTACCTTGCATATCCCCCATTCTGAGCACCCAGGAGATATGCCTCGTGGACATTTTAAGTTTCTCAAATGTTTCCATTTTAATATCAGCACTGTCATATAATCAGTTTTGCGAGCTCATTGCAAGGGTGGAATTTTGACCACTGCCTGGAGTCTTCTGCAGGATGTTTAAGTTAATTGGATAAAATGAAATAGTTCTAATTGCATGGCACTGTTGATTCTACAAGATGAAACTGAGACCCGTTGCTGGGGGAAAGCAGGGAGACACCACAGTGGGTCCTGCTGGGATGAGGTCTACACGCAATAACACAGGGTTCCTCAAAGGCTCAGAGCAACCCTTTCTGCCTACAAAGTGCAGTAGCCCCTTGTTGTTTATCTTATCACCTAAACATGACCACTGTATAAAGGGTTTCTCCTCCGACAGCAGCGTTATAAATGTACCAGTCAGGTCCCTGCACCCCGGAGGTAGAATTATCTTAGATCTTCGTTTTCAATCTCAATTCCCCTTTTAATTGTAGTACGGGTTTCACCGCAAATCTGTTTTCTGTTTTTTTTCTCCTTTCATCTCTGAACGGAATCAAGGGACTCTGGCCATCCATTGTTTTGTTTATCACACAAAAATATGCATTTATTTCTACTTATTCATTTCATTTGAGGAAAATGACAATTTTTCTTTGCTTCTCTGGCTGCCCTGCATTTCCAAGGACACTGCAGGACTCTGTAATCGGTGCAGGTGCAAAGAAGATGCCTCAACCCAGCTAGCCTGCCAAATGTTTTAAGACCTCAGGCCAAGTGGGTCCTGCAGGGGCAGGGAGCACTTCTTGCTCTTGGGGCCGTGTTTTAATGCCGATGGGCACCAGCCTGGGCCCCTTTCATTTGGGATCTGGGGAGTCTGTGGCTTTGGCAGGTGCTACACAAGGATCCACCCTCCTTGGTAAAGTGGGAAGGGTACAGTGGCCTCCAGCAGTCCTCTGCTCCTCGGACCCTCTGTGTGAGTCTTTTTCTCTCCCTGTCCTTCTTTTCACCATCCCGGTCACTTCCCCATGGTTTCCTTGCAGTAATATAATCCCTTTATCTCAGCTCTTCTTCTGGGAGTTTCCTCGTACTTTTCACTCCTTTTATAAAAATTTTTCTTACTATTTTTAAGAGCGGTAAGGAAGGATTGCCTTTGCAAAAATGTGTGTGGGGTGGGATGTCGCTACAGCCCAACGCAAAAAACGCATCCATCGCCTGAGCTAGTTTTTTAAAAAGTAAAGTTTGGAAATGCAGAGGCGGACTTGTTTGACTTATATCGAACCCCAGGACTCACTATGCGGTGCTCTTAAAAACGCAAAGTGCAGAGGGGCGGTGCCTGGGAGCCACCGAAGTGCGGTTCACAGCAGGAGGATGAGCAGACCTGGGGAGCCGAGCGAGGTTAGGCCTACGTTCCCCGGATTCTTCAGGGCCCTGGCTGTGGCTGCGCTCAGGGTTCCTTCCCGGCAGCATCGAAACGGGAACCTGAGCGACCTGAATCGTGTTCTCACCTGCTCCTTTGGTTTTCTCCTAGGAACTGTGCAACCAGCCTGAGCACTGCAAAGAGCCCAGACCGTTGCCCATTTTATTTTGCAACCAAACTCGCTCCCCCATCAAGGAGCCCCACCAAAAACCTAACTGACGCGGGAGACGGGCACTGGATGCGACCGTTGCTCCCCGGAGGCCGTGTTGCTCCAGCCGAGTTTTCAGGCATTGGGCCCCCGACTAGGGAGGACTCCTGGCCTCGCAGTCGCCAGCCCCAGGCCTCCAAAAGGCAGACACCCCCTTTGTGCCTGCTTGGGGACTCCCCTGTGACGCTCAGTCTGCCTATTCTCGCCCTCCCCGGGACCCCTCGGCCAGGTTCTAGGACTGCGCGGGGACCCGCACCCCGCGCCCCGCCGCTGCGCACCCAGCCTCAGCAAGCGATTCCATCCTACAGTCCCTTTCCCGGGCGCAATGACCGCGGTTCCCAGCCTGGCCACACACACCCGCGGCCGCGTGAGCTCCTCACCTCGCACTCGGCTCTGGCCAGCAGCGGCCGGGCCGGGAGAGTCCGGTTCTCCCGCGAGGGCCGTTCTCCTGAAACCCCACTTCAGACCATCTCTCGCTGTGCAGCGCGCATCGCGGGAATCCGCAGAGAGTGGCCGGGGGCCGACAGGGGGCGACAAACTGTAAGGTTTTTCCAGGTGCCTGGCTGGGCCGAGCGCCGGGAGCTGGTTTGGTCGCGACTGTGCCTGGGGAGGATACCCAGGGTTGCTGCTCTCTCCAACCCTCCGCCTCTGCCTAGGCGAGCGCCTTCCCAGGAGAGAAGGTGCTGCGGTCTGCACTGCGACTCCTGACCACGGAGCTGGGGCGGACCCGCTGTCACACTTAATGTATTCGCTCTTCCAGGGTCCTGAACCCTTACCTACAGGGGAGAGAAGTGGCCTCAGCTGCCTCTCTATGGTCCCGGATGCAGAGCTCGGAGACCTCGTGGTGTAGAACCCCCCCCCCCCCTTTCTCGGAATCCCTTGCCTGATTTGAAAGCAGGGTCCCTCTGGAACAGGGAGAGGGGCCGCAAAATATTTCAGAGTACCCAGACGGAGCCAGGAGCGACCCTGCTCCCCAAGCCCAGCGTACTCTAGTCCGGTGCCGGTGCCGTGCAGACCGAGTCGCCCATCCACTCTTCCGAGCCAGATGGGTTGGGCCTTTCATGTGGTCACTTGCTCTCCCAGGGCGCTGACCCCAACCCTCTTCCCAGGTCCCCAGACACCTCCGAGAACACGAGATTCTTCGTCCTGCACTGGGGAAGAGTCCTGGTGTCTTTCAAACTGGGCTTTCTTGAATCTTGAGGAGGGTTCCAGCTGTAGCCTTCGGGGTCTTGTGTGGTCTGCAGCAGAGCCCAGGAGAGCACAGGCAGGGCTAACCCCGGCATTCAGGAAGGCTAACAGGAGCCAGCGTTGCTCTGGAGACCGCGGGGACCCAGCCCGGCCACACAAGGCAGACCTCCAAGCAGAAGGAAGGGTCAGGGCCTCCACCAGCGGCCTGGCCTTGTGGGTGGGGTCCCTGAGGGCCTGGGTCTGTAGAGGAGCGCATGCCTTTGAAGGAGGGGTGTCTTTTTGCCTTAAGAGAGCCGTGAGCTCCCAGGAGGCCTGACCTAGGACTCCAAGCTGTCCTAGACTCCATTCAGGCCCTCCTCCTCCTTCGGTACAAAGCCGCCCAGATGTCTTTGGGCTCAAAATGCCAAGATTTCCCCCTTCCCTTGCCCTCTGGCCCCCTCTGTGACTTTGGCAGCCTGGGAAGCACTCTAGTGTACTGTGGGTGAAGGCAAGCAGAAAAGAGTTGGCATCTCATTCCAGGGCCAAAGAATTCAGTACTGTGCACCACCCCTCCCTTAAACACAGGGGAGAGGACCTCTCTGTGAGGGTTGAGGGAGGCTGGGTGGCCCAGATCAGTGGGAGCCACTTCTGCAGCCTCCTGCACATCCTAGCACTCCTTGCAGTCCAGTGGCAGCAGGTAGGAATGGTCTTCCCTGCATCCTGGGTCACCTCCAGAGAGGCAGCAGCTCCAGTGGGTGGGCTTGGCTGCAGGAGACAGAATGCAGGAGCCCTCGCAGGGAGGTGGGATGACCCCACCACTCCAGGAGCTAGGCAGCCCTGAGACTCAGAAACGGATGTACTGGTAGCAGGACTGGGGGGATGGCCAGAAGAGGGGCACCCTGCTGCAGGGGCACACTGTCTTCCTCCACCTTGGCCCTGGCACAGAGGAGCTGGAGTCTTGACCCCTCTCTTTGCCTGCTCCTGGCCAGGGAAGGGAAATAGAGGCAGGTACCCGCTAAACACCTTGCTATGATCAACTGTCCCCTTCTGATATCTTATTAATTATAGTGGTAGAAGTGGAAATAAAACTAAAACCAAAACTAGAGTTAGTGTTAGTACTGAGCTCTGTATAATCATTTTGAAATGACTTCCCCATCATTCCTAAAGCTGGAGGCAGGAGGGGGCCCAAGGATCGCCACAGGCCCAGCTGGGTCGGGGACAGTTGTGTTTGTAGAGTGTGTTGGGGGGGTGTCAGAGGGCGTGGAGAAAGCGGAGTGGAGGAAGACACTCGGGAGGGTAGCGTTAGGGGCGGGGAGGGGGCACCCCGCGCAGTGACGGGAACCAATGAGCTGCCAACTCGCGCGTCTGCGGCGTGACCGCAGAGATTGACGTGGAGGACACGTCAAATTGATTCCCGCACGCGGCAGCTTCCCGGTCAGACGAATTTCTTCCAATCGGATGAAGTTCACCCTGGGCCTGGGGTCGCGGGCGTGGAGAGTGTCCTGGGCGCGGGAGGCGACGGCAGCGGGTCCCCGGGCGGGCGGCGGCGCGCTGGGCGGTGGCGCAGTGCACGTCTCCAGCCCCCGGCCCGGGCGGCGCGGCTCTCGCCTCGCGCGTGCGCTCCCTCTATGCCTCTCCGGCGGCGGTGGCGCAGCTCTCCCGGACCGCGCCGGGCCCAGCCCCCGCCGCCCCGGCGCCAGGCAGCCGGCCGGCCCGCGCGCCATGGGTAAGGGCGAGGGGCGGGCGGGCAGGCTCGGGCGGGCTAAAGATCCACTTTTCCGCTCCAAGGGGTCCGGGATCCCGGACAACCCACACTCCGTGCGTCCCCAGAACTCGCGGGCAGTTCAAGTTGGGGAGGGGGCGTCCCCAAGTGGACGCGCAAAGGTCGCGAAAGGGCAGGAGCGCGCAGTACCCCCTTCCGCGGCCGCGCTCTTGGAGCTGGACCCAGGCGGTTCGACCGCGGGTCACCTCGGGAGCGCGCCCGAGAACAGCCTGCGGCCAGGGCCTAACCCTTGGCGTTTTCTTCTTCCCGGCTGATTCTGATCGGGCGCATCGCAGAGCAGACGTATGGCGAAGTGAATCAGCTGGGCGGCGTGTTCGTGAACGGCCGCCCCTTACCCAACGCCATCCGCCTGCGCATCGTGGAGCTGGCACAGCTGGGCATCCGACCCTGTGACATCAGCCGGCAGCTGCGCGTCTCCCACGGCTGCGTGAGCAAGATCCTGGCGCGCTACAATGAGACTGGCTCCATCCTGCCTGGAGCCATCGGGGGCAGCAAGCCGCGAGTTACCACCCCCAACGTGGTCAAACACATCCGGGACTACAAGCAGGGAGACCCCGGCATCTTTGCTTGGGAAATCCGCGACCGGCTGCTAGCCGACGGTGTCTGCGACAAGTACAACGTACCCTCAGTGAGCTCCATCAGCCGCATCCTTCGCAATAAGATCGGCAGCCTGGCCCAGCCCGGGCCCTATGAGCCCAGCAAGCAGCCGCCGCCCCAGCCTGCGCTGCCCTACAACCCCATCTACCAGTACCCCTACCCCACCCCCGTGTCGCCCACGGGCGCCAAGATGGGTGGCCATCCTGGGGTCCCCGGCTCAGCAGGCCACGTCAGCATCCCGCGGTCCTGGCCCTCGGCACACTCTGTCAGCAATATCCTGGGCATCCGGACACTGATGGAGCAAACAGGTCAGTCTGCCTTCTTTGCCCCGCAGCAGTGTGTGAGGGACCACACTGCCTGCTGCCTCGACTGCTTCTGGCACAGGAGAGCGCTTGGGGCTGCCAGGGAACTGGGGGCTGGAACTTTCTGTGGGTGCCCCCGGACATCTTGAACTTTTTATGACAAATATGGAAAATATTTTCCTAACGGAAGAGCCGTTGCCGACAGTCAATTCGGAGGCTTGAGATCGCACTTTTCCAATCTTGCGAAAAAATGCAAAGCCTCGTTGCCAAATCTAAGCCGAATTGCCCAGATCGTTCAGAGATGCTTTCTTTTACTTTGGGGTCCCTTGTTGGTCCCCAAGGGTTCTGTCTTCCCCTCACGGCCTAGGGAAAGGGACCCAGCCCTGTCTTATGGTGTGGCCTAGATCTCTAGATGCGCTTCGGCCTTGCAGGTTTGGGAGCTGGGTTTGTGGGTGCTGGCACCCTCAGGCTGCAGCCACCACCACAAACACTTGCTTTTCACCTGCAATTAAAACTCCACAACTGTTGGTCATCTCTGGTGGAGGAAAAAGAGACAAGTTTGGGACAACTTTGGTGTCTGCTCCAGAGGCATACATGAGGGTGGAACTAGGTCTCTCCCCCAGAACTGGGGGAGAGAGTAAGAAGCAAATTCATCTTAGCCTAGGAGGAAGGGTGGAGGTTGGGGGCAGAAATCGAGGAGCCCCTGCACCGGTAGGATGAGCCTCTGAGGCTGGGATCACTGTTTCTGTGGTGGCTCTAATCAGTCTGGCCCAGGGTGGCCTGGTGCATAAAGTTCCACTAGCCTGCACTCACATTTCGAGTTTCCCTCCCGCCCCTGCGTGCCCCCCAGAGCCAGAAGCTGCTTGCTGTCTGGGCAGCAGGGATGACAGGTCTTCTAAGGAGCTAAGTTCAGGGTCAAATTGTCCCCTCCAGGTGCTTCTTTAGACATTGAGAACACACTATTTTGTGAATTTGAAATTACGCCCTTCTAGATGTCGCAGTCCCTAGGAGGTGGGGCTGTAGCCAGGCCCAGAGCGCCTGGCCCGGGTGGCCGCATGGGCGCTGTTTCGCGGGAAGCGGGTCTCAGGCTGTAGTGATGGAAGAGCTGGCATTGTGCTTCCTTTTGCAGTGCCCCGCGGTGAGGGAAAGCAGTGCGGGCAGCTTCCAGCTTCCCCTCCAACTGCCGGGGAAGGGGAGTATTTGTCCATCGGTAGGGCTTGTGGGGACGCGGAGCGCGCTCACGCTGGATGCCAGCCGGGTACATCCAGGCGAGGGTGACCGTCCAGGCTGGAGGGCAGCCCCGCGTGCCCCGCAGAGGTGTCTGCCTTCTGATGCTCCCCCACCCACCGTGTCCCCCTAGGAGCCCTGGCCGGGAGCGAAGGGGCCGCCTACTCCCCAAAGATGGAAGAGTGGGCCGGGGTAAACCGCTCGGCCTTCCCCTCTGCCTCCGCGGTGAACGGGCTCGAGAAACCGGCCTTGGAGGCGGACATTAAGTACACCCAGGTAATCGGAAGGCAGAGGCGGAGGTGAGGCAGGGAAGAAGGCACCCTTCTCAGGGGAGAAGTGGGAGGAAGGACAGCGCTGCCTCCCGCAGAGCGCTCCTTTCCAACCTTTCTCACGAATGGGTTTGGGGAGGCAGCTTTCCGGGGACATCTCTGTTAACCAAGCGGGACTCCCGGGCCACAGACGCTCCGGGAGCTTGACCAAACTCTGATGGTGTATGCAAAGACTTACTCACTTTTTATTACCTTTAATGATATTTGGGTAGATTTTAAAAATCACGTGGCTGCAGGATTCTCACCAGTATGAGGGTGACCTTGCACACTTGACTGACTGGGCGACAGGAGAATCGGTGGCGTTGCTGCAGGGCCCTGACCGAGCCTGTCCTCCGCAGTCGGCCTCGGGGCTCTCCGCCGTCGGCAGCTTCCTCCCGGCCTGCGCCTACCCGGCCTCCAACCAGCACGGTGTGTACAGCGCGCCCGCAGGCGGTTACCTCGCCCCAGGCCCGCCTTGGCCACCCGCGCAGGGAACCCCGCTGGCGCCGCCCGGGGCAAGCGTCTCAGTGCACAGCGGAGAGCTTGCAGCAGCTGTGACCTTCAAGCATCCCAGCCGAGAAGGTGAAGGGCGTGGGGTTGTTGTTGGGAGGCGGGGAAGGGCTCGGGAACCGGGTAAAGGGAAGAGGGAGGGACGGAGAAGGAAAAGCAGAGGGAGTAAGGCTGGGCTGAGCGCTGAGCAGAATAACGTTGAGACTGTAGTTCTGGAAGCATGTCTTGCCCCACAAGGGTGACTGAACTCAGCCTGGTCAACGGACTCCTGCCCTGTCTGGCCAAGTTAGTGCCCCGCTCGGCCCTTAGTTCCCTGTCAGTGGGAGGTCTGAAGGGTGCAATCCACACCTCATTCCCCGGCCCTCATTCTCTCACTTTCCGCGGAGCTGTTCTGGCTCTTGAACCTTACACGCAACCCCACACCTGGACCCTTTCAGTGGTCACTGCTCTTCGGTTTCTTCCAGGCTTTTTTTTTTTTAAATCAAAGTCTAGTCTGCACCTTAGATTATTTTTCTTAAACACGTTGGAAAGGAGAGCATTTCAATCACTTGCCCCTAATTCTAGACCCTGTCGCTCTGTGTTTTGGGGTCCTTTCTGCTGTGTGCCTGACTTCTGCATTCCTTCTCCTATGCTCCCTTTTCCTCAAATCTGTTCTCTAGTAAACTCGAGGACTTCGGTTTATTACCAAGTTCTCAGGTTTAAAACCCACAAGGGTGGGTTTAAAACCAAGGGATTTATAGGATTTAATCGATGGTCAGCAATGAGAGGGGCATTGGTTTACACGGCCGGTTAGGTTCTGGTTTTCTCTGCACTTCGGGAAAAATTCACCTACCCTTGAATCTTTAAGTGGGGCTGGGTTCGCTAATTTTAAAGTTGTTTGTGTTTAGATTCTGATGACCAGGAATTTGCAATTTCTTAGCTCGGGGTGGAAAGGGGGGTGGGTGTCACTGAAGGAGGTTCAAGTCCCAGCCTAGAGGACTAGCCTCATTCCGGGCTAGGGGGTTTCTGGATCACAACATTGGCTGTATTAGGGCACCTGCCCAGCACCTGAGGAGGTGGTGGTAGGTGGTGAGGGCAGGCAGGTGACAGGAGAGGCTTCCTTCTTCAAAGTGCCATTTCTAAGTAGACTTTGTGAGGTCGGAGACTGGATCTTGGGTGGCGTGGGGGTTGAGATGCTGTCCAGAGCAGTGACCTTCAGGAAAAACAGTTTTTCTCTTTCTGTTTTCTCTAGAAAACATATATCCTGGGACATTAGGATAATATTCATTTACCCAATTAGAGACAAATCCAAGAAAAGAAAGCTTATGAAAACTGGGAATTAAAACTCCTTTACAACTTGGTTTAAACAACAGGGTAATGCCATTGCTCCTTTAGAGAAAAATCCAAGTAAAGGAGATTTTAAAATGGAGACTGAGAGCTCTTAACAATCTCACACAGACTGGTGTCTTGTCCTTGACCTCCCCTGTATCTGTCCATACCCAGCGCTGTCTGTTAAAAATTGAAATGAGATTTGCCTCCCTGCAGAAGTCACTTAACTGAGCAGGTTCATTTGAACTCAAAAGAATCTATCCACAAGTTTAAATCATTTCTCCTAGATTGATTCCGAAGAGAAGCAATTCTTAGAAGAAGGAAGAACCCGTTTTTCTCAGGATGCAGTCATTTCCAAATTAGTCACTTTGTCCTGGGCATTTTAGAACTTACTTTAGAAATCTATTAGAAAGTATAGATGAGAACCAACAGTAAAAGGTCAGTTCCTAATTCTGAATGGCTTCTCATTAATGACTTTTGGGTTAACTGGTAGTTGTTTTTCTTTGGTGAATATAGCACCCTCTCTTTCTTAAAAACAGAGCCTTTAAATAGTGCTGTATTCAAGTGCCCTTCACAGTCAGATCCGCTTGCTGTTAGGAAACATCCCACCAGTTTTCAAAATCCACAACCATAATTGGCTGTACTGGTTATAAATTAATATTTTAATGTCTGATCCTCACAGTTATTTAAAAGGTTCAGGTAAAGGATCATGGAGTAACTCAGGCCCATCACTAATAACAAATTTTCAAGTTGGCATGCAAGTGTTTGTATTGGAGGACCACAAAAACAATCACATACACTTGGGCTGTGAATTTTTACCCTTTATGGGCAGAAGAACTGACGGGCAAAGACCTTCCTTCTCTAGAACTGGTTTTTTAAAAGACAAAGTAATACAAATTATTTTCAAACCAGTTTTTAAAAATTAATAATTTTAAATAAATCTACCCCTTAAATCAGATTGCTATTGTTACTTGTAGTTCAGTTTATAAAAGTAGGGATGGCATTTCCTAAGTCTCTTTTCAGTAAAAAATACTTTTCATCATCTAATGCATACATACAACACAAAGTGTTATCCATCTGTCTAACTGTGCATCCTCTACATTAGATGAACATCTAGCAGTTACTCCAAGGAGAGCCTAACAGAATGTCAAATTAAGCAGCACTACTGATTAGTTTTTCTTGGTAAAAGGTAATGAGTACCGGGAATTGAACTCAGGACCTTACACTTGCCAGGCAGGTGCTTATGCCACTGAGTTATATCCCATTTTTACGACCCTAACCCTTCTCTGGAAAGATGAAAGATTTGGAATTCAAATCTGTAAGATGTTGGGTATGCATGAAGAAACTCTGTTTATATTTGTTAAAGATGCCTGAAGCTTTGTTCCAGGATCTCTACTGGGGCATTAGTTCTTAGAGGATCCTAAAAATGATTTTGTCAGACATCACTGGGGTACTGGCATCTGAGAGCCCTAGCATCACACTGCCTTTTGTCCACAGCAACTCCAGCCCAATGTCTAAAAAAACATTTCTGCTCCCAGTTCAGTGACCTGTAGAACCCCAAAGCTCAGGCTGCTGAGGCCAGAGATAGCCACCCAGGGTTCCTTGTAGGGAGAAGGGCGGAATTCTCTGCCAGCCTAGCCCATGTGTATTTTTAACCAGTGCTTATTTCTTCTTATCTCTAAGGGAACCTGGCTGGGCTGAGAAAGTTCCCCTCTTCGGTTTTCTGAGCAGGTCCTTTCTGAAGTGTGTGAGGGATGGAAAGCAATGGTCCAGCGGTGACCCCGGCTGGGGGCAGTCACACTGTTTAGGAAGGAGAGCTAAGAGGCGGCCCAGTGCCAGGGGTCAGGTCGCTCCGTCCTGAAAATGTCTTAAGATTTCTTCAAAACTCTCTGTGAATGCAGTTATGTGTGTGTGTGTGTGTGTGTGTGTGTGTGTGTGTGTGTGTGTGTGTGTTCCCGGCCCTAAAGCGTCCCTGCCGTTCCCGTGGTCACAGATCACAGCAAGCTGTCCTGGGGCTGGGAGGAGGACGGCTGCAGGGGACAATGCCGAGCTCCTGTCACCCTGGCTGAGGCACCACAAGCTGTTCCCTAGGCCTTGTAGGCAGGACCTATTTGGGGAAAGGCT
This sequence comes from Dinomys branickii, assembly GCA_004027595.1. NCBI lineage: Eukaryota > Metazoa > Chordata > Mammalia > Rodentia > Dinomyidae > Dinomys > Dinomys branickii. The sequence continues at coordinate 37,713 of PVLD010000108.1, read as the reverse complement.
GAGAATTGAAGAGGCCCCCTCGGGTATAAACAGTGTGTGCTCCGGTGCAGAACAAGAGAGCGCTCGGGTCGGTGGAGGGAAAGAGAGCTGCGAAGTTCTGGTCTCACTTTCTGGCTTCCAGTGGTGCACTTTGGGCCCCCTCCCGAAACCCCGAGTAACAGCAGCGGTCAGAACACCGCCTGCCCTCGCAAGCCCGTTACTTAATCCGACGCCCAAAGGCCCAGGACGCGGTGGTGAACACCTCTGGAGACCCTGACCTTGGAGGACCACGAAGCCTGCTGCTCGCTACAGCGACGCTGGGCGACCTATTCCTATGCGCCGGAGCCGGGATGCGCGCCGTGGGCGGGCTGAGAGACCTCCGTCACTGCCAGTCAGAGCCCTCTGCCCCTGTTCCTGCACCTCCTGAACCCGCGGTGGTGACAGTCAGAGGTCGTGGGGACTGTGCCAGTTTTTGCCACCTGAGCTAGGCGCGGTGCCCGGGGGTAGACACAGGTGCCATCTCCGAGTGCCTGGTGTCCAGGCCAGGAGCGCGCGGTCCCTTCGCCCCGCCCCACGGGCCCTGGGTCTGTGACCAGTGCTGCCATCAGTGACCAGTGACGCCCTGTGCTCCCTCCACAGGCGCCGACCGGAAGCCCCCTAGCCCAGGCAGCAAAGCCGCGGACGCCCTCGGTAGCTTGCACGGACTGCCGCTCCCGGCTTCCTCCTCCTAGGGCTGCTGGCCCACGCCATAGGCGAAGTGCAGAGGGGACGGGCCCGGGGACCCAAGGACCGGAGCACCAGAGGACCGAAGCACCCGAGGACCCAAGCACCTGAGGACTCAAGCACCCGCGGACCCCAGGACTACAGCACCCGCAGAGCCCGCATGAGGAATGGACCATAGCGCTCCGGGCCACGGCGTGCTTTGGCCAGCAGGCACGCATCTTCCTTGGCCGGTTCCTTAGCCCCTCTGAACTTCAGCTGCAGCCTGTGGGGCCCTGACACGGTCCTTCCTTAAACAGGGCCTCAAATTCCCTTTTGTCCTTCTCTGGTTTCTTGCTCTCCCTCTCATCTCCCTGCTTCTTTCCTCAGTCTCACTCTTGAAGCCCAGGCCTCAATTCCCCTCATTTGCAGGGCAACCCCTGCCCCTAGTCCCCCAATCCAGGAAAGCCCAGCTCACCCTCTGTGCCCCTTCTCTATGCCCCTCAACACTCCCCCACCAAGGGGAACAGTGAACTCAGAAAGCAGGCAGAAATCACAGCTTTCATTTTCTATTTTTAAAAGGACAATCACAACCTTGATGGACTGTCCCTCTTCCCTTGGTGCACTGTCTGGAAATCTGTATTGTTTCAGTGCCTGGCCTGGGCTTCTCTTTGCTTCTGAGCTGATGTCACCCCATACAAGATGGGGTGAACATTGGAGGCAGAGGGCTGCTGGCATCTGAAGACAGGGGTTTAGTGACTAGAAGACTGGGGTTGGGGGGCCCTCCCACCTGCACCCCAACACTGGGAGTCTGACGGTTGGTAAGCGTGTCAGAGTGGCTTTGAGTGCAGCCCAGTTGTTAATTTAGACCACAGGGCAATCCCTGTAGATTGCCTCTGGATACTGGGGTTCATTTGGGGCTTTTGGTTTATAAGGGATCAGGGCTTTAAAAAAACCAGAAAATGTCCCTGGAGCCAGACACACAGGCTGTTCACCCTTGTCAAGTTCAAGAGTGGTGGTGGTGGGACCCCGAGTATCAGTCAGTTTTGTAGTCATAAAAATAAGGCTGGTGGGACTCGGAAGTCACCCGGCTGCCTTTGAATAAAGGAAAGCATCTGAAACTGGAGTGATGAAGCTGATCGAGTCTGTCAGCGTCCTAACACAAAGCACCCCCTGTCCCCTGAGTGCAGCATGAACTCCACCAAAGGAAACCATTGGTTTTCCCATGAGCACTTGCAGCCAGGCTGGGCAACAGGTGGAAGAGAAAAGGAAAGGAACTGGTGTTTGTGAGAGAGTGGGCAGCGTGGTATGCCCACAGCTCCCTCTTCCCTTCCTGGCATGGCCTTGGGGACTGAAGTTGAGAGACAATATGCAGAAATCCTCCTAAAATGAAGCTACTTCTTACAGGAATAAGGTGGGCGAAAGGCAGTGGGTGACAGTGGAGAGCTTTCCCAGAACATTGCTTACATTCTGAGAGCTAAAGGAAACTCTCAGGTTACCGAATAATGTAGGGGTTTTTAACTACAAAGGAGTTCCTGGGTGACTGATTTCTTTGCATGTTTTGGCTTTCTGAAACCTGATGGAAGAGATTTCAGATGGACAAATGGATGCTACTGCTTGCAAATGGAGTTTGGAGCCATGGAGAGAACTGGTGGGATGCATTTCCCACCACACCTCCAGCCAGTTGTGTCAGAAAAATTTTTCCCCAGATTTTCAGTCTCTTGTCTTTAAAAAAGTGCATAGAGGTTTGTTTCCTCTCTGGAGCGTGTACACAGCAGGGGTTGTGTATGGACCCCAGATGTCACCACCTCACCTGAGAGGGTGGGGATGTGACAGCCCGCAGTGTGCCAGCACACCCTGCACAGAGGGTGGCCGTAGTACCCACAGGAGTAAAGTATGAACAAGTCCTGGAGCTCTGGCTTGTCCAGTGTGCTTGGGTGACCTTGGCATACTCCTGCATGCTTGTGATTTTCCTGTGCCTCCCCCCCCCCGCTGCTGGAGAAGCACCGGCTAGCGCAGGCCAGGAGGAAGCATTGCAGCCCTGGCCAGAGGAGTGGGGAGTGTTTGTATCACCAGCTCTGTCCTGGAGTTGTCTGTCCACCTCCCACTTCTGTGCTTGGGTTTTGAGGGTTAAGTGGGAGCAGACCTGGGAAATGCAGCCCAAAATGACAGCCCAGGGAGGTGAAGATGCCTGTGTTTCAAGTGTCGCCCACAATGGGCAGTGCTTTCCAGACTTGTGTCCCCTGTTGTTCCCCTATCCCATAGCTACAGGCAAGTCTTTCAGAGTTCTGTGGCTCTGAGGACAGGTGGCTGTGAGTGACAGTTGAGCATTGTCAGATCCAGAGAGCTATGGATAGCCCAGCAAGCCTGGCTGAGAGTCCAGCTCTACTGCCCTATGACTGGGACCTGCCATAGCCTCCATGTATCCTCTGCAGGGAGCACTCTCTGCAGCTGGTTTTGTGTTGCTAGGGTGTGGCTCAGTGCTACAGCGCTTGCCTAGCATGTGTGAGCGGGGCCCTGGGGCCTTTCCCAGCACCATACACGCACACACATGCACGGGTTAGGGGAATCATTTTCAAGGCTGCTGAGGGACTCAGCATTGAAATATTTTTCAGAAGGTTCTATTGAGTGATGGCGTGTGAATGGGCTCAGGGACTGCAGATTCGCAGTGAAACGGGCACACTGTCGAACTTGAGAGAATCATTCCTCAAAGGCCATTTGTCTTTGCACTAGCACCTCCCTTTCACTTTTAAATTTAAAGATAATTTTAAGAAATATATAGAGACATACACACAAGGAAATTATCCAAGAGAGACAGTTACTCAGCTCTCTGATGGTTTGAAGAGAGCAAGAGTAATCAGCTACTGCAAACTCAGGCAGTATTGGGACATAAAAATGGAAAGTGCAAGTTCCCTCCTGCTCGCCTGTCTGTCCTAAATACGAGTGCGTGACGATGTTCTGAACTCTTTCGGCGCAGCCCAGACACGCAGTGTGACTGTGCTGATCTAACTGCACAGCACAGGGCTTTGCGGGCACATGGGCGTGGCGTGCTCATCAGGGCTCTGCCCGCTGTGTCTGTGTGCGTTTCTTCTCTTGAGTGGATGCATAGCAACAAGGCTCTGTTCACAACACTGTTTGCAGAGAGACCAGCGCCGTGCTCTAAGTGAATACAGGTGGGATTTTGTCATCCTCCTTGTCGGAGGAAGTCCTCAGAATGCATTGTAATAACTTCCCTGGGAGAGGTGGCTGCTCTTTGGCAAGGAGGGAAAGCAAAATAAAGAAAGGAGCCTAGAGGGACAAGAAGGCTGTGTCCTTGCTAAGGGCGTCATGACTTTTATCCTTCTCTTCTTCTTAACAGTACTGTGCAGCAACCAGGACTTTCACTCTGAACTACATCCCCAGCACTTTAAATTTTTATTTTGAGACCAGATCTTGTTAAGTTGTCTAGGCGGGCTTTGAACTTGCAGTCCTCTTCCCTCAGCCTCCCAAGTAGCTGGGGTTATAGGCTTATGCTACCGTACCTGCCTTTCATGAACTTTGGCTATAGGTCAGCAAAGGTTGGAAGCTACAAGAGGCCCGGGAAGGCAGTTTTCTTCTCTTTGGGGTCGGAGATAGGTGGGCGCAGAGGCATGAGGAGGCGCAGTGAGGAACTGTGGACACAGATGAGATGAAATGTGCAATACTGGCACAAGCATTCCTTTTACCTCCCCAGATTCACAGAAATCCCTATGGAATTAGCCTCCTGGCAGGGACCCACTCCCTGACAGCTGTGTTTCCCCGCTTGCTTGTCTCTGGTCTCTGGTAAGGAGATCGGGATTTGTTTAATTGAGCTGTGGTCCAGCTAAAGCACACTGCACATTTCCATCATCAGCTTCGCTCGCTTGAATTACTCTGCCTGGCTTTCCTTTTAGAAGGAGCCCTACCCGCTCTGCGTTACGCCGGAGGATACAAATGGAGGCTCTGGGCAGAATGTGCTGAGGAGCTCAGTTGAAAGGGTTGTGCATCCAGCAGCTCGTGTAATGAGAAACATTTGATTTGCTCCTTGTAATGGGCCAGAATTATGCACAAAATGATACTTGGGCTTCACCTTGACCTTTCCGTCTGAACTATACCCTTCCTCACTGAAGAAATGTCCTGTGGCTGAGACATTTCTGGCCAAACCTTTGTAATTCAACTTAAAATCCTTCCCCTCTGTTTTTGGAAATCGGTTTTTCTTTTTTAAGGGCAGAACATGGAGGAATCCCACTGTCATCTTTTTCAAGACCAATAAAATGAGAACCACACATTTAGCCCCAGTCCAACTTGGGAATTCTAAACAGTTGGAACAATTACAGTCAATTGAGTCTGGTCCCTTCTTTGGAGTTGAAACCAGTTGAAATTCCCTTTTCACTGTAAGGAGTTTTGCTTCAGGAGACAGCCTGCGATTCTCATTGAGACACACATCTGTTTCTGCGCCGGCCAAATCCAAAAGTAGAATCCCAATGACAGTTTTCACGGGTGATAGAATTTCGACTGTATTACAATTTAACCACCTGGCTTGCCTGCCTCTCCCTTTTTTCTTGTGAAGGATGAAATAAGCTGATCAAGTGTTCACTCAGCTATTAAATTACGTTTCCATCCTGTAACATTTTATTTCCTCCTTTGCTAGTGAGCTATATTGGCTTGATGGATCACCTCCAGTGTCTTTTTTTTTTTTAATATCCACTACATGATTTTAAATTCTAAGAGTTTCTGCCCATCGTTGGTGGGTATGGTTTAAGCTTTATAAGATTTTCTTTTATCTAAAACAACAAAGAATAAAACAAAATTCTTTAGGTAACTAGACCATTTTTATTTAACAATGAATCTCTTGGTTAAATAATAAAGTGATTTGAATGAATTGAAGGAAATTAACTTTTTGGAAAATCGAATTGGCATTGGAAATTTGTGAAACATAAAGAAAGAAGATGCTGGAAGAAATGAGTTGTGCTAGAATTTGCTTGGTCTAGACAGCCAAAGGCATCACTGTAGCCACCAGGGGGAGCACGTATTGTTCACAAAGACTGAAAAAGGTAAGGCCGAATACAAAGAGATCCATCCTCCTGGGAGAAACAAAACTTTTCCGGCTGTGAACATCTTTGACCAGGACTGCCTTTTTGTGGCTGTTGATATTGCTATTGGTATTGATAACACATGCTTGGACCTGTTGTGAAATAATGGATCTTCTTGGCTCATCCATCTGGGGATCATCAGATAATTTAGATGTCAGTAGCAACTCAGACATCGATTTCACTGGTAACTTTGTCTCTAATGTGTCCATAGATTCAATTCTTTGCATACAGAATGAAAAGTATGAGTCTTAAAAGCAACCTGATCTGAACTACCAGTTTTGAAATTGAAATCAATTTCATCTATATTGGTAAAAATTTGATATTTTTTGATGGATTTATGGGTGAGGTTCTCCAATTTTAGAAACTTGTCCCCTTTGAGTGATCTGCTGGACATCTATAATCACTTAAAAGTCATTTTCTGTTATTTTAGGGTCAGACCCGGAGAGGTCCTGAGCAGGAGGGCAGAGAATGTGTACTGCTCAGGTTAAAGGGAAAAGAAGCCTCTCACACCTGGCGTGGGTACTTCTGCAGGTATTAAGCTGAGACCTCCCAGTGGAGCTCTGGCCCTGCAGGAAGCTGTGGGGATAGAAAGTAAACCTGGTGGCTAAAGTTGGCAAAACTGGCTGGGTTCAAATTTCAGTTTTACCACTTATCAATTGTATCATTTTGGGCAAGCTTAGACAAAATGTTTGTCCTCGGTCTTCTCATCTGCTTCATGGAAATGGTGCCTCCCTGTCTGGAGTGTTGTGAGAATTAAATTTGAGAGTATGTGTAAAGAGTAGCCTCTTGCAATGGGTTACACTCAGCTCTTACTGTCGTTCATCATTTTTACTGCCATTTGCTTCGTTTTCTTTGTACATCAGTACTTACTGGGGACCTAACTCATGTCACTGCCTTGAGAACTATGAGTGCTGTATGTTAGATTTGGGGATGATCCAGATCCCACTGGGAGGCTACTGGATCTGTTCTAACAGCCTCGGACACTGACTAGACCTAAGGATAACATGAGGATTGTACGGCAAGGCTGGTTAGGACTGAAAGGTAGCAGGGAGAGAGAGCATCGCTGAATGGAAGTAGACTGTATGTAGCAAGTCCACTTAGACTCATTTTGTACAGCCATGCTCAGGGTCACTGCAGCAGGCCCGGAAACTGGTGCTAGGAATGATTTAGCTGCAGGTATGCTGATTAGAGGCAGCCATGTTGGGCTTGGGCTGAGGTCTTGCTGTCATCACCACCCAGCCAGTGACTTTTGTTAGGATCAAGCCACCCTGTCCCTTACTCCATCCCTGATGCTGCAGACACTGAGAAGTAGCACAGAGCTTTCTGCTTAGTACCTGCAGGAAGAGTTACATTTAAAATCTTCCCATGTGGAAGATTGGGTCAGACTTTTAGGGCCATCAGGAGAGGAAATGCCTGGTCTTCCTCAGTGCCCATAAATGTCAAAGGCTTAAACACATACTTGTGTGTGCACACACACATGCACATGCATGCACTCACCCCCCCCCAATTTGAGACAACCTGCAGTGTAAAAGATAGCTGTGGAATTCTGTATTACCAAGATATTCAAGCAGGCTGGTGATGTAGCTCAGTGGTAGAGCACTTGCTTAGCACATGCCAGGCCTTGGTTGGATCTCCAGCACTGTAAACCAACCAACCCCGAAACATTCACAAGCTGCCACAGAGTCTGTGTCCTACTTTAATCGTGCTTCCTTGCTCCAGGGTTGGCCCACAAATGTGTCCCACATGCCTGCAGGCGTTATCAGTCATGTATGAGGCTGCACATTAATGGAATATGGCAGTTTGGTTCTGATTCCAAATTATTTGGAGTTTACTCTCACAAACCGGATGCTTCAAAAAGTAAATAAAGACATTAAAAAGATTTATAAAAAGACTGTCACACATTCTGAAGTGCAACGTGTAAATGAATTTATATAGGCATATGGATTTCATTTCTCTGATAATATGCATGAATTTAAAAATTAAAAGAAAATATGCTGGCTACAATGTGTTTTCAGTTTGCATTTAGACTGAAGACAATCAAGGGTGCCTAGCATAGTCAAAACTGGGGAGACTTCTCTGTCCTATGATGGCAATTTGTTTTCAGTACTGAGAACTGAACCCAGTACCTTCACACTGAGTTATTTTTAATTTTTTTACTTTGAGACAGGCTCTCACTAAGCTGCCTAATAATATTGCCTAGACTGGGCTCAAACTTGTGATTTTTCTGCCTCAGCATCCCAACTACCTGGGATTGATTATAAGTGTGAGCCACCATTCTTTTTTTTTTTTTTTTTTTTTTTTTGCGGTACTGGGGATCGAACTCAGGACCCTGCGCTTGCTAGGCAAGCGCTTATTCCACTGATGAGCCACCATTCTTGGCTTATATTTTTTATTTTGACACAGGATCTTTCTAAATGGTGCAGAGTAGGTTCAAATTTGTGATCCTCCTGCCTCAGCCATTTGAACTACTGGGTAATGATTAATATTGTCTGAAATTGGATTTTCCTGAATGAGGTTCCTGAATGGCACCTGCAGTTTGAATTTTTATTTCTAAGTGTATTCTGAGGTTTATGGTCAAACCCATTTCTTTCTGTGTGCACCTGCAGGCTGCTGTGCTCAGCACTCTGCCCTCCTACAGTTGGGCCTTGCATGGTCCAGGCAAACTGCTGAGGCTTCACCATAATACACACTGAGGTGGAAGAAGGTGGATGGGAAAATGTGCAGGGGAAGCAGATCTGGGTACACACAATGGATTCTGTCAAGAATGTGAAGTGACGTTTGTATCTGTGTTGCGCTTACAACTAAACAGAGTATACTGGTTCAAGCAAGGATGGAGCAGTGTCTCCCTGTGAATTGTCACGGGAATGCAGACTTGGAGAACTATCCAGATTGTAAAGACTAAATCTTAGATGAAATTTGGGTTGTGAGAATTTAATTTACTTTAGTTAAATAAAAACAGATTGGTGAGTTGTGTGTGTGTGTGTGTGTGTGTGGTACCTGTAATCAAACTCACAACCCTGTGCTTGCCAGGCAGGCACTGTGCTGCTGAGGTACATCCCAATCCTTGTGAGACACTTTTTGCAAGCTCTACTGTAGGTTGTGATGTTATCAGTTGATGTAGCAGTGGTCAGGAAAGAGGTCTGGCAGAGGTTTCTTCTGAGAGTTTAACGCAAATGAACATAATAAATGATCTACTTAGCTTGTATCTGTTTTTATCAGTGTAGAACATTTTGACTCATGATTCCCTCAAATAAAAATAAAATTCCCATGCTCTTATGCCCTCTGAGTTGTAAAGCATTAAAAAAATGAATATTATGGCTTTTAAAGATGTAATAGGTGGCTAATATCCATTAGATATGGGATTGGGGGCACTTCCAAATAATCATCAAATTAGGTGTGAGTCAATGGATATGTGATATAAATATGTATATATAATAGATTTTTCAACATTGGGGCTCCAATCAAGGACAAGTACTCTACAACTGAGATACACTCCATGTTTAAATCAATGACTTTTACACATTCCTGTCCCATGGTCTGCACACTGGAGGAACCAAGGAACTATGGGATTTTCTCTCATGCTGAAGTTATTCACATATACATGCAGCTATATTTCTATGTGGGTGTGTATATCTCTGATTTTGGCTTCAGTAACAAAGATTTTTACTTTCCCCCTTGCTGCAGCCTGTAGGCAGCTGTGAAAGCAGGGAAGCTATACCTACAGCTCTGAACACATCAGCTTAGGCGTGCTGTTAGTAGTATCAAAGGCAGTTACTCTAGCGTAGGAGCCCAGAGCTGCCAGCTTTTGAGCACTGTTGAGTGAGGGCTCAGGAGCACAGAAACTGGGGTTTATGTTTTTGAGACTCATTTGCTGAATCCTTAATGTTTTGTGCAAGAATGATTTTGTTTTCGTTGGGGCTTGGCATTCAGTTAAGGGCTCAGAAAATAACCTGCTGTTTACATAGTGGAGGGAAAAATCCCTCATCTTTAGGTGAAAACAGAGCAGCTTGCCCTCGGCCCTGAAACTGGGTTGTGAAGGCTGGGAGACACACAGGGGCTCTGAGTCTTGGACCAGCTGCCCCTGCCAAAGGGGTGTCAAGTGCAAGGCCCCAGGGGACCTCCCCCATCCTCTCCATGTTGGCTAGCCCAGCCTGAGTTCCTGGTATCTGCGCTGGGGAGTCTGAGAGTGATGTCCTGGGCCTGAGCCCTGTCTGTGGTTGGGGAACTTCGTCATCATCCACAAGCCTGAGCCTCCCCTGTGAAATGGGTCAGTGAACACAGCCCAGGGCTGCTATGAGGGCTTCTGTCAGCACCCAGGCTCAGGGCTTTGCAGTTACTGCTTCACTGGAAATACGTCTGAGCTCTCTGAAGATGGTGACTTTGAGTTCTTCACTTTGGATATTGCCCCGCATTATCTACTGAACCTTTGGTCTCATAACATCTGCACTCCCCATCCACCTTAAGATTTAGTTGATTGAGTCAAAAAGAGTTCTATCACTCCTTTTAACAATTTGTGAAGTGAAAAACTCATGAAACATTTTTGGATTACTTGATGTGATTGAGCTAACTGGTCAAAAGTGTTGATCTAGTAGATTTGGCTATACCCGAGTAATCAATTTATAAAGAGAAAAGGTTAGTTTGCCTCACAGTTTTGGAGGTTCCAGTCCATAATGCATTGACCTGTTGTTTGGGGTCTGTGGTGAGGCAGCAAATCACGGCGGGAGCTCATAGTGGGGCAAACCTGCCTCTATCACCATCCAGGGAAAGAGAGGAGAAAGAGAAAGAGACCTAGGTCCCAGCATCCCTTGCGGGGTAAGCCCCATGACCTCTCATGAGGGACCACCTTCCAAAGGCTCCATCATCCTTGGGTGGCACCGTGTGGGGACCACACCTTCCCACATGGTTTTAAGTCACTCTCATCCCACGATGGCACCCGCTGTCTGTTCTGTGTGTGCGGCTTCACGGATAGGGTGCCAGGCTCAGAAGTGCCTCTTGCCTGATTTACTACTACTGTTACTCTCTTGGGACTCTTAATAACTTTTGAACATTGCTTCTCCATTTCCATGACCTTGATACACTGGTCCCAGGAAAGATATTTTAGGTGGCACAAAAGTCAAGACGTTGCCAGAGAAGACTGTATGGAACACTTGTGTGGTCAGTGGCAGTGACTGTGACTTCAGAGTCTGCAGGAGCAGAGTTCAGGATGTTTTGGACACCATAGTGGTTGGCTTTGATATTCTACCTTGACAAAATAAGATCTTGAAAAAGTCCTGGCAGAAAGATGTAAGATTATACCAGGGTTTTTCCAATTTACGTGGACAATTTCTTGTTTTTTCTTTTCTTTTCTTTCTTTATTTTTATTAGTAAATGTTTGTAGTTCATAATATTTACATTCCTTGTGTGGGATTGGTGCATGTACATGACACATCTCAATTCATGCTTGTTCCCTTCGCCTCCTGTGCCTTCCTGCTCCCTCCAGCTCTTGATCCTTCTAATTTGTAAAAGCTCTATTTCCATTTTTTTCTTTGATTCTCTCTTTTAAAAATCCTTTTTCTCTTCTTTTACTGCTCCCTCCATCCCTGGTTCCCATTCCTATGAAAGATTTCCCTGCTTCCTATTATGTTATCTATCCTTTATTTTGCACCATATTTATACTTTGAGTTTCTCACCTAGATCAAACCACTCAATATTTAAACTTGTGTGTCTGATTTATTTCACCTAACACGATGGCCTCAAGATGCATGCTTTTTTTTTTTTTTTTTTTACAAACAACTCGTTTATTTTTCTTTATGGCAGAGTAGTACTCCATTTTCTTTATTCACTGACCTGTTGATGGACATATAGGCAGCTTGCAAGATTTAGCTACTGTGAATTGTGCTGCTATACATATAGATATACAGGTATCATTGTAATATGATGTCTTTAACTCTTTCTACAAGATACCTACAAGGGGAATAGCTGGGTGTATCAGTCAGGGTTTACTAGAGAAACATATATAACACAAGATGTACAAATGTACAAGAAATTACAAATTTGGTTTACAATAGACAGCCACAGAGTTGGATGAAGAAGCACCCAGAAGGTGTGTGCTCTCTGGAGATTGAAGAGTCCAGCCCAAGGCCTTGAGCTCACTGCAGTGTCTGTAGAAGTCTGTATCAGGATGCGATGGGTCTATGACAGAATGCTGAAGAATATATGACCAAGGCCGAGGAGTTTACACCAGAAGGCTGAGGAGTCCCTGGAGGAAACCTAACAGTCTGCACCAAAAACAAGGAGATGACCAAGCTAAAGGCAAAGACTGGGGCTCCTCTGAAGAACCAGCAATCAGTGCTGTCTCATTTCCCTTTTTTTATATGCCGCCTACCTACACACACACCATCTCTATACCTTCTTCTTGCAGAGGCTCAGGATGAATACAAAGTAAGGGCTCTGGCTCCCTGCTGAGTCAGGTAGTTAGCCTTCTAAACTTCTCAAGTTGACACATTGAACAACATCCCAAAGTGGTAAGGGCCTGTCCTTTTAACCCGGGGATGTAGAACAGCTGAGTCACTTAGTTAAGCTTCTAGACTCCTCAAGTTGACACAATGTATCAACCATAACCCTGGGTCAAATAGAATTTCTAGTTTTACTTCTCTGAGGACTCTCCACACTGATTTCCATGCCAGTTGTACTAAAAAACATTCCCATCAACAATGTAGAAGGTTCCTTTTCCCCTGAAGTCTCGTCAGCATTTATTATTTGATTTCTTGATGCTGGCCATTCTTCCTGGGTTACAGTGGATCTACATGCTGTTTTTCATTACTGGCTGTTAGGGAAATTTATTTTGTGAGCCAGTTGTAAACACTTTTTCCTTCTGGTGAATATTCATCAAATGCTGGGAGGAGGAAGCACTTTACATTGTATGCAAGGCACAAGTCACAAAGAAGACGAGTGATTTGACTTCCTTCAACCCAAAACTTCAGTTCATTTAAAAGTATTAGAAGTAGAATGAGAAAATGAAGACAACTATGAAGATAATCATAAACTTAATGCAAAGCATTACTATTCATCTACGAAGCTCCTGCCAAATGTAGAAGAGAGGAGCTCAAAGATTCTCAACAAATACCTCATCAATGCTTAGGGAGGTGGAAATGCTAATACCCCACCTTGGGCATGTTAGGTACATACATCCAACCACCCCACTAACTCCATAAATACGTATAACTATTCTGAGCTGGTGAAAAGTCTCCACAAAAATCTGTATAAATTTACATCAATTTTTAAAATAAAGGAAACAAATTGATGATTAGGAAAAAACAAACTTCTTACCAATCACTAGAAGACAGATGATCACTTGTATTAGAAAACTGCTATGTGAGATAGGATTTTTATGTCCCAAAGGGTAAGTGCAAAGGTTTAGAAAGGGAAACAAAGGTTCTCTTAAGTAGTAATCAAAGAAAGTTGAAATGACACAGCCAACCATTTTTCTTTTCTTTTTGAATTCTGATTGTTGCTGGGTGCCTCGGTGGAGGACCCCAGTGGTTCACAGAGGAAGGGAAAATGGGGTGGGAGCTGTGTCTGCAGAGCCAGTTTGGGGACCCCAGTTGTGGGCAACATAGGGGCCCCAGGTTACAGCTCAGGGTAACCATGGTGACAGTTCTGCCCCCATCTCTGTGGGGATATATAGGATGGGGAACTCTGGGACAGCACTGCATCCTCACCCTGAATCCCTGGCCAAGTAGATTCTCCCTTGGAATTTCCCCCAGGGTCACTTAGACTCCTGCAAATACCTGCTTACATCTGCTTAGGTTTTTATTTATTTTTAGTTTTAATTTTTATTAGTTCGTGTTTGCAATCCATCAGGACCGCATTCTCGTGGGGAGCTGGCACGCACATGAGACACAATTTTGTTTTTTGTTCTCTCCCTTCCCACTGTCTCTAGATCCCTTCCCCACTTCTGCTTCTTTGTTGTCTATTGACTTTCTCTTACTTTTCTCTTTAAATTATTGATATGTTGGGTTTTTAATAAAGGAGTTAGTTATACATACTAGCAATAATTTGGAAATGCCAATGTTAAAGCCTTGAAATTGCTGCTCAGTGTGGTGGTTTAGGAGTTGAAAAATCTTATCTGTATTTTGAAAACTTTCTAATAAAGTTCATGCTTATTTAATAGGACAAAGTACAAATACTACTTATTTTTTGAGGTCCCAGGGATTAAATCCAGGACCTCTTGTATGTTAGGCAGGGACTTTACCTTTGAGCTACTTCCCCAGCTCTTTCATTTATTTTTTAAGGGTCTTTTCCGGGTTTTTCCCCCCACTATTTTCTTTTTTTGCTACAAGGAATCAAACTCAGGGCCTTGCACTTGCCAGGCAGGTGCTGCACTGCTGAGCTACATCACCAGCCCTCCCCAGTCCTTTTAAATTTTAGTTTTGACACAAAATCTTACTAATATTCCTGGGCTGACTTAGAACTTGTCACCTTCCTGCTTCAGCCTCCTGAGTAGCTAAGAATATAGGTGTATCCCACCACATGTCCCACCACACTTGGCTACTTATTTTTATTTTTACTAAAAGTGGTATAGAAAGAGTAAGAACAAAAATGTCATCTAGAACCACTCACATGTAAAGGAGTGGGATTATGAAATTAGGAATAAAGGAGGTTTCAATGCAAAAAATTAAGATATGTAATACAAATCAAGATATGTAAGTACATTAGGAAAGAAGAGTAAAAAGGTAAAATAGGGAAGGTATAAAATGTCAAGATGATAAAAAACAAACATGTACAGTGGTATGGTGAGAAGAATGTAGAAAAATTTTAACCAGATTTTCTCTCCCTGGATCCCTCCCTCCCTCCCTTCTCTCTCTCTCTCTCTCTCTCTCTCTCTCTCTCTCTCTCTCTCTCTCTCTCCCTCTCTCCCTCTCCCTCTCCCTCTCTCTCTCTCTCTCTCTCTCTCTCTCTCTCTCTTCTTTTTTGAGACAGGGTCTCACTATGTATTGCTGGCTGGCCTTGAACTCACTATGTAGCCCAGGCTGGCCTTGAACTCAGGAAGTTCCTCCTACCTTGGTCTCCTGAGTACTGGAATTATAGGTGTACACCACCATGCTTGGCTTCATTGACATAATTTTCTTTCCTTGAGACAGGAAATTATCAAATGACTAAGGTTTATTGAAAATAAAACATTCAAAATCAGACCAAAGAAGTGGATCAAAAAATTTATAGTTGGTGATAACAATACTTTAACCAGCATTGGAATTTAAGAGGAAAAATTTTTTTGAGGAAAATTATCTTTGGATTTTTCTCAGAAAAACTGAGGACCAGTAGCTCAGTTTTCCACTACTGAAATATTTTGAGAGCAGTAAAACCCAGGACAATATCATTTTATTAGCACAGGGGCAGAGAAACAATGCAATGGAAAATTTGATGTAAACTGGAGAGTATGTTGACTATCCCAGGATTAGAAAGAAGACAGAGAGGAGAAAGACATCACAGCAGGGGAAGAAAACCCCCACTCAGCTATATTTAAAACTCTCCCAGAATCCTCAGCCACTGGTTTTTCAGATACTTTAAATGGGGAATGGAATGTTTCTTGTTTGCTGAGTGGATATTTTCTGCTGCAGCCCTATGTGGACAGCAAATAGCAGGCCGTGAAACTCATCAGCTGGGTGTTTTCTCCTCCCATCTCCTCTCAACCCCGTTTCCTGACTCAAAGTATAGTTATTAAAATTTGTATAATATTTTAATTAGTTAATAAATATTTGATGATAACAGACCTAGGAGTTCCAGAGACCTTTTGAGGCCCTTTGGATTCATTTTGAGGGGTTCTCTTGCTCTAGGCAAGGCCTTACCCCTGCGCTGTCCCAGCCGCAGGTCCACTCTTGAGCAGGTCCTTTCCATTTGCAGAGCTGAGCCAGGATGGGCCTGGCAGGCTCTTCTGAAAATCTGAAATCCAAAATGCTCTGAAACCTGACTGTACTGAGCATTTGACACGGTACTCAGACAGTTTTGATTTTGGAGCCTTTGGGTTTTCAGAGTTTTGGATTATGGATGCTCAACTGATAAAATCTATGCACAGACCCAGAGCCAAAGACCTCTGAAACCAGACATCTCTGCGCCGAAGCATTTCAGATAAGAGAAAGTCAACCTATCATGCACTTAAGCTTCCTGCATGGGCCTAGACAGGTATCTTTACACTGGGCAAGGTCTTGTTTCTCTGTTTAAGGAAGACGAATTTAAATTGTTGTTTTTCTTCTCATTGGGAATAAGTCCTTAGAGGAGAGGATCGGAAATAGCTGAGGAGTGGCTGCAGGGTGACATGTGTCACCTGAGATGTGTGAAGTCTTGGCCTCAGAACCCCTTTGTGCAATCATGCTGGAGACAGGATCTTGCAGATGTAATACAATTAAGGTAAGTTGCCAGCGTGAGCTCGAACTGATGTCACCAGTGTCCTTCTAAGAGAAGGTCCCTGTGAAGACAGAGACACAGAAGATGCCATATCACGGCAGAGAATAAACGGAGTGTTGCAGCAGGCAGTCCGGCAAAGCAGGGACCCAGGCCGCCGCAGAGCTGGGATGAGGCCAGAATGACTCTGCTGAGGGGCCTGGGAGATCCTGCTCTTGGCACCTTGGCTTTGGCCTTCTGGTCTCCTGCACTGGAGCTTTGCAAATTTCTTCCTGCTGTTTCTAGCTACTCAGTTTGTAGTCTTTTCTGATAGCAGCCCCAGAAAGTAAACACAGCACACAAGGTTTTAATACCAAAGAATCTCTATCTTCAATAATAACTTTTAAAATGCAGGGGAAATGTTCTGCCTTGGTGCCGTTTCATAGACACTTACATTGTCTCACTTCTCTTTCCATTCACAGGGCAATGGTTCTACACCAGGTACATGCAGGAGCTCACAAATTCCTGGGTGGATAAATTATAGAGGCACCAAGGGCCAGGCTGGAGGGAACTCTGATGGGGGAGGGTGACCACTGGGATCTGCAATGTGCACCACTGACATTCCAGAAGGGGGTGTTTCTATTGTTACCTAATTTTGGGTCCCATGTGACAGTAACTTTAGAGATGAAATAAGGGAGAATAGGATTAAGGGAAACTTATCTTTATGCCATGGCTTTTGTTTTATGTTAGTTATACTGATGTGGCACTAGAAACATCCTGGCAAGGGCTGGCACTCTTCAAAGTTTACCTGTGACCAGGATCTGAACCCAGTTTGGGCCAGGGAGCAGCTGAGGGACCCAAGA
Organism: Dinomys branickii; assembly: GCA_004027595.1. Classification (NCBI taxonomy): domain Eukaryota; kingdom Metazoa; phylum Chordata; class Mammalia; order Rodentia; family Dinomyidae; genus Dinomys; species Dinomys branickii. The sequence continues at coordinate 20,723 of PVLD010000108.1, read as the reverse complement.
TACTGGGCTCTGGGAAATGACCCCACCCCCACCTTTGAAGGGCATTTTGCCTTTGGTTTCAACTTAAAGTACTCATTCCTACTCCTTTAAAAATGCAGGCAAGAACAAATGAGATACCTTTAATTTTTCCAAGAAGAGCTTATTACATTTTTTGGTTATTTTTATTTTAAAATAATTCTACATGTGAAAAAGTTGCAAAAATGATTCAAAGGACTCATTACTGAGATTCCTCAGATTTAAGTCTAAATACTTCTGTGTATATTTCTTAAAATCAAGGACATTTCGTTCTATAATCATGGTAGATTATTAAAGTCAGGCATCACTGTGATACTCCAGCTCACTAATGGGCTCCATTCACAGTTCACCCTTTGGGCCCACCAAGTCTGCGCGTGGTTTTTATCTTGTAGCTCTTCAGCCCTTTTTCTTCTGGGCAGTTCATTGCTCAGAGTCTTTCATGACCTTGAGACTTTCAAGTTTTGACAATTATTTTGTAGGATGTACCTCCGTTTGAATAAAATACTTTCAAAATTTTGTTGTGATGAGATTCAGTTATGTTGTGATGAGATCCAGCAAGAACGTCATGAGAACATGCTATGTCCATCCCAACACTTGTCGAGGCACTTGTTGTCCCATTGTTCCATTACTGGTACACATTGGTAAAGACTTATTGGCCCCCAAAATCCATATGCTCAAATGCTAGCCCTCAGTACCTCAGAATGGACAGTGTTTGGAGAGGCCAGGTATTTGTGCAGGTGCTTAGGCTACAGTGAAATCACAGTGAATGGATAATGGGACAATTGACCAGATCTAGGTTGCTGTGACCCACACAAACAACCAGACTCTCTGATGTGAGAAGGATTTTTATTATGGTGGAGGAGCAAGGAGTGGGGCTACCCAGTGGACCAGAGCAGCCATGAACTGCAAAGCGCGGGAGTTTTTAAAGTTTTTTCTGGGGAGGGTTTTTACGGGCTGGAATAGCCATTGTGGCTGACTAGGAGACCATCTGGTCCCTGTCAAGCCAGATAAGGGCAGGATTGGCCTTCATGGTTTGGCCTGTGTAGGGTGGTGAAGGGGAACAAATGGGGGAGCAGGCTAGGTTGGGGCTGTTTTTCTCTTGCAAAGGGCCGGGGAGCTTCAGAGCAACTGGGTGACTTATCAACAGGGTGGGCCTACTCCAGTGTGACTGTGTCATTTTAAGAAGTTTGGACAGCTGCACAAAGAGCAGGTGGTGTGAAGGCACATGGACAGCAAGACCATCGCCAAGCCCAGGGGATTGGCCAGGAAGAGGAGATCCTTTCCTGGGTCGCTGAAGGAACTGGTCTTCCTGGCACCTTGACATGGATGTTTACCACAGGCTTGTGAGAAACACATTTCTGTGGTTCATCTACCCAGTCTGTGGTCACTTGTGACAGCTGCCCTGGACCCCAGTAGACATGGCAACTGTGACCTCATGAGGAGAAGGTGCCAGTGAGTCTCTGTATTGTGAAGTTATGCTTATCCCCCTGCAACTAGTAGAAGTCTTGGTGGTGGGGGCACTGAACCTTCACAAGTGCCCTTCTTTGCATTGTGTCTGCACCCCACTCCTGTGGGGGTCACCTGAGGTAACTTTACCACAGATGATTTTACTGAAGTCAAATACACAAGGGAAACCACACCTCAGGAGTTGGGAGCTCAGTGGGGTCCACATGGTAAAGCATTTGTGTGGCCTCTAAGTAGCTCATGGGGTGGAACAAAAATGGCGCCGGGAACTGCCAGCCTCCCTGTCTCCATCCTACTTCCTCTCAGTCCTGACCACTGTTACTATTTCTAACACCTCTTGGTGGTTTTCTGGACATAGAGGTTTATATTTGTGGCTAACTCATTATGGATTATTTGATGTCTGGCTTCTTTCAGGCAACATTTATTTTATTCCTGGATAGTATTCCCTTGTAGGAATATACCATTATTTATTGATTCCAAGGTTGCTGAACACTTCAGTAGTTCCCAGCTTGGGACTGGCATGTGTCTGTGAATATTTTAAAGTCTTTTTGTCCACATATTTTCATTCTTCTTTGATAAATATTGAGAAAGAGGATTCCTGGGTATGTTTCTAAGAAATTACCAAACTTCTTTCCAACATTATTGCCCCCAAATACCTCTCCCACCAGCAAGAAGTAAACAGACAAGTTACTCCATGCTTCAATTGTATTAATTTTCATCTTTTTAATTTTCTCTATTGTAAAGGGTGTGTAGTAGTATTCCACTGCAGTATAATTTGTATGTTCCTGATAACCAGTGATGTAAAATTATTTTTCTGTGTTTTTGGACATTTATATGTTTTCTTTTGTAAAGTGTCTTGCAGACATTTTGCTGAGACATTTAATGTGTTACTTGTCATCTTACTGAGATGTACAGACTGTATTTCTTGTAATGTCTATTTACATCTCTTTGGCTGTATGTCCAACTACATGCATCCTTCAATTATTGGCATTTCCTTAACATCAGAGAATTCTACCACTGAACCACTAATGCCCACTATTCCTTAACATCAGTTGTGCACCACTCTCCACTTTGCCCTTCACAGCTGGTCTGACAGCACTCACACATGTCACAGTGTACAAGACATCCATTCACCTGCTCCCTGCCACTATCATGACGGATTCACTGCTTAGACACCGCAAATCTAGCTGGGAAATGTTATATTTTAAGGAAATTATGAGAAGCAGACAAACTTCATGGTGTTTTATGTTCACTTGCTGCTTCTCACAGTCTTTCTTCCTTCCTGCAGATAGGAGTATCTGCTGTATTTGGTTCCCTGCAGCCTATAGGATGTTCTGTCTTGCATATCTTTCTCCTAGCACAGGTAGGCTGACAAATGTTTTCATTTTTTATTTTGTCTGTTAATGATTTTATCCTCATTTTTTGAAGGATATCTTTACAGGACTTTGGGTAGACGATCTTTCCCTTTCTGGCAACACCAGAGAGATGTTGTTCCATTGTCCTTTGGCCTCTATTGTTTATGATATGCGATCAGCTGTCAGTTGTATTACTTTGCCTTTCCTATAACATGTTTTTTCCAATTCTTACTATATTTTAGATCTTTACACTTAGTCTGTCTCTGTCTCTGTGACAGTACAGGGATTGAATGAACGAGCCCATGCATTTTAGGCAGGTGCTCTACAATGGAGCTACATCTCCAGTTCCTTTTTCATTTGGTTTTTAGCACTTTCACTATCATGTCTAAGTATGCTGTCTTTGAATTATTTTCTGTTTGGGATTTGGTGAATTTCTTGAGTCAAAAATTTGTATTTTTATTATATTTAGGAGCATTCTGGTCATTTTTCTTCAAATATTTGTTTTTTCTGTCTCACTCTCTCTTTCTCTTGTTGTGCCCCAGTTATACACACTCATGTTTGATGGCTCCGTAACCTTTCATGGGTCTCTGAAATTTAATTCACTTTTCTTCAACAGTTTACCTTCCAAAGCTTTAAATCGAATAGTTTCTATTGACATGTCTTCAGAAAAATACTTTTGCTCTCTGGTAATGTTTATAATTTTTTTCCCTTTTTTCCCATTAATTCTCTTTTACTTCCCCTTCTTTAACATTGTCTTGACTTCTTTGAGCCTGTCAGTTTATGTACAAGTGCAAAATTCCCTATATACAAAAATGCCTGCTAATATGTTGACTGGTATTGCATTGAAACTATAAATAGAGATAATTAATATCATTACAACCTTGATTATTCTGATCCCCAAACATAACATCTTTCTGCTTATTTAGGTTTGCTTTAATTTGCCTCATTAATGCTCTGTAGTTTTATGTGAGAGATCATACTCATTTTTTGTTAGATTTATTTTTAAGAACTTGGTGCGACTAGTAGTCTCTGTAATATTAGCAGTATCTGTTTATTTATTTTTATTTTTTATTTTAAAAGTAAAAGAACAAAAACACTAACAAACATACACACAGTAGCACAAGAACAGTACAAAAACCGAACTACAGGTGGCAGGGGATCAACAATGGTTGTTGTATTACACGTTGGTAGCTTCAAAGTGTATACTCAGGACAATGCAAATAGACATACAAGGTTGATCAAACAACTAATCACCGATTGTTTCCCACATCAATATGACATGAGACAACAGCGCAACCATGTCAGCCATCCCGCACATACATACATACCTACTCAGCTATCCTCCTCTTCCTCCTCTCCTTCCCTTCATCCCGATTGCTCTCTACACTTGAGCAGTCTCCCTTGATACCTCCCAATCTATATTCTCACCTCCAGGTTCCTACACTAATGTTACTATACACTGTTTACACATGCACATCTGGTTTACCTCACTTATAAGTATGGTAGTAGTATCTGTTTAAAATCTCAGTTTTCTAAATGTACATTGTATCTATTCACCTCATTAAAATTCACTTTAATAAGTAGACTTGTGTATATTATATATATTCTTATGTATTCTGTGAATAATGAGTTACTCTTATTTTTCAATCTATTTTCTTACTTTTCTTATCTGCTTCATTGTATTCTCAGATAGTACTTAATAGTGGGCAGCTGATTGCAGCTGAAAGTTTTCACTATTTCACTATTATGTCCCATGTTTATTCCAGATTTCATATGTACCTTTTTTCTTTTCTAATATGAAGGAAGTTTCCTTATATTTCTAATTTGATACCAATTTTTGTCTTCTATCATGAGGGCATTGATTTTTTCACATGCTTTTTATGCATCTCTTGTATAGTCATATATATTACATGACTAGTATCCACTCATATATTATTTTCTCTTTAACAGTGTACTGAATGACATTTTTCACTTTTGACTGTTAATTAACACTGCATTTCTGAAACAACTCCAGACTGGTTATGGCACATTACCTTCTTATTGTATAACAGTTTAGTTTTCTAATATTTTGTTAGAAATTTTACACTCATATTTATGTGACATTGGCCTGTAAATTTCTTTCTTTGTAATAGCTTTTTCAGATTTCAGTGTCATGGTTATGCAGGCATTATGAAATGATTTAAGAATAGTTCCTCTTTCTCTGTGAATGGAAGGGTTTGTATGAGGTTGGCATTCTTTCTTTATTTGATATTTTTTATACTTCCCCAGTGAAGTGATCTGGATCTGCACTTTCCTTGAGAGAATTTTAGTTTTACATAATCAAATCTTTTCTTTAATTTTTATAGAACTGGTTGACTTTTTATTTTCCTATCATATTTAGGTATATAGTTTTTCAGTTAGTTGTTTGCAGTGTCTTCTCACTATCTTTTTAATGTTCTGAGATCTGTAATGAGGTTCTCTTTTTCATTCCTGATTTTGGTAACCTGTGTCTTCATTTTGTCTACAAAGATTTTTTCTGCTGTATGTTAGTTTTCTGCGTTATCAATTTCTATTATCATTTCTGTTGTTCCCATCTTTGTCTTGATTTTGGGTTTAATTTGCTATTTTTTTAATCTTTGAGGTTGCTCACTAACTTTACTTTTTTATTTTCTAAATTATCCACCAAAAGTCATAAATTTTTCTTCTAATTATGGCTTTAATTGGATTCCACAAAGTTTAGTATGTCATATTTTTGTTACTACTTAATGTATACATTTTTTTATATCCATAGGGATTCCTTTTTTTTTTTTTTTGTCATACACAGAATTTAGAGTGCATTACTTACTTTGCAAGTGCTAGGGGATTTTCTTAGTTGTCTTTTTATATTGATTTATAGTTTAATTCTGCTATGAAAACATACCATCTTTGATTTAAAACTTTTGAAATACATGAAAACGTGCTTTATGACCACAGACTTAATTTTGATTTTTAGAGATGGGATTTTGCTATATTGTCCAGGCTAGGCTCAAGCAGTCCTCCTGCCTCAACCCTGAGTACTAGTTTTCTCTTTACATTTACTTTTCTAGAAAGGGAAATATTACTTTTATCTATAAATAATAAGATCAATGACCCCCATCTTCTGACAAATGTATGTAATATGAGCAGACTTATTTCCATGCTCTATCATCTCTCTCTCTTTCCTTCTTTGCTTCTGACAGGATCTCACTATGCAGCTCAGGCTGGCCTTGAACACACTAGGTAACCCAGGCTGGCCTCCAACTCATGGCAATCCTCCTGCCTCAGCCTACTGAGTACTGGGATTACAATCATGTGCCACCATGCCCAGCTACTTCCATGTTTTGGAGGAAAGGAACCTTCAGTCCTGATCTTCCTCAAAAGGATGGGGCCAATGTGATTAGTCAGAAGCTGCTGATTTTGGTGTCTGTTTTGCCCAATGGTGGGGTTACTTGGCCTCAGCAGCAAAAACCAAAGAGAACAAAACCCAGGCACTACCTGCTCCTCCTCTTTGTGCTGCCTGTCTCACGAATGAGCTCAGTGTCCCAGAATGACCTGGCTCCTGGGCTGTCCTTGGACAGGTAAGTCCTTTCTTTCTCTGAACTCTGTGCAGAGACCCACTGGCTCTGCGTGGAATGGGATGGGGAACCAAGAAGGCACAGGGTCCCCACTTTGGAGGCAGATATAGGAAGCCCTGCTGGGGCCTCCATCCAGTTTGTACCCCTTCTTTGGACTGTACATCACCCTCAGAAGCCATTATTCCCTTGGGCCCTGTGCTGCCCTTCCCCTCTGCAAGAATCACCTCCAACCTAGTCCTTTCTTGGAAGAACACTTAGCCCTCTGGTTTAGACATTTTCTACTCCCAGCAGCTGGATACACATTCACTGGCACACTGACAAAAACAGGACATGCTGCTAATATTTCTTAGTGTGTTGATGCATTTATTGAGCCTGTAATATGTAAAAGGTTAGATCATCTTGTTGTAGTAATAAAAATTTCTATTTCTAAGAATGTTGTCTTGGTTAGATTCCTGAAACATAGGTCTCAAGCCATTTTTGTAAATGGATATAGCAGAACAACATTGCAGCAGTGTGTAGCCATAAGAGGAAGAAAGGAAAAAAAAGAAATCACAGCGGAAACAGAACTGAAGAAACCAGACAAGCAGGCATGAACAGAAGCACCATATATAATTCAGATGAGCATTCAAGCAGGCCTGGAGACCCCCTAGAGAAAGGTGCTACCTGAAATACAGATAAAATAGATATTTCTCCCATACTCCTCGTAGCCTTTTCCTGGGCTTGGTCACACAGTGTACAGGGCTTCCAAGTTATGGTTCACCTGAAATTATGGTATAGGAGACCTCAAAAGAGTGGTTCTTGGGAAGTCAGGGGTGGCTGCTGGTATCTCTCAGGACCACCCTGTTTTTCCATCAGTTCTGAGGCTAGATTCCTCTGGGAGTAGGATCTCTGGATTTGTGGAAAAGAACCTAGAAGACTCTGTGCCAGGTTACATCTTGTCAGTCCTCAGAGCAGAGGCTTGGCTTACTGCTTGCTGTGTCTTGGGGCACCGTCTGCAGCACTCCTAGATGGAGAGCACTTCCTGCTGGGAAACTGCCTGAGTCCTCCAACCTCTTTGGTAGTGTGTGGTTGAACACATTCTGCATTGTGAGGCTTGGAGACGTGGGACCTCTTCCTGTGGCCATCTGTGCCTGTTCTCCCGAGCAGCCTCCCCCAACAAAATGACAGATCATTGACCAGGCTGAAACTACTCTGTTCCCTACTACTGGGGTGACGTCAGCCTGACTTCTGAGGTGAGAGCCTTTCTCCATGTTCAATTCTGGTGACCTTGAGATGCTGAAACTCAAACCTGCCTTCCTCATGACCCCATAGATAACCTGGAAAGAGCTGCACCCAAAGCTGGAGAAGACAATTAAAAACTGGTTGGAAAGTCTTAGACATTGAGTAAGTGACCTCTTGCGGAACATTCATCTTCCCTTATCTCTATCGTTTCAGGTGAGGTGAAATAGTTGAAACGACGAGGTCTATGTAAATTTTAAGACAATAAGTAATTCATGATCATTTCCCATGTTCACTTTGAGACCATAGAAAGGAGCCCAAAGGTTTGACAGCTGGCAAAACAGGTTCCCAAAGGCAGGAGAGACAGACGCCGCCCTGTTTTCTTTGGAAGCCATTTGTCACTGTCACACACACATACACAGTAGCCTCTCTTTTAGATCTGTTCAAACAAGAATAGAGTTTGCATCATGACATTTCCCTGAAAACGGCAGGTTTCATTTATCATGAGGCAGTTTTCCAGCTTTGTAGCTACCACTGGGAAGGCCCTATGGGTGCTCAAGGGTGGCTTTGTTGGGAAATGTTATTTCCTCATGAAACGTATAATTCACCCATCCCCCCACATCCTCCTGCCATCTCCATGGAACTCAGCAATTGTTTATTTTCATATTCTGTGCTTATGGAGTTCAACTCCATTCTGTAAACAACCATGTAAGTATTCATTGCATCTGAGTGCGGGTCACGGATGTGGAAACTCTTACTGTTCATGCAGATCTTTTCTTATAAAAGAAGCTGGTAGTTTAAACACATGAGTCAAACATGAAATGAAGACCATTTTTTAGAACAATGACCTGCTGCCCAGCTTTGTGTGGAAATTACTCTTTAGTCATTGACAGAATGGTAGTCTTGCTAAAACTTGGATAGAATGAGTTGGATAGAATGAATGCTTCTCACATGAGGTAGGAAAACATGGAAGAATTAGAGAACCATTTCAGAAGAACAATAAGAAAAGAACACATCTAAATAGAAGAGAGCTTTGCAGGCTGGCAGTGGAAGGCCACCCCAGTGCTGGTCAGCATGAAGCCATCTTTAAGTATCTGGACTTAGAAGCTGTGGTCCTGAGGGGGATGTGACTTGCTGAGGGATGACAACGAGTGATTTGGATCTTGCTCCTTCAAATGTATTGATCTAGGATTCAAAAGTAGAAATGAAATGAGCCAAGAGCTCTAGTTGCACATGAGAAGAGATGTCAAAACAAATTGCACATTGATGAATTTATTTGGTGGTACGGATGGGGGGAACTACATTGGAGACCCAGGGAAGAAATGACTCTGAACTCTCCCAAATGCAAGAGGAAGACTTCAAATAACTTGAAAGGTGTTAAAATACAAGTACTAGCATTGTTCTGCCTCTAAGCAGGGGATTCTAGAAGGAACACAATCTAGAAGGAACACAAGTTTTTTCCACCCCAACGAACTGAGGTGTGGATTGTCCACTGTATTTTTTTATATTCTTTAAAATAGGGACATTCTCTTGTGATTGCTTTTGGAATGGCCAGGAAGGAAATTTCTTTATGATTAATTAGGGTTTGACTTTTAAAGCTTTCCAAGTAAAGGCACTAGGGTATTATGTGGAAAGTATAAAGCTCATGTCCTTGAAAGGTGATCTTGCTCACCTTGGTGAGATCTAAGAGATTGGGGAGGCCCCGCTGCCTCAGAATATCTCATCCTGTTCTGCCCAAGCCCCTGAAAGTCCAGGGCTAGTGATGGAGTTCCCTCAAGTCACTAATCTCCCCAGGTCATCAGCCTTAAGGTGCATCATCTGCACCATCAAGGCTTTGATGACAGCCACCTGGGCTTGGTGTCCCAGGACTGAATGAGGAGGACCAGGGTGGAGGGGACAGCAGGGTCCCTCAGAATCCAGACTCAGCCCCTTCTCCTGGCCTGGCCACACCACAGAGGCCAGGCTGATGGTTTGTTTTAAATCAGGTGAGGCGCAAATACTTGTTCAGTAGATCGGTGCTGTCTCCTGGGACCCCATGGTGGCATGTCGCAGTGGTATGTGTCCTTGTTATTTGCTCAAATGATAACTTGATTGTGTATCAGTCCCTCACATGAGCCTCTCCCTCGCTGGTGGGTTCTAAGCTGCTACCTCTCTGTCATTAACTGTGTGTACATTGCTGCAGGTGGCCCTAGCATGAGCATAGGTGGAGATTTTTATTCTACCTTTCATTTTGTACCAATCATCAAAGCATCCTGCTACTTACGGTGACTGGTTTTCTACTGATGGGAGATGTGCCAGGTGCTCACTTGAGTGAAATACATGTCTCGTTTTAAGGGTATGTTTTCACTACAAAGCAGCTGAAGGGCAAAGGTGGTAAGCAAGCGACTGAAAAGGGAAAGCTAAGTTTGGAACTTATTCTGGTAGAAAAGGGCTTTGAAACTCATGTTGTCCAGGCCAAATTGGATGTCATAAGCTTTGTGTTTGAGCCTGGACACCTCCACCTATATTCAGATTATGCCTGATGAGGAGGAAGTTACACAGAATGAGTTACTCTGAACCTGGAAATCCTCTGGCCAATATTGCTGAAAGGGATACAAGCTTTGGAATCAGGAAAAACAGGGCTTCTATTCTGGTTTCTCCACCTACTGGGAGGAAGTCTTGCTATCACACAGACCTCAGTAATGTCACCTCTAAAATGAATGAAGAGTACCTTCTGTGGAGCTCTACTGGGAGAAATAAAATGAGGAAATGTTTGCAAGGACTTAGCACCCAGAGAGTGCTCAGCATCACGTCCTCTCCTGACTTTTGGGAGGTCATGTCTGGGAGCACAGAGGAGGCTGTGGGCACTCTGGGTGTTGTCTTTGTCCTGCTCACCACCATAGCTACTTTTAACTTCACATAACTTCTTCAGGCCCTCATTTTCTTTCTTTCTGAGCACAGGTGGGCACTTTGGAGAGGTGCAGTCAGGAGCAAATGTCACAGGACTGTACAGCTGGGGGCAGCACCACTGTGACCACCTGTCTAGAGCCAAGCATAGAAACCTATGCCTAAGCACAAGTGAGAGCCCACTTGTCCCAGAAATTCTTAGAGAGGGCAGGATGAGAGCCACAGGAAACAGAGCTGATGTAGACTTCCAGTGGCGCCAGCTGACACACTGGTTGTGACTTCTTTTTGTCATAGAAACACTGGCCAGGGTGCTAAGTGAGGTATGCTTTTGGAAGGACCCACAGCAAATCTTCCTGTTGGGCTCCTGGTGACTAGAATGTGACCTTTGGGTGCTGCTGAGTGGGCCAGCATGGCTGTGCACCTGTTTCTGTCCAGTGGGCTGGGTGGGAGGAGCCAGCCCTGTAGGTGGATGGTGACTATCTGGTTAAAGTCTATGCTCAGTACCATTAAAGTTCCTTGCAGAACATGGTGGGGACAGAGGTGTGATAGGCTTTGCATTTTGTAAGAACTATGATGACTTTAATTTAAAAAGTATTCAGATGCAGCATAGTCATAAAATCACTGTTTAAAGCCATGCCAATTACTTTAAAGTTAGCTTTCATCTAATTACATTTTCCCCAAGATAGTGACTACAACTTCCCCAACATAGTATTACTATGATGAGGATTTTATCGTGACAGTTTTCAGGCATCTGGTGGGATGAAAGGTCAGCTGTCCCACACCCATTGTCTGGATTTTGTTAACTGGACTGTCACCCTTGGTCCTGCTTAGATTTGTCATCTACCCAGAGAACAGAGAGAACACATTTTCTTATGGTTTATGATACTCATGAGTTGAATTTGACTTCTGAGAGCTCTTTTGCTGTTAAATTTCTGTTCTTTTGCCATGTAAAAATTCCATAATAATTTGAGATCACCTGATTGCGTTTGTACTTACTGCTAGAAATGAACGCAGCATGTGCAGTTCTGGAGGACAAAACCGCACACTTACAGCCTCCTCAGACTTCTCCAGCTCTGAATGACGATGGCCAAGTCCGCGAAGACAGAGCCGGGATGGGGGCTGTCTCCAGCCTCAGGGGCTGAGGGTGAGGGTGAGCACAGCGTGTGGGAATGTGTCAAGCCTCACATTCACTGGGGGGCTTTCATGATTCAGCAGTGCAAGTGGAGCAGTGCTCAGTCTTGCACTTGGCATTCAAGGTGCCCCTCCCCGCTCAGGTCACCCCCACTGCCCAGCATCCCTGAGCCTCTTCCTGAAACACACCAAGTAAATGCACTCTAAAAGTGGTTCTTCTGTTGCTAAAGTTGACAGAAACAAATGAATCAACCGCCTCAACATCATGGACTAGAACAACATGGGGCAGGTGACAGGACCCTGTGGTCATGGGATGGGTGGCTCCTCAAGATCTGCTCTGGGAACCCAGTCTAGCAGAGTCCAAGGGGCAGCCTTGGCCACAGCCAGGCCACTGCATTCCTCATTTGGCCAGCATGTGCTCTGTGGTTTTCAGTATCATGCATAGATTTTTAAAAATTTTCAGCATTTTTACTTAGAAATTGTGTAACATTTATTTCTCTAAGGTAAGAAAGCAACCTTGAAGTCTATCACCTGATAAATGAAAAAAGAAAGCATGGCATTTGTGCACAATGGAACACTACTCAGTCTTAAAAAGAGAAAGGCATTCCATCATTTGCAACCACCTCCACAGTTCCAGCTCCCAGCTGATCAGCAGGAGGAAGGTGTGTTACTTACTTTCTTATGGCTGGGACAACGACCAACACCTACCACGTGAAGGAGGAGAGATTGATGTTGGCTCATGCTTTTCCTTCGTAGTCACCTGGTCCAGGGCAGAGTGGCAGAGGAGAGCTGCTCATAGCTGGGGGGCAGGGAGCAGAGAGAGAGGAAGGAGCCCGGAGGAGAGAGGCTTTTCCTGGCCCTGCCCCCAGTGGCCACCTCTCCCCACCAGATCGGAGTCAGCTATAATGTCCCATAATCCAGTCACTTGCCAAGTACAAGAGGCTTTGGGAACCACTCTAGCTCTGAACCCTAGCACAAGGGCAGAACCTCCCCTAGGACTGTCATCTCCTGCAGACTCACTTGGTGGGAGAGGACAGGGCTGGCCCTTGGCTACTCTAGTGACATCTGTCTGTCTTATCCTTCAACTTTGCCACATCCTGGGATATGGGGTGCAATGCTATGCAGAAGGCACAGCCTTTCTTGAAATCACCTGTATCAAAACAGTCGGGCAGGTGAGAAGGGACACAGGCTCCAGCCTGCTCTTGTGGGTTCCCTCTTCACATTCAGCCTGGCTTCCAGAGAGCCTCCCTTGCTGATATCAGGCTTCACCCTTAGGCAGGAAGACACGACCTTTCCAGAATTCTCCATGAGCTCTCAACTGCCCCAGATCCAGTCTGTGTGACAAATCCCTAATTCCATGTCACCCAGGGAACTCTGCCTGTTCCAGAAGCACCTGACTTAGGGAGATGACACCCCCCACTTGGGTCCCCACTGGCCCTTGAGCTCCTTGGAGGGAGGTAAGCAGCTCTTTCCAGCTTGTCTCCTGTGCCTATTCCTGGGCTTGGTGGTGAGAATGCATTTCGTCTTCCCAACAGGTAGATTACTATTTTATAGGTGAGGCAGCTCAATTTTCCTTAGGCCTAATTCTACCAATAATTTTTTTTTGTCTTGTCCATTTTTTTTTTAATGGAGCATGTGTCATTGTAAAATTATGGCTCTGGAGGCAAAATTTTCTGAGCACAGTAAATACCAGAATGCAGCCAAAAAGCTTCAGCCCCCTGTTGAGATTGGGAAAAAGGCAACATTGACTTATTTTCACTTAAATTTGTGACCTGGAAAAAAATCAACAAGGATGGTTTTCTTTGCCTCTTCGCTACAGTCTGTGGCTGCAGATTCCTTGCATGCTTGGACATTTCATGGAGGCCTTGGTAGCGAATGTGCTTAGATGCATAAGATTTGTCAGCTGTGTACTTACTCACCAGGATTCAGAGCAGTGTGGAGCTTGGTTGTGTAACCACCACCCTTGGAGATGGGGTCTTCCAGGCTGCATCTGAGCCTGCAGCTCAGGTGGTGACAGCGGGCTAACTGCTTCTTTGTGCTCAGTGTCCCCATGTTTCCTCCTCCTCCAGGCTGGCATTCAAGTGCCCGGCCCTGACCCTGTTTTGAAAGAACCCATTTGAATGCAATTATGAAACCTCCTTTAGAAGTCAGGCAGCCCTGTCCATTAAAGTAATTGATAGTCCAGAGGCTTGTTTGAGAGAAAGGAATTTAATCAGAACTAAGCGTAATTTATAGGGTAAGGCCGACATACGCATACTTTCTCTAAGTCTCAGTTTGATTGGTTTTCATTTTGGAGATGTGTAGTTGACATTGGAAACAATTTTGGCCAGCAGCGCTTTCATGTGAGACTGGGGGCTCTGTGACTTGTCTCTGGGAGGAGTGAGAACCAAGAGAAATTTGGTGCTGGTCATGGCCACAGAGCTCTGGGGTCCTTAATATGGGCTGCTAACAGGCATTTGGCCAGGAGGCCGCTTGGGCAGGGATCCCTTTAGGATGGGAGAGACCAGCTGCCTCAGAAGAGCCTCTTCCTTTGCCTTTCCAGAGCCTCTGCCCTTGTTGGCCCCACCTCTGACTCTGTGCTTAGAGCTGTGCTGTAATCCTCAATACGTCCTCCCCGGGCACCTGAAAGTAAAGCGTTGGTATCAGTGTATCAGAAAGCACCCAACAGTCCAGGGTGGATGGAATTCACGGACATGTGTGGAGCCTGCTCTGTCTGGACCCCTAGGTCCCCAGGGTGGCAGACCCTGACGACCGGAAAACGTGTTCCTTTCCTGCTGCCCTGCTGCTGCCTTCCTTCCTGGGATCATCCCTCAAGCAGGTGGAGTATGGGGCTCTGCAGCAGAGACCTCAGCCCTGAGGAAGGAGGACCCTGGAACTGCTCATTGAGTGGGACGTTTACGTGCCGCCCATCCCAGAAGGAGCTGCCAAGAGCAGCTGGGACCACTGTGGTCCCTAGCTGGCTTGGCAGAGGTGAGGTTGAGAGGTAGCAGTAAATATGGGCACTTCATTTTTTAATGGCTTTTAAGTTTTTGGAAATAGAGTCTTGCTATGATATATATGCTATATATATATTGCCATATTATATTATGCCTGTAGCCCAGGCAGGCCTCAAACTTGTGGGAATCTACCTGCCTCAGCCTCCCAAGTGCTGAGATTAGAGAAACGTGCCATCACGCCTGGCTAGATGGGGCTTTGATACCCAGTTAAAGCCCACAGGACACTGGCCAGGAGACCCCCCCAGTAGTCTCTTCTTTCTCCACGTGCTTGGGAAGTGTCTCTCCTTTGTCCATTGTGGTTTCTTGCAGCTGGAAATCAGTTCACTTCTTCCCAACCCACCCTGCATGTGTCCTAGGATGGTGGGCGTTCTGAGATGCTCCCCTACAAAGGGCTCTGGTAAGGAACTGCAAGACACTGTCCCTGTCCTGTTGGATATACAAACAGTGCATTGGCACACTGTATCCCGGAGGAGTCCCCAAATGAAGAAATATGTTTAATTTGTTTGATTCAATGTTCTCCGACTGACTTGACTGACTGCCTCTTGCCTTTAGCAGGACAGCAGCTATTATTGATCATGTGAAGAACGGGTTAGGGTTCCCTGCATCCACGTCACTTTTTCTAACCACACTGGGCTCGACGTCTGAAAGACGTCAAACTTTGGGCTGAGAGTTGTTTTTTATTTATTATTTTTTCCCTCAGCTGTTCTCTTCATCTCGAATGATTGTAACCAGCACCTCTTTTAGATTGCCAACCTCCTTCAGGGTCTGGCTGGTTTAGTGCTGCCCCAATGGCCCCAGATCCTACCTTGTCACCAGCTCTGGCTGCCTCGGAGGTAATTAGCTTCTGCACTCAGTCAGCTGCAGGACCTGGGGGTCAGTGCTGCTTGCTTTTCTTCTTTAAAGTGGCCTACAGTGCTGAGAAACTGAGCGAGAGTTTCTGAATTTACAGTCACGGCAGCATGACCCATGAAAGCAGGCGACTGGGAAGCATGATTTGTGATTTGCTCTTGGTTGGGTCTGGCTAGAATTCTGGGGACCCCTTCCAGGCGACCTTGGGGACCCATGGAGTCAGTGGAGCTGCATTTTCATGCAGGGCTGTGTGCAAATTAAATGAGCTGCCTGATGGTGCTAAATATCTCGAAAACAGAGGACTCTAGAGAAGGTGACAGAGACACCCCAGTGGTGCCCAGGGAAGGTTCCCAGGGAGAGTTCCCTGCCCTCCCCACCACAGGCTGGCGAGGAGGTGCTCTGCTTCTGGCACAAAGCTGAGAGCTCACTCAGAACCTGCGGTCTGACAGCAAGGCTCTGTCAACCGAGGCAGTGATAACATTTACCAGTTGTCTTTTTATTCACAAAGATTGCAAGTGTTGCAGAATTGAACAGTAGGACGGGATGAGGGAGATGTTGATGTTGAATCCTATGGTTTCTCACTGTCACGTACGAATTGGGGGCCCTGGGGCTGAATAACCTTTTAAAGCCGTTTCCTTATCTGTAAAGTTGGGTAATGGTGATGTTTCTACCATCGTAGGGCTGTGAGAATCAAATGGGACAGCATAGGTGGCCAGCTCAGTCCCATGGGTGGCTCTGTAGATAGCAGCTGTCCTTCTTATGACTGTGGTGATGTCATCCTTTCAGAAGGAGCAGGAGCAGCAGACAGCAGAATGACGGTGGCCGCAGAGGAAGAACTGCCACCTCGTGGTTGTGCAAATTGGAAGCAGTGCACAGAAGTCATTAGCACATCTTGTCACTAGAGGGAGGGAAAGGATGAGTTCACCCTTGAAATCCAATCCAAGCTTCTTCTGAAAAACCAGGATGAGAGCCCAGTACCTCCCTCCTCAAAACCCAGGACCCCTTCACCACCCGATGTCCCAGGGGACAGCGCTGCTTCGTCATGCCCTTCAGCTCTGGGGACAGCGTCAGGGTAGAAACATGTACAAACTCAAGAATGAACTGAAGCATAATGAATGTACACAAAGGTTCTCATAGAAGTGAAACACTGATTTGGATGTTAAAACTAGAAAATAAAACTAATGAATTGCAAGAATACAAAAGCTGGATGATACCATCCTTTAGTCTTAGTTTGATGACAACTTTGGAATTGCTAAAAAGAGGAAAGGAAAAGATCTAGAATGTTGACGCTAGTGTTAAAAAGCAAAAAGAAGTATAAAGATTTGAGAAATGTTAAGCAGTATTAACTTAGTGATTTGTTTTCAAATATATTAAACAATAGTTGAATGTTTGTTCATTTTCCCCCATAATGCCCCATCATTTTAATAAAGCCAGAAACTCATAAAAAGATAAACATCCAGGACTGATGTCAAAAAGTGCTCAAGAAAACCAAGCAGGTAGCTATCCCAGAGCAGGTGTCACTCCAGATCTGTCCACGCAGTTAAGACCAAGGCTATCACCGTGGCCACTGACCCTGGGGTTGATCAAGGCTGTGTCAACAGCAACTCACGCCTGCTCAGAAGCATCCTCTTCCATTTCTCCTCTGCCTGTTGTCCCCACTGTGGATGCCACAATATTCTCCTCCCACAGCTGCAGAGTTAGCTGGAGCCACAGCGCCAAGCTCAGAAACCTCCCCTGGACACTCTGGGAGAGAGGAAGTGGCAAGTATGCTCACCTGGCTTTTAAGGGCCATCTTGTTTAACTTCAGGCCACCTGCTCACCTCTGTATCTAACCCCTGGGGCTCCCACAGCCATAGCTCTGTGCCTGGCCGACCTTGTCCTGTGCTCTTGAATTCCTTGTTTCTCCTTTTCCTCTGTGTTCCAGGTGTGCTCCAAGACATGGGTCAACATTTTCCCTTCTGGGAGGCATCTCTGATTCACCAAGAAGACGGGAGGTGCATTTTGCCTGGAAGGTCTTCCCTCCATCACCCTGCCCCTGAGTGGTTTAGTATCTTCTATTTTATATTATGGGTGGAAGTCAACATGTTTGTGTTCCAACTTGTATTTTTTTACTTTCTGTCATTCTGACAAAATACTGGAGGCAACCAGCTTATCAAGAGGAAAGGTTGATTTGGGATCATGGATTCAGAGTTTTCAGTTCATGGTTGCTGGGCCTGTTGTGGCACAGCACACCATGGCAGGAGCACATGGCAGAGGGATGTGCTTCTCTTGTGGCAGCCAGGAAGCATACAGAGAGAGAAAGGGGCTGGGTCCCAACATTCACATCAAGATCATGCCTACTGTGACTCAACTTCCTGCCACTGGGGCCCAACTCCTGAATGGTTCCACCACCTCCCACTAGTGCCACAGCCTGCAGACCAAGCCTTTAACATTGGCCCTTGGGACGTGGATGAAAACCACAGCAGGCTGTATGGTAAAACCTCATCAGATTCAGTAGCCACGTCTATTTTTGGCAGCATCTAAGCTGATGGGGGCTTAAAACATCACTTCTGCAACTATGTCCCTTGGATACTGCCCAGAGCGTCTAGTTTCTGTCCTTAGTCATTGTGACTATAATGATTACTGAATTCATGGGCACAGCTGTACTGTTAACTACCCACCAAGTAAATGCACTTCCTCTTCCAGTGAGTCCTCATTTCACGCTGTCTTTCAGGGCTCATGTGATAGAGGCATCCTAAAAGTCATGTGGGCAGGAGTGATGTCTGCCACTCAGGCCTGATCCTGCACACTGACCATGCAGCCTCATGCTCTCTTCCATTTCTGTGGCCAACTGGGGGCCATGGTTGGAGGCTGGGGCAAGGGCTGCCGCATTCCAGGATGGTGTTCTTTGGTCCTCCTGGCACTCAGACCCTGTACAGTCCTCTTGCACACTGCATATGGTGGATGCATGCCACTACCAGGACATTGCAGAAATGGCAGCTAAGGCTAGGACATAAAAGGTGTGTGGCTTTGGCCTCACTTCTCTTGGATCACTCTTTCTGGTGGGCACTAGCTGCCATATCATAACGATGCTCAAGCAGTCCTACAGAATGGCCTATGTGTGGCAGCCAAGCCTTCCTGTCCCCAGCCAGCACACATGCTCAGTAATGGGGCCATCTTAGAAGTAGATCCCCAAACCCAGTCTAATCTTCAGATGGTGGCAGTCTTACATGACACTGAACTAGAGTCTCCTCACTAAGCCACTCCTGAACTTCTCTACTGATGGATGATGCCTATCATTTTAAGCTGCTAGACTCTGGGACAGTTCCTTATGCAGCAGTAGGTAACTGATACAGCGGCCTCAGTTAGAAGGGGACTGGGTCCCCAAATGACCCCTTGAATGGGAGCTGTCCACCAAGTCTTGGGGCTTATCTCTGTGTGGGAGGCCTGGGGTTTAAATGGCACTAGCTTTGTGGTAAATTACTCCTTGTTAGATTTCAATACATCTATTTTTTTCAGGTCCTTCTTTTATGTCCTTTAGTCCAATTTCATAATTTTCTTCCACAGAATTTTCAATATGTCTTGCCATTTAACAGATGGTGTTGCCAGTTTAGATTAGAGTCTTTATTCTATTATTATTATTACCTGCTAGTAGGAACTGAACTGATTTGTATATGTTGATTGTTATATTAAGCAAGTTGGTTTAACTGTCACAAAAAGACTCTTTTTCAGGTTAATTAATCTTGAATTCCCTACAGAATCATAACGTGCCAAAAGATAAGACTTTATTTTCTTTGCCAGTGTCTGTCTTATTTCTTTTTACTTCTTCAGTTGTACTGTCAAATATGTCCCATATTTGGGTGATTGGTGAAGGGTGAGAGGTTAAGGTGAGAGTATTTGAGCTGTGTCCAGCATGATTCCTGAGGGTTTCTAGTACATAGATGCTAGCAAGTCCTCTTTGATGCCTAATTTGATAAACATTTATTTAAATCAGGATTTGCTTTCAAATTTTGTCAAATCATTTTTGTCCTCAATCTGAATAATCGTATATTTTTATAATTTAATATATTAATAAATTTATTAACATATAATTAATATAATTTTGGTTGGAGCTCATATTCTTAATATAATCCTTATTTGGGCATAATATACTTTTAATATATATCATTGAATTTAACTTGATAACATTTTAAGATATTGCCTATATATTTAAAAGACCAAGAGTCTATTATTTTATTTTCTGGAAGTGTCCTTGATTTCAAGATTATTGTTTATCTTAGCTAGTAAAATGAATTGAACAGCTTTTTTTTTTCTGGTCTGAACACCTTCTGTATCGGAGGGTCTCTTTCTTTAATGCTCAGTAGAACCTCACCCATAAATCTGTGTGGGCCTGGTGTATTTTTTTTAAGGAATCAATCTCTGGGGCCTCTGTACTTTCTTCCAATGTTTGTCATCTACTCAACTTTTCTTTTTTTTACTTTTTCTTAAAGTCAACTTTAATAGTTAAATTTCTTCTACAATTTTGTTTATATATCTTAGATTATATATTTTTCATATTCTTAAATTGACTTGTTCCTTCTGGTTCAATTGCTTAATCAGACATTTCAAGGCTTTGTCTATTTTGTTTACTTTTAAAGCAGATGTTGGCTTAATCGATTCATTCTAATAGTTGAGTTTTATGTTTTTGTAACCTCCTTTACTTTCATTTATTCCTTTCATTTTCTCCAACTTCTTGAGTTAAACATATAATGATTTATTTTTAATCTTTCTCATTTTTATTTTATTTTATTTTTTTATTTTTTTGGCGGTACTGGGGATTGAACTCAGGGCCCTGCGCTTGCTAGGCAGGCGCTTATTCCACTAATCTTTCTCATTTTTAGATAAAAACATCAATGCTTAAGTTTTTCCATGGGTACAGCTTAGTTTTTATCTGATGCACTTTGATATAAAATGTTACATGTCCTGTGAATAGAGTAAAAATTGCAGGTGATTTTCAGTAACTCTTTAGACCCATATTTTAAAATTTCTTTTTTTTTTTTTTTTATTTTAGAAACATAATAGTACAAAAACATATTGACAAACAGACACCCATTATCATAGAAAATAGTACAATCACAACTAATCTATAGACAAGGTGATATGGTCTCAACAGTAGTTGTTGCTTTATCCATTGATATCTTTGAATTGTAGATGTATGGACCCATATACAGACATGCAAATTTAGTCAGACAGTTTATCCTCTCAGCAACAGAAAAAAA